>CAHIKZ030000380.1:3265000-3370000 GCA_903632075.3 Acanthosepion pharaonis | reverse complement strand
GAATAAAGCATTAAGGAGCACCGAAACGAGGAAAGAAATAGACAACAACTAACGCACACATTTCCTGATTCAAATGTATATATACACGCGTACACCGACATACATGTGTACATGACAGGAAAAATATATCTGTGCTTATTTTACTTAATCGCCTTCAAGAACTTAAATTGCGTCATTATATAGCGGAAAATTAATATCAAAATTCATTGAGTCATTGTTAGTCTAGATATCTAAAGATTTTCTCTCTGTCACACACAGGGATACGATTTTTTAAATACCTTATACATTTTATGTATGCAGTTGATAGTCAGATTTTGAATAAAAGTTAATGGCTGTCAATTAAAATTCAATCAACATTGAAAAACGTAAATTATGAGACAAATATGAACTCAGATAAGTTGTGAAAATAGAAAAACAAAACAAAAAAGTATTAAAAAGAGGAATTAAATAATAGTTATATTAAGTAACATGAAAGATGAGTAAAATGTAGAAAATAAGGGGAAAACATAAAGAAAGAGAAAACTTATGAAACACAAATAAATTTTTAATATGTAAGTTAAGAAATATAGATTTATTATGAATATAATTGTAGGGAGATCAACTGTTTCCATGCAGCAAACTTTCATCTCTTATTGGTCGAACAGTTTGCGTTAATGTCGTTGGAAATATATACATCAATCTCTCAAAAGATTTTTCAGGAAAATAGATTTCCCAAGTCCAGTAGCTTTTATCGCTCTTTCTAATACTGTGGATATATCCTTCCTAATCATTTGTTTAAATTAGTATGGAATGATCAGTTTCTTGATTATACCATTATTTTCTCTATTCTATCTATTATATATTACTGCTTTTCAAAGTCTTCAAGTGATTTCTTTTTCTGTTATCTGATGCATTTTTTGTTTGCGATAATATAGCGCCAGTCTTTGAGATCTGATGAAGACCAATAGTCTTCTTTAAGACCGATAGTCTTCTTTTAGTTGATGCAAATTTTAAAAAGAAAATGGTAAACAGCTGATAGTTTAGATATTTCTGAACGAATTGAACGCCATGCCTAACATTTATAAGACAATCTATATATGCCGGGGATATTTAAGGACAACAATCGTTAATATTTTGCTTCTGAAGCAACATGTGGTGTTGAACAAAACTATGCCTCTTCTATGTTCAATGTCCTTATCTCCTGTACTAGATTTGTTGCAACTGGTCCATACACGGATGTATTTGAAGTTGCTAGTATTTATTAATTCAGAAGGGACTATGAAAATAATAAGAGGAAAGAGATATTAAACCAGTAAAGTGAGGAATATATGCGAATAGGAATGATTTCTGGCAATATTTTCGTTGGGATCTTAAATTTTATGAACTTTGGGAGTAACCAAATACGTCACATAGATCCTCTCAAACACGTACACCCATTTACTCAGGCTGCAGCAAAAGGAAATACGCCCACAACCCCCAACTACCACACTAAATATAACAGATCTGTTTGGTTTGGTTCGGTTTGTTATTTTGGGGTTTTTTTTTACGGTATATCAACCATAATGGATTATTTAATGCCGACAAGATTTTTATTGCTGGTAATATTTTTTTCAAAACTATATTGCAGCTAATATTTTTTTTTCCAAAACTGTATTACTGGTAATATTCTTTCCTTCAAAAATGTATTGCTGTTAATTTTTTTTTTCTTCAAAAATGTATTGCTGGTATTAAAACCTATTTTTACACATTTATAATTTTTTTCACCCCAGTTTAGGGGTTAACTATTTGCCCTGAACTTCTACCCTAACAGGTGCTACCACCCCGGAGTAGAATGGGCCTGGGAACATCAGCAAATAGGAGGTGGTTCCACACACCTCAAAATCTACTAATTAGGGCCTTTGCTGTTGGATCTAATTTATCGTCTCATCGTGGACGAGGATATAGTTTATCGTGATACACAGGATGGTAACAGATCTGTATTAAAACCAAATCCGCTAGTATAAGAAGAAATTCCTTACTGTAGCACCTACTACTATAGCCTTGGTCCTTACTTTGTTTAGCTTGATAAGAATTATTAGTATAAAACAAAAAAAAACATGAAGAAGAAGAATAAAGTGCTAATGGAGAATGAATTGTTGTTGAAAAATATACAACTGGGTAGGTAACATAAGTGAAGAAATTTGTATTGTTATCAAAACGAATAAATTTAAAAGCACAAACCACGGGTCTTCAGGTCTTGTTAACAAGCTTTCTTCTTTAGTTTACCCTCGAGATTGAAAATCAGTTGCCATTAATAACACCGTTTCGCCATCCTACACTCGAGTGTCCACTGCCAGCAGTCCACACTGCGTAGGCAAATATTTCACTATCATTACGAGTTATATATTTACGAGACTGACGCGTGCGAAGGTAACATGCACAATTTTTTTCAAAACTCTACCGCAAACCAGGAATATATGAGTAGGAATATTAATATCACAGCCGTTGCAAAGGATACAAAAATACATTCGTCCAAGTCATTTGCGAAATTAAATGCGGAGGTCGAAAAAATTATCTGATATGTTCATTTCTTTTTTGCTCATGTCACGATTCAGACGGCATTTTCAAACGAATACCCGATTGCTATAATTGATTAGATTAGCAACCCGCCTTGCAATTTGGGATTTGCCACAAGAGTACGAAAACAAAAATTCAACCATCTTCACTTACGAACTATTTTGTCAAGATGGACAGAGAACATTCGGTTTAAATCATATTAGAGGGTTCATCTATCTGTTATTGTACATTACATGCGGAATTAATCTGAGTTATTTGCTAAGAGCTTTCTAGAATGTGACGACCCTAACCAGCTAAGAAAACGGGAGGTGACAAGAAAACGCCAACTCGACACCGCCGACACGACACCGCCGACTCAACACCGGTCATCTCATCTCCGTAAAATACCACCACCAAGCCTACTGAACCCGAGGATGACTCAACGATAGCATCGAATTGATAGCTTCACTAGGGCTAATTTTCGATCATTTCATCACAGCGAAAATGGAAGTTCTTAATCACAGAGGAAAAGAAAAATTTGAACACGAAGGTCATTTTTTTCTGTTTGATAAGTTTAGTAAAAGAGACAGCAACATAATTTGTTTTAAAAATCAACCTTAAGAAATTATTTTCATTCGGTTTTAAAAAGTTATGCTTTAAAAATAATCCTTAATACGTTACTTTTATTCGATTTTAAAAATTTATGTTTTAAAACTTTTCCTTAACGAATTACGTTTCATTGTTTTTAAAAAGTCGACGACAAGCATTTAATAGTTTCCATGTCATTGATTTATCTTCGTGCTGAGTTGTCACGGAGATGAGTTGACCTGTATTGATTCGGCAATGATGAGTGGACCTGCACCCTAATAAAAATGACGTTGCTACGAAGTTTCTGCAACATTACATAGAAGTTGGCATAACGATTTTTCTAGATTCACCGCCATGTGTCTGTATGGTTACAAGGTAACTTTGAAAATATTCACACACACACACACACACACACACACACACACACACACACACACACACACACACACACACACACACGCGTGTGAGTACACACACACGTCGCGCGCACACACACACACACACACACATATATATATATATATATATATATATATATATATATATATATATATATATATGTGTGTGTGTATGTATGTATGTATGTATATATGTGTGTGTGTGTGTGAGTGACTGCATGTGTGTGTGTGTGTAAAAAAAAAACTCATAATAATCTTATATGAACAATATCCACCGAGAGCAAAAGACCCTGGATTGACAAAAATAGCTGCGACTATAGCGTGTGGTCTACCTCAAAATTTCGTGCCCCTTCTTTCGCGTGGCCATCAGGTCATTTGGGATCTAATATGGATATTTATATCTGTCTCACATTTTATAAACACATGAAACGGGAAGTAGATCTCACGCCATATTGAGGTAGACCTCACACTATATTGCGTTAGAAGAAGCACCCAAAAATCTTAACCATGTGTGCTTATGAAAGTCTGGGTTGAATTTGGAAAGAGAAAGGTTGATTTACGAAGATCAAATCATGCCAAGGTTTGTATTTTAAGGATTAAAGTATATTCAATATGTTGTTTCTGCAAACACGATGAGAAAACTATTAGTCATTTAATATATGGTTGTTCTACCCGAACACCGAAGGAAATGAATTGAAATTACTCATGATAGGCTAAGGCAATGGTATCATTGGAAGATATACCAACCTTATGAATGACTTCATATAGAAAAAAGGATATGAAAATAATCCACCACTTGTTCAAGAAGTTAATAATGTCCCTTTATTCTTCTCCATAAACACTATTCATACTATACAATCTATTAGATTGAATGTTGTCATAAATGATTTCAAGTAACATAAATGCTTTCTTATTTACATTATTATAGCGTCTGATAAAATATTTCAAAGGAAAGAATTAAATAAGTCCCAAAATATATGAATTTGAAATTTACTCACAATTCACAAGTTTTAAAATATCAAGAAGAATAGTAATAGACAAACTAAGAACATCACGGAAAACCTCTCTTTAGCTTTACAACAAAAATATTGTATTTAAATATAGTATTCACATACTTAAATAAAAAGTTTCAATAAATTCTTAAAAGTTTTTATTTATATGTTGTCTCAGGCTCAAGACGCGGTAAATGATTTCTATCAAAATGCAAATAATAAATACGCAGTATATTCTTAATAGTAGTAGTAATATTAGTAGCTACGGTAATAGGCATAGCCTCGATAAAAAAAGCATTATGGTTGGAATAATTTGAAGTACAAACAATAATTAAAACTGCTTAATTTCTTTCTGTAATCTCACGGTCATTCAAACTCCAAGGATAATTTAAAGACATCTGATATGCGAATTTATTATTATTATTATTATTATTATTATTATTATTATTATTATTATTATTATTATTACGTGTATGTTTTGTTTCCTGTTTTGTATCCTGTAGATCCGGGTTCAAACTATGGTCCTTAGATCTTATTGTGATTTAACTGATAGCACTTTTCTTAGTTTATGGAATGTTCATTCTCGGTTGATATTCTGGGCAACATGTATATTGATGTTACCAGCGACAATGTTAATAAAATTGTCAATTTCTTTTCTCACGAGGCCTAGTCTCAGTATTCATTCCCCACTTCTCCATGTCCTTGTATTTAGTCAATTTTTCGATAAATTTCATGGAGGTGTTTCTCTCAGATGGTACAGCTATGTCAATAAGCATACACTTTCTGATTTTTTTGTCTTTTATGATAATATCAGGTCTGTTGTCTTTTATTTCCCTGTCAGATTAAATTGGCATGTCCCAGATGAGAGTTACAGCGTTACTTTGGTAACTGTTTCTGGTTGATGTTTATATCATTTCATACTTAGTTTCGATTTTGTGCTACTTGCATATCTTCCAGAGCACATATATAGCTAACTTGTTATGCCTGTGGGTACATTCATTTTTTGTTAGTTTCGGATATCCTTAGATAATATGGTCGATAGTTACATCATATTTTCCGCAGATCCTGCATTTCGGGTTAGTTCCATCCTTGATTATGCAAGAGTGAGAGGATCTGGTTGCGAGGCTTCGGCCCTGACCTGTAATAATTAGGCCTTCTGTCTCAGTTTTCAACCTGGCGCTCCTCAGCAACTGATGTATTTTCTTTTGGTCCACATCTGCTTCTTACGTTTTTTTAGGTATTTGTGCAACACCTTGTCCTCCCAGTTTTTCTTTTTTTTTCATTTCTTTTTTTTTTTTCTTTTCTTTTTTTTTTAAATTTCATTTAACCAAGTTCCTTTGCTTTCTGTTTTACTCGTTTGGTGTAGATGGCATTTGCTTCGATTTTTGTTGGTAGGGTTTCAGATATATTAAACTGTTTCTTGAAGAATGCATTCTTGTGAGATACGCTTCCAATCTGATTATTGTAGACTTTAGTGTTCAATTAAAATTAGACGTCAAACTCCCAAAGCATTTGGTACGTACAGCGTATCAACATTGGTTTTCGAGTGGTGCATCCTCATTTGGGTAATCATTTAATCTTTTAATGTCATTCAACTTCCATTTAATAATGCTGAAGCTGTATGTTACTACGAGTATTACTAAAGTGTTTTATTGGCCCAATTAAGTTCGCTTTCTGGTATCAAACACACTATCTTATAATATTCTTTTCGGATCATTTCCTTCGTAATTGAATGTTGTATTCCGTCTCCTTCATTAATTTCTAAATATCTTGGTCTAATTCTTTAATTTTGTTTTTGATATCAAGGTCTAAATCTGTAGTTTTCGTTAGTTTACCACCTTTCAAGGTGTCTCTGGCATATTTGTATATTCCAATCTCCATCCTATTGTCTTCGTTGAAGCTTTTGACAATGGTGAGTACGATTTCCCGCTGGTTGTCATCCTTGGAAAACGTTTTAATATCATCTTTATAGAATAGGTGATTCATTTTGCCACTCTCTGAATTGTAACCGTAGTTACACTTGTTCAGTCAGCAGCTGAATGTCACTAATGCAGGACAGCAGAGTAGTTTTGTCAATGAATCTCCTTGCAATTTCCCGCTTTTGATGTTGATTGGTCACGATTTTAATGACCCGTTCGTATGTTTTAGTGTTAGTGTAGTCTTCCAGTTTTTCATGCTCTTCTTTATGAATTTGACCGTTGTGGGCCATACGCTGTATATTTTAGGCTCTTCTCTATCAATCAGTGTGGTACACTGTCAAACTGTCGAACCCTATTCAATAGTCAATCCATGCTATCGATAAGTTTCTTTTTCTTGGTTTCAACTCTTCCAATATTGTTTTATTGAAAATTAGGTGGTCCCGTAACTTCTGCCTTTACATTTTTTCGGTTCCGCTACGAGTAAATTGTTTTTCTCAAGGAAGTTGTACGTCCTCTCAGTTATGATAGCGATTTTCCAAGGGTAGCATAGATGTGGCACAAAGCACAAAGCTGAAAGTATGGATCACCCATTCAGGAGTAATTGTTCTAGCGAGACAAACTTGCTAACCATTACACCGCCTCAAGGTGCCCCTCTCGGTTAGGTTAGTAAGGATCTTGTTCATTGTTGGTAGGCAGGTAATGGGCGTATATTTCTACGGGTTCTGTGTCTCCCCTTTTTAAGGAGTAGGTATGTTACTACCCACGTTAGCATTTGGGCCTTTTTCTGCTTTTAGATTATGTCATTGTATGCAAGTGCGAGGTCTTAGTGGGTGCTAGATAGGTTTTTTATCCAAATATTTGCTATTCTTGGTGCTTTCCAATTATTTGGTTTTACTGATGACATCGGTTGCTTCACTAACATTAATACCTGTCCATTTTTTGACACTCTATGTGTGTGTGTTGTTTCTTTTGTTGTTTGATCCATGTAGCTTTTTCGTTGTGCCTTTTTCGGTATTTCCATATTTGCACCAGAACTCCACGAGTTCCTTGATATTCGGTGGGTAATTTATCTCTATTTCATTTTTTCCAGTTCTCAATATAGTTTCTTGGAAACTTATTTGAAGTTCTTGCTTTTCATATCGCCTGATTCTCTGTGCCTTCGCTTGAATTTGTTGTTTCAGCTTTTCTTTAACTTTTGGTACGTCAGTCTTTTTCTTTATATCAAGGTTTCGTTTCAACTGTTTCTTTTTACTTTCTTTCATTTTTGAGCCCTTGTCAACTTAACTTAGAAGTGACAATTGGCCTCGTAGTTTATTTATTTTGGTTTCTATTTTTTCTTTACAGACTGGCATTTTTCATTTTCGTTTACGTTGTATTTTTAATTTTTCACCTATTGTATCTGCGATCGTTTCTGACGCCGCACATATAAGATGACTAATTTTAGTTAGGTTCAGCGATCTTTCTTTTCCGCCCCTTATTTTTCTAATTGCTTCATTAGCGAGGTGGATGGTTTCCTCCACTTGACGGTTCTTTCTTACTTTTGGAATTGTTGACCTTTTTTTTTTTAAACATTTCTTTTCTATTCTCCCATTTATATCGGATGTTTTTTTCCATCTCTCTTTCTCTCTCTTATTCGTCATTATCTCCCACTATTTGCTTGTGTACCCCAGAGAGATTATTACAGCTGTTTTTTATTTATTCCCTCTCTGTCCCCTCTGGGTTGTTCACATTTAGCCCCTCGGTGTTAACGTTTAATCTATTTTTGATGTTTTCTCAGATACTTCCGAGTTCTATGTCAGATATTCTTTTTTCTTGATGATGTCACGCCTGAAATTGGCTAGTTTGTTAGCATCGATGCTTAGTCTGTTTAAGGGATGTATTTTCTCGCCAGATATCTTAGGCAGCTTTATTCGGTGTTGTCGTTGACAGATTTATCGTAGCAATGTAAAATACTCTCAATACTTTCATATACTCTTCCCTAGACCATTTATGTAATGAAGTATATTCTTTTAATGAATATAGAGGGCCTCTGTGAGGACTGTCCTCGGCGTGGTTTTCCTCTAGTTCTCTTTGGGTAGAGTTTCTTTCATTTGCAGTCTTTTCGATCTCAGTCTGGTTCCTCACTGGGGATCTCGATCTTTGTTGACCCGCGTGACGACCGATACGGTTTAACAATATTTTCATTGTGTCAGCATCATAGTTATTTCATATTTACCCATACTTTGAGTCTGGTTTGTGGTCGCTAAATTACATCTATACTTTCGTGGGCCATCACGTTCAGGGGGCCAGGCCTCCACCTGCTATTATTATTATTATTATTATTATTATTACAGTTAAGAGAAGAGTGCTATTTAAGAAAAGAACACAGAGTTTGATAAGTTCAGCAATATTTCGACAGAAAGTCTGTCTTCATCAACATATATTTCAAAACATTTTTTCAACTATGAAAATATATATTATCATGGTGATCTTGTTCAAAATTTATATTGTTACCCTCTTTCAAAAAACAATGGATTCGTTGTCCACCAGAAATATATGTCCCAATTGTTATTCGATGGAACATTACCTTCACCGTGATCTCAATCTACTTCAGATTAACAAAGGGATTGACGCTATAAGAACATGATTACCATCATAGTATATATATTTTTATACTTGACAAACATTTTTTTAAATATAAATTTTTCTTAAAATAGTGTTAACATTTTTCTTTTCTTTTCTTAAATCGCGCTCTTCTCTTAAGTGTTGAAAAATATTGGAAGAGTTGCGTCAATCATTTTGTTTATTATTATTAATTATTATTATTATTATTATTATTATTATTTGTACAAAAAATGATCAGTGAAAAATGATATTATGAAGCCATTTCTAACACTAAATTTCTGGCTGGAACCCGAATGGAAATCTCCATACAAAAAAAAACAAAAAAAAAAAAAACAAGAAAATAATAATAATAATAATAATAATAATAATAGAATTCCTATTACCATTAGTAGTATTATTTCTTTTGACATCTACGTCTTGATGATTCACACGGGTTGTGATGGAAATATATCTATGCTCTATCAGGCCGAGGTTCATATTCAGTTGGTTCAACCTGATACAAGATTGTCAATTACTTCTGGATATTTATCTCAGAATCTGCATTTGTTGTTATCATCATCATCATCATCATAATTCTTCTTTTTCTTTATCTTCTTCTTTTTCTTCTTCTTCTTCTTCTTCTTCTTATTATTATTATTATTATTAGGGAGAAATCAATAATAAAGCAAACCATAAGAAAGTAAATGAGAAGCGGAAAAAAATTACAGGAGGTCTCTCTGTCGAAAGGACAAAAACAATTTATATTATAGGAAGGTGATATCTGTACATATTCTCACTGTTGCGATGAAAAAGCAGACGCGCAAAAAGATTAGAAAATTGATAACCCGAGCAGGGAGACAAATCATTTAATTGACAACATTAAGCAAGAATACTGAGGAAAACTCTGTAGTCTTACTGAGACTTGTTGCTACTTGATCTCCAGTAAAACACTGCCGTTAATAATGACGTGAATGCATACCGAGTCCAAGTCATAACAGTTCAGTGTGTTTGTATGAGGGAAGTTGGCAACACCAAAAGTCAACAAATATTCTGTAGGTTTCAATTCATTTGTGGTGTTATCAAATACGAGCTTATTTAATATTTTTCTAAGACAAGGTGAATGTGATATTTACTATATTTAACAGTTCGACACAATCCACAAATATAAAATATCCGCTGGAAAAAAAAAAATCCCTCCATGTTCCGTGAATCCAACCTGCTTAATTTTGTTAAACATCGTTAACATTAATGTATATGTATGTTTGTCTGGTAGAGATTAAAAGAAAGTAACATTTTAATTTTTAAGTCAAGACTGGTAATGCTAATGTTAAAAATAGCCGTTTCCTTATAAGGAAACATTTGGCATTTATTGGCCGAACAGCCAGTGTAACTCAAGTTACACTTTTCTTCATTCCCTGGTTATCGGGATGGGATCAAAGTGTAGTATCTATTCTCCTATCTCTGATGGTAATCGTAATATTAGCCGTTTCCTTATGAGGAATCATTAGGCATTCATTGAGCGAACTACCAGTTCGACTGTCGGTTGAAGTTTATAAAATCAGTCTATTAAAAATAATAAAGAAAATAGGTTTCTCAAAATGTGTCTCTCGTTTTGGAATGACAGGGTTTCATTCCTAACCTTTTCTTTGCAGTATCTTACATAGTGAGCATTTTGATTATTTCATTATTTTTTTTTTATCTACGTGAGCTATCCATTTCTATTGTTGCTTCTGTTGGAAGTCATCTATACTTTAAAAGATAATTGGTAAACTTTGCTCAAAATTAACTAATTTTATGCCTAATTGTAAGACCTTCCATTCGATACTGCAAAGTTTAATTCTGTATATCGTAGAATATAGATTATTTTTGCCAATGCAGTATGATGAATTTAAAATCTGTTGGAAGGATATATCTACTGTCGCGTTTCTTACAAAACGGAAAGTCTGTAAAATACGCATAGAAAAAGCACATTACGCTTTGTCATAGAATTGGATTCTATTTGAAACTGAGGCTAAATTGAAATTTGATGAAATAGCGAACAGCATGCTCTCTTTGTAAGCTGTTAAGTCAAAGGAAGAATTGTGTGGCGAGGAAGTCGTTCGGCGAGGGAAGGCCCTTTGGTTGCAGAAATAAATAAATTTATTGCTGTGATAAAATTGGTAGGGATGTTAGAACGGGACTGAAAAACAAAAGGAAACAAAAAAAAAATGGATTGTTTCCACATTTCCCATGGCTACTTTGAAATGAAACAAAACAAGTTACAAAAGAAATGACAAGAAAAACAAAGAATACGAGAGAAAATATGTTGAATAATAGTGAAAACACACAACCGTGTCAAAAGGAAACATTTTTTAGAATTGAGGATTTATTTTAAAAAAATTACATGAAAAAATGAATTCTAGCAAAAATAAAAATAAAAGAAGAAATGCAACATCGAATTTAAATGGAAAATAAAAGAAGAAATGCAACATCGAATTTAAATGGAAAATAAAATAAATTAAAAGTAGAGCAAATAATAATCATATAATGTGGCCGAACATTTGAGATAGATGGGCATTGCTTGTGGCCATTTCACGAACCAAGGGAAAAATGATTTCCAATTCTGATTATATAAACAAGCGGGATTTTCTATCTTGAAAATCTGACAAAGTCTTACTAGATTCATTTCCCCCTTATCATATAAAAAGTTCACCCAATACAAGGCTCGAGAAACACTTCAGTTAGATGTGAAGGTACTGTAGTAGGTAGCGGTTTGGAATCGAATTCCAGTCGGCCACATTATATGATTATTATTCACTTACGCGCAAATACCATTGGGAATGTTATGAATCCATCTATTCTCTCCTCAGTTATGGGTTAAATAGTAGAAAATTTATCAGTAAAAACTAATTGTTATCTCCAAAAATTTTATAATGCTATACTTATTCTCAAAAAAATAAGAATTGTTCTTATAATCCAAAATATATTTTGGTTTTAAATAAACTACAAAGGGTTGATAAACCGTAAAAAAGCAACTCGATTGATCATTCTGTCACTCAAAATGACGAGTACAATTAAGATGTTTACAATGAATAAGATGTGATATGCGTAAAAGAGGAGGTGGTAAGAAGTGATGATTATGAAGATAAGGAAGAGTGATAAAAGTTGACCCTTGACTTGCAAGGGTCAATTTTGTAGATTTTCCTGAAGTACCGACCCCAGTGTCTGTTTTACAACGTAGCAATTTCAAAGTCGTAATTAATATAGTATTAGACTACGTATGTTTAGTTCCTCAGCAATATGGGTAAAAACGACGAGGACTTGATTAAAAATGCTATGAACAATAATCAAAAGCTGTTCTCTAACCATTACATTTAGTAGGAACCTAATGTTAGCATCAAGCGATCATACGTTATTTTATTTTACTTAATTTATTTTGAAATAAGTAAAAATATAAAGAGAATAATGTAATAAATATTCTAGTTGATGTAAGAATGAAACTGAAAAAAAAAATGGTGATAAAGAAATATCTGGACATTTATGAGGGTTACGGAAATTTCTTTATAGCAAAGTATCGAGCGTAATCAACATTGATCAGATTCTTAGAAAAGAATTGCAAAAAATTCTGTAATGAATAAAATAAAGAAAAGATATGCCAATTCAAACTGCAGGACTGTTGTACTTTGAAATAATATTGCAGAAGATTTTCGTACTTTTTTTATAACTGAATTATTAAATTTCATTTCGTCACCAACGATAAACATCAGGTGCTTTTGGTGCGAAGATATATTAACAATAATGCACATGAGAACTTGTCTAGACGTACAGCACGCTCGTCCTCCAAATTAGATAAGGTAATTATGCGACTGAATCTAATCGGCCAGAAATCATATTCGATAGGGAAAAATATGGACGTATCTAGCCATTGATTCTGTGATTGCAGACAGTGCACATGTCATAAAAAATAAAGAATTAGAAAATGCTATAAAAACTGCAGATCGTATTTCAACATATAAAGAAACAAAAAGAAATGTTCTTTGCTGCCATGGTAATGATTTCCATTATTAAGACTGATCTTAAATGTGAAAATGACAAATGAACCGTAAAAGAGGCAAATATCACACTTTTAGATAATGGACATATTCTGGAGTGTCGCTGCTCATGTAAGACTTTTATTTGATACTTGACTTCTGTAAAAAAAAGGGTCTGAAAGCCGTGGAACGTAGGCTAGAATACAGGCATACATTTTAATAAACAAAAACTGGCATTAATTTAAACTGATATTATCTTGGTAAAAATTTTGATTAATTGTAATTATTAAGAATTATATTGAAATTAACCATTTCTGCAAAAACCAAACACGAAGTTGGGAAATTTAATTCAGGAAAATGTACATAGTAATAATAATATTTGTTATAGGAAGAATAGGAATGCGAATATGTATGTAAAATAGGAATAAGAATATTTAATACAAAAAGAGGGATGAGAATATGGATTAAAACATAAAAAATAGGAATTACAATATGAAGAAAGGAATAGAATATGAATAAAAGGAAGAATAGGGATAAGAATATGATTTATAGCATGAAGAATAGGAATAAGAATAGGAATGTAAGCATGAAGAATGGGAAAGAATAGGAATTATAGCATGAAGAATGGGAATAAGAATAGGAATGTATGCTTAAAGAATGGGAATAAGAATTCAAAGTTTGAAGAAAAGGGATAGAATAAGAATAGCAATTAAAGTATGAAGGATAAGAATAAGTAAAGGAATTACAATATGAATAATTATTAAAGCACTCATGAATTTTCGAGTGGTAACCTCAGATGTTTGATGTTATTATTCGAGTGTGTATTGAAATTTTAACCAGAAAAATATTAAAAAAAAAGAATATATATGTCATAACTGGTTTTTAATTAGTAAAATATAATAAAAAATCGATAAAAATGTTTTAAAAAATATGGTTTCATACGTGATAAAAGCATTAGCAATCATGTCTCTTTTGATTTAAGAATAATTAGGCAGAAGATTTCTCTCAGGAGGCTGGCGTTAATTTCTGCGAGAGAAAACCAAGGCTATAGGAGCAAGTCTGTCCTGCTTTTCAAACTATGGATTCTCTGTAGGAGAAGAGATTGATTCGTACAAACTTATTTGCGCGTCAGTGAATTTAACGAACCCGATTTAAATTCGAACTCGGGTCAGCGATTTCTAATTTCAAGTCGCTACCCCCTTACGCTACACGGGAGTTAAACGCTCTGCACATAAAAAAAAAAGTGTTCAGCGTTCATACGTTCTTTTTTTCTCATTCTCTCTTGCGTTCTCTCTTGTGTTCTATCTCTCCCCCACTCTCTCTCTCTCTCAAATAATCTTCCTGATGTCATCAGTTCTCAAGTAGTCATCTATACAGACGACACTATCACTTACACCTGTCTCAATAGTAAATCCGGCAGCAAAAAAGCATTTCCAGTCAGTGGTTAACAGGGACAGTAAATAGCTTGTAAACTTTAATGCCTTCAAAACTAAACTGCTCTCATTTAACCACCAGAGAGATACTTCCCTGCCCGCCATCAACATAGTATCTCACTTCGCCTCTTTGGCCTCAAGTTTTCCAGTGACTTGAGGAGGAACAACTACATTGAATCAATAGTTGCATCTTCTGCGCTGAAAGTCGATTCACTCTATCGTTCCAGATGGTTTATTTTTTTCTCGTCAGAGTCCATCTTACACATCTACAAATCTACCATTCGTGCATGCATTGAATATTGTTACCATATCTGGTTCACTGCTTCTGTTATTCATCTCGAGATTCTTGACAGAATCCAAAGAAGGGTCTGCAATGTATTCGGATCTGACTTGTCATCTTACTTTCTCATAGACCTGATGTGACTTCTCTCTTTCTTTTTTACAAATATTCTGATGGCAATTCTTTCGAGGATCTTTCCTGATGCCTCGAATAAAAGAATTAAAGCGTTCTACTAGGTTGGTATCTAGGTTCCACCCTATTACTGTTGAAACTGTTAAATGCAACCGCCACCTCTACTCCAGCAGTTTCTTTTCTCGCACTTCCCTACAGTGGAACTCTCTTCCTCTTACTTGCTTCTCTGATAACTACAATCTTCAAAGATTTAAATGCAATGTCAATCGCCATCTTCAGTCGGCTTGATTCTTGTTCTTCTTTTATCCTCTCGTCAATCCTCCCTATACACAGTCTTTTCCCTCACTTTCACCCTGTGTAACGCCCTGTCTGCTAGTGGCACTCCCGACTTCCTTGAGGTGAAATGCATTTAAATTTTTGAAGATCGGAAATAGCAGTTAAGGAAGAGAGAAAAGTGAGGGACAGACAGAGAGAAGTACAGAAACAGAAGTCAAAAAAAGATAGGGCCAGTGAGGGAACAGAAATATACACTATTGTGTGATTGCCAGTTTCAACCGACAAGCAACCATATGCGTACATTATAGATTTCTATGTTACAAATGCTTTATTTTCGAGCTATTGAACATATATATATATATTTTGAGGAGGCACGGTGGGGTAATGGATATCGGCTTGGATTGTGGAATCACAGAGCAGAGTTCGAATCCAGGTTGAATCCATTACATTCACTTACGTGCTAATACCCTTGGGAAAGGTGTGAATCCTCTTCTTCTCCCTCCAGCTATGGGTTAAATAGCAGGACAGACTGGGTTATATAGCCTTGGATAGCAACTGGTCTAAGAGAAGGACAACTCTGAATTCAAAACCTGAGGGGACCTTGTGGCATGTAGTGCACCAGGTCTCTGTATTCGGCCGTTCAAAAAGTGTGGATGGTCCTGCACGAAACCTTCACCACTATCATCGAATCTCATGTGCCGGTGTCCAGGCTGTCAGTTTCCTGAAACTGATCTGCTTGACCCTCATACGTCGAACCCGACAGGAGAATCTATATATATATATATATATATATATATATATATATATATATATATATATATATATATATATATATATATATATATATATAGATAACTATACTGTTTCAAAAACCCTCGAATTTTTGATTTGCCAATAATCAAATCAACCTCGAGGGAAAAAAAAAAAAAAGCTAGAAAGATGAAAGTCTGTCGAAAAAAATCGCACAGATACAAGTGTGAAGCCCAAAGAAAAAACCCCGATACGAGTAAACAACTAACAAACAAAAAGAGCTCAATACAACCGTAGAGCAGACCTAGATAAATCTAGTGAGCCAGACAAACCTACCTAGGTTTCACCTAAACGGATCGTCAGGGAAATCCGGCTTTCCCTGACGATCCGTTTAGGTGAAACATAGGTTTAGGTGAAACCTAGGTAGATTTGTCTGGCTCACTAGGTTTATCTATCTATCTATCTATATATATATATATATATATATATATATATATATATATATATATATATTGATTAAATAAATTACAGACATTATGTCTGCTAATTTTAACAAAATCTTTTCATACTCACGAAAAACATTCCCTGTATTGATATTAAAAGATGAGAGAAATGTGCTATAGCTGTTTAAATTTATTTTCATATCCCAAGTACTTTCAATCTTCTTCCAAGATCATCTTCTGGCGTGCAAGTAGTTCAAAGCTATATCTTGTTCATTACTACAAGTATTTATACAAAATTTCGTGTTGTTATCTATTACGGTAATTTTTTCATTATGCTTTTATATCCAAAAATTTGACAATGTGCAGACCGTTCATTTGAATGTGAAAAAAATTTCCATTATGGAAGTATTTCATATGATAATGTCATGGTCATGCGCGGATTAAAGCTTGAAAACGCTGTTCCTTTACAGGCATTTCAGAATATTACTGCAGTATTGATAGTTAATTCTGTTCAGTGCCGGCTTTAATTTTTTTTAATATAAATTGCTTCTGGTATCTGTAATCTGTAATAGGTTTAACTGCCATTTCCGACCTTCAAAAATTTATTCAATCAGACATGCCTAAAAAAGAATCGGCTGCCTAAAAAGAATCGGCTGCCTAAATACGCACACATAAACACACACACACACACACACACACACATATATATATATATATATATATATATATATATATATATATATATATATATATACCGGTATCGGTGCAGTCATATATGCAATGCAACGGCAGCAAGAAAACGTGCGCGATCAAACTCAAACTTCGATCACGTGACCACAATAGTATCAGCTATAAAGATAACCAGAAGGCAATGTGACAAACCTAAATATATGTTATAGTGAAAGTACGGATAAGTATTGACTTACCCACGTATGTATGCATATATATTGGGTGCGATGGGTAAATTGTCATCATTTTATATTAATAATGTTCTTTGTTTTTGATTTTATCAACTGCACAGTATAATACTGCCAGTTGGTCGCGTCTAAGAGAGAAAAAAAAAAAAGCACCATGACGCAATTCACTCCGTCAGGAATTTCTAAACGGCATGCTGTACTGTTTGGCATCCGGAATGTAAGCTCCAATACGAATACTGAGTGATAGTGTGTCAGTTTGAGTAAAGTGCAGATGATTCGGAAAGAATTGAATGAGTCTGATGGTCAGGACGAAGGTGTTTGGAGTGATCACTAGTGATGTGGATGCTATGTCCCCATTCATCTTCCCACAGAGCTTTAGAGTCAACGCAGAGTTCTACATCAAGTGCCTTAAGGAGGTAGTGCTGCCTTGCGTCAAGAGGGTGGATGCTTGAAGAGCTGTGTCTGTCAACAAGACTTTGCAGCATGTTACTCAAGGTGGAGAACCCAGTCATGGCTGCCAGACAATTTCTGCGATTACATCACCACTGACCACCTAACTCCACAAACTGCTACCCTCTTTGGTTATTATGTGTGGAGCGCAGTTGAATGAGAGTCCAACAAGACTTCATGTAACACCTAAGACGAACTGACGGCAAGGATTATGGCAGTAATCACCAACATAAGCAAGGAGATTCCGAAGTCGCCTGGGGTCCATGGTTGAAGTCAATAGCGATTTTATAGAATACATTTACGCCTGAGTCATTCTCGCTAAGTAAATATCGTCTGTTTCGTAGCCAAAAATTTCGATACTTACATCTTGGCACCTATATACCAGATTTAAATGTAGAAATATCGCATGAGTAAATATGCATATGTTGAATAGTTTTGTTCAGCTTAACCGGAAAACGAATTTATTTTTAAATATTTTATACGCATTTCAAAGAGTTTATATGCATTTTTATTAAAAATGTGTATAAAATATTAAAGGATTCATCCTCTCCCTCCCAAATTATATACATATATAAATATATTAGAAATATCCGAGTGGCACTTTGATCATATGTAATTCGATGCCGATCTGTGCATCAAGGGAATAAATTTTTACGAGATCTTTCGTTAGGTGGATCGGTTTTTAGTAATTATAGTTTTCCGCGGATTGATTTACAGATGGACGCCCACAGTGATATGTCGTATAAACTTTCGAAATTTCATATGAGAGAAAGTTAAATCAAGACGAACAGACATTCCTTCGAATAAACGATTACGCAAAATTTAAATCGATGCTAAGTTATATTGTTCATGTGTTCTTTCTCTGGCTCCAACTATTTTTATTGAGGAAAAGAAAATCTACCTAATGAAGATAGATTTTGTTTATTTTATTTTATTTTATTGTTGAGCCATCATGGCCGTAATTCTTTTACTTTAACTTCCATTTCATTTTCTCGCTCCAACAGCGTCTTCACGACGGGATATGTCCAAATTCGTTGTTTTAATGACATCGCTTGCAAATTAGAGAAATTATTAACTTTATATTCGTTTCCTTTCTTTTTAGATTTGAATAATATCATTTTTTTCTCTCTGCAGGGAGAAACTGTAAAATAAAAAAAAATAAAACTTGTAAAGAATTAGATAAAGGCGATACAATGAAGAAAATCACATGAAAAATAGAAAGAAAAAGTAAACTGGTCACGAAATTAAAATATTTCGGTGTCTTTGTTCGCTTGTGTGTCTAATTTTCTTCTGGAATATTTTTCTGGATGGAACCATGCCGTTGCAAAAAGCACAAATAACATTAGCCTTAAATGAAAAGTGAAATGTCGATTCCTTTATGCGTAGAGTGAAAGTAAAAGGATTTTGAGCGGAAACCAAATATAATGTCACCTAAAAACACAAGAGAAAGAAAATCATATTCATCAAATATGGGCGATTATGCACAAAAAAAAGAAAAGAAAAAATAGACATATATCAAACAGGAAATATTTTAAAAGGATGTTCTGTCGGGCAGAAGACGTGATTGCGCCAGCAGATGACAGATCAAAATAAAAGAAAATGAAAGAAAGAACAAAAAAATTCCCATATTCTCGGCGATGAGAAGACTTATTTTTTAAATGAATCGTAGAAACGTACCCAGTATATGTGATATATTTGAAGCCATGATAGAATTTACTATAAGTGATATGGGAGGAATTTTATAAATTCAATGTAGCCTATAGAACGTCCAGATAATATCAAGAGTGAGATCGGTAAAAATGCTGAATCGCCACATTTAATTAAACAAACAGATCTAATTGCCTATTTAAAAAATCGACCAGCCATATTTTTGTTGCTGTGCTAGCCGAAGAGAGAGTTGATATGAAGGAGAGTTGGAAAGTGAAAAATACTAGAATCTTGCACGAGATTTGTGAGAATATGAAGCAGAAAGTTTCGGATAATGCATATAATAGCAGGTTGTTGTCTTGACAAAGACAATAAGATGGTATTTGCATGAATTAGGAAGAATGACCTATTGTGAGTTTACAGACTACATGCGCATACGGGACTTTTGAATATACAAATACGTCACTAATAACAATAATAATAATTGTATAAATGCGTATAATGATTAAACAACACACACAAACGTGTGTATACATATATATATATATATATATATATATATATATATATATATATATATATATATATATATATATATATATATATATATATATATATATATATACAGAGAGAGAGAGAGAGAGATAGGCACTTTGAATAATGGATAGTGGCTTGGATTCAGGATTCGAGAGCCGAGTTCGAATTCAGTCGAAACCATTACATTCACTTACATGCTAATACACTTGGAAAAGGTGTGAATCCTCTTCTTCTCCATGCCGCTATGGTTAAATAGCAGAACAGACTGGGTTCTATAGCCTTTGATGGCAACTAGTCTAGGAGAAAGACAACTCTGAATAGCGGGGCCCTTTGTGTGGGCAATATAGAGGAGGCACGGCGGAGTAATGGTTACCAAACTGTATTGGTTTATCCTCTCCTTTGGACTCTCCATTGTATGCCGACTATATATATATATATATATAAAACATGATGTTTTTTGTCGGTGTGTTGTCTGTCAGTGTGATACTTTTTCACTCTAGATACATCCATATTAGGCACATATTTTGTGCAATGTAAGAGACAGGATCTTAACGTAAAAATCGATATTATTTTTTTAAAGTCAATAATCTACAAAGCCGATCAAAAATCGACAAATTAACTTCTTTCCTCTGATTTCGTTCAAATTGGGTATGTAAGTTACTTACATCATGACGAGATCAGCGATACATTTTTTTTGTTTCTACGTCACTGCGTTTAGCAAAAAATCGGGAAAAAAAAAACTGATTTCAGCACAAATCGATTTCAACACAAATTTTAAACTAAAAACTTATTCAGTTTTCAAGGATTCAAATACAAACTTCACTCAATTGTAGTCAGCAATAAGTTGATTGTTTAATACTCATTTAACTTGATAACTGTGCCGACCCATATACTGAAAACCCGCATATGTAGCGAAAAATCGCTATTTTTACTGGTTTCTTTCTTAATTTTCGTTGATCTTTCAACCAATTTTCCTCAAACTTAACAATTGCTTTGACTTCTTTCACATCCCTGGTAGCACACTGACATATTGTATTTCAAAAATTCCAAAATAATAGTGCTCTGAAGTGGGTCTTTAAGTTTCCTGATTTACCCCCTTCATGTCCACGGCTAACATCAATTGAATAAATACAGACTACTTCTTTTATATCAGTAACTGCATTATTTCAAAATGTTTTTTTTTAATTTAAGTACTTTAAAGTAATTGCAGAAGATAAACTCTATTACATCTAAACATGATGCTGTTTTTGCTCCATTCTAATTGAACTCTTTTTCTGATCGACCAGCTTGGTATGGCTGCTGCTGCTAATAACAAAAATGATAATAATAATAATAATAATCAAATCAGTAATAAAGGAATTTCAAAATGGAGTTTCAAGTGGGTAATCATAATACACCGACTGAAGCTGCAAAGTACATTTTAAAAAAGCAAAGGCAAATGTTACCAACCAGATACAGAAACGATGACAAGATAAACCGCTTCACGGCCAATACTCTATCCGTACCTAACAAGGTGATATAAACAAACCCCGACCACATCAGTGTCTACATAGTGCAGTGTTAAAAGTTGAAACTGTAGGTTGTATTTTTGCTGCATAGTACCAATGTTTGTTAACTAGAAATTACCAAACACACATATAGAAAAATTGTGTTAGTCCAAAAGCAGATTCTGTAAGAAATATCACGAAACACTTGGTCATCTTGCATCAGGTCGCGACATATTGTCACCTATTGAATATAAAACAAGGCACGACAGAGTAGGCCAAAAAATTAAAATATAAGGACATTGAAATCGAAATCTCAAAAATGTGACGCATGAGGACATTAAAAATCCCCGTTGTAGTCGGAACCCACATATTGATTAGAAAAAATTCCAACAGACTCATTGAAGGAATTCCTGGTAGCCCATACCTTAAAGAAATCTTTAAAAAACACTCAGAAATACAGCCCACACCTTAAGAAGCGCTTTGCATATTTAAAATATGTGCGATTTTATTCAAAACTGTGCAGTGGAAAATGCCATGGTGCCATTTTTGACCTTAGGTCGGGAATCGGAAAGTAATGAGTATACAACAGAAACCAAAGGAAATAATAATAATAATAATAATAATAATAATAATAATAATAATAATAATAATAATATACTTTGACACTTTGATAATTAGTACAACAGTTTTTCTCAAGATAAGCGACGTTTGTACAAGGACGTATATTATATTTATTATACTTGTATGCAATTTTTATACAAGTTGAAGAAGACATTATAAAACAGTGTTAAACATTATTAAATGCTGTTTTCTTTTCATTTTCTTTTCTTAAATCGCGCTCTTCTCTAAGTGTTGTAATAATAATAATAATAATAATAATAATAATAAATGTCCTATTGTTACACTCGGCATAGATCTCTAAGCTTCTGAAGTTAAGTGACTGAATTTGTTAACATATACATGTTTTGTTCACACTAAATTTAGGTACCTCCACTATTTCGGCATAAATATTCAATACCTAAAGTTTAAAATGAATTTTTAAAAATGAAAAAATTCTTGAAGATTTAATTTTAGCTTTAATTGAATGCTAAATGATTAAATTTATTATTCCCATTAAGTAAAATATTCTGGTGTATTTCATATATATATATATATAGATTGGAATGTTAAATTTAATTTCGATGGCTTAAAATTTTCTTAAAGGCGGCCATTTTCTTAATTTTAAGAGATTTGTAAACAAAAAAAAATATCGATTTTAAAATTCTTTCAAAAATTACATATATATTTCTGACACGTTCTTTGAGTAAAATTAGAAAATTTAAAGTTAAATTAATCTGATTTGAAATAAATATTACTTACTTATAGAATAAAAAAAATAAAATACAACCATTTATTTAATGATTGGTTCTGCTTATCATAGCATATCAGAGGCGATAATGGATGGCAGATTGAGTGACGAAGTGATGGCAGCTAATATGGGTGGCTAGAAATTTAAGTTAATTCATTTTTGGGGGATTTTTAACTACCTAATAATTTTTACAAATAATTTTCCGAAATTATAATTATAGTATATAATTATTATTAATTATAATAATTTATTGACTTTTATTTATCTTTCGAAGATGCTTTATAAATAAAAAATATTAAAATATGATAAAACTTTCTTAAATTAATTTCTCTATAAAGAGACAAAACTCTTAGATCACGTGACCGTTTCATAATAATGTCATGTTTAGACGTTCAGAGATGAAAATAGTGAACAAATAAAGTAAAGAAAAATAAGATATAAAAAATTATTTTCAAAATAGAATAGCGAAAATACGTTTATTAATGATAATTACGTTTTATGATTCGTAAATTTCGTTTCCACTTAATTAATCTGTATCATTCAGGAAATAGCTCAATACATAAATTTACACGATTTAAACTATTATAAATTATTATAATTAAAATAAAAAAAATGAAAAAAAAAATATTGTAAAAATTCATTATTCATCGAAAACAAAATTTCTTCAGACAATAATTTCCCTAATACAACATATTTACAAAAGCAATTAAAAGCTTTTCTAATTAAATAATGTCATGACCCCGGGTTGTTTTTTCCCAGCAGATGCTGTAGATTACACAAATATATTTCGCATTTAAAGAAAAATACTGACATTAATCTTTTATCATATTTCAAATTGGTTTTCGTGTGGTATCTTATGAAAGATAAGTAAGTATTAATTAATGCACTTGTAACTTATTTTAAAACATCGTTTTAAGGTTTCGTAAAACTCAAGAAATAGTTTGGGTTGGCATATCAACTTCATTGGGTTAGTTCATGCCGACAAGATTTTTATTGCTGTTAATATTTTGTGTGCGTTAATGTCTTAATTTTGAGCCCTGACCACCGCTTTACCGGTGGTAGAGAAAAATGACGTAATACCCAGCCACCGGTTGAACGGGGGGTAAACACTTGTAACTATTTTTATATCTACCGTGAAATATTACATAGCAATTATTTGCGAATTTTGACTCAGGGAGTCAGACAGAAAGTTTAAAATTGTCCAGGAACACAGTGCTCAAAGGATTAAGGCCTACAAGATTTTTATTGCTGGTATAAAAACTTTCCAAATATATATTGCTTGTAATATTTTTTCTTCAAAATTGTATTGCTAGTAATAATGTATTGCTTGTAATATTTTTTCTTTAAAAATTCATTGCTGGTATTAAAACTTTTTTTACACTTTCATAGGGTTTTGACACCAGTCTGGGGGTTGACTATTTGCCCATATTTGAGACCCTAACATGTGCTACCACCCCGGATCAGCGTGGACCTGGGAACATCAGCAATAAAGAGGTAGTTCCACGCTCCTAAAAACCTCCTGACGAGAGGACTTGCTGTTGGACGTAGTTTATTGTCTTACCCAGGACGCTTCATTTAACGCAGAGGTGCAGTCGGCGTATTCTAAAGTCCCAGCCGGCAGGGCACATGAATTAGTTTATATGATTTTTGTCAAAGAACAATTGTTTTAATATTTTAACATGCATATATCATTTTCTAGAAAATGCCAAAAACTCATGCAATCTATATAGATTACTATGCTTGTGCTAATGTTAGTAGTTTCCTTATGAGGAAAAATTTGGCATTCATTTGCCGAGCAGCTGGTGTAACTATATGTTGAAATTTATATAATATTTCTGTTAAACATTTTCAGGAAAGTTAACGCTCTTTCTATTATTAAAACCGGATTAATTATCAAGCATGTCCCTGAAGAAATATTGAATGTCAGTATCTTGATTATGTCATTGTTTTCTCTCCATGTCATATGTGATATCTATTTTAGTTGTTAGTGTTGTTGATAGACCTCTAGTGATGTGTTATCTGTTATGTGGTACATTTCCTTATTTGTGATTCTATAGCGCCAGTCCAATTTACATGATTTGTACAAGGCTGAGACATACAGGTTTTAGTCACTCAAAGTCCTATTTAAACCATTGATCTGAGAAAGATTATTACAGATTAATAATAAGAAAATTAAAATAAATTATAATTATCCCACACAAACTATAATAATCTTATATTTATAAGCTTGTTGACTGGTTACGCAAGATAAAGATTCCTATCTTTAAGTCATGTGCTCCTCAACCATTACTCTGCCCACTCGTGAATATATATGCCTAGGTTGCATGTGCGTATGCTGATTCCGTAGTGTCAATATTTACAAGTGAATAAAGCCATGAATCAAAGAGGAAACAGGGTGTGACGCCATTGTCTCGGGTCGGATCGGATTACACTTTAGTATTCGAAGAGGTGAGGTGATAAATTACATCGAGGCTTTGGTCTGTCGCTACCATCGTCACCACGACTGCCATTGTTGCAGATACTTCATGAGACTGTCCCTGTTAGAAAAGAGAAATTCTGTATGCAAGTCTCGGAAAAAAGAAACTGTTTACCTCTGAAGAATTAATAACACCATCACACACACACACACACACATACAAAGAGAGAGAGAGAGAGATAGAGAGAGAGAGGAGTGTAAGGCCACATCATGTTGAAACACCGGTTCCCCTACGATAACCAAAGTTAAGCAACGTCGAACCTGATCTGTACCTAGATGGGTGACCGTTTAGGAATAACACGTGCTGTAAGCTTAGATGTGCTGGTGGTGTAATGGATAATAATTCAGAATCGGAGAGCCGAGTTCTAATAGCAGCTTGGTCTATTATATTCACATTAGCGCAAATACTATTAGGAAAGGTATGAATCCACCTCTCCCTCCCAACTATGGATTAATTAGTAAGACTTGCATCATTAACAAAACACACACGCACACACACACACACACACACACACACACACACACATATATATATATATATATATATATATATATATATATCGTTTTCGACGTATGAATGTCTTTTTATTTAAGTTTCTTTATGCTTTTATGTCTCGTATGAGACAACAATCCTGAACGTAGAACTGAACCAAAAGAGTACCCACACAGAAAATTTGTTTAGAATGATGAAGGCTTGTGTAGAATCAATCACACTTTATGAAGTACCAAATACAGTCCTGGTCCAACGTGTGACAAAATCTCCCCCAAAAGGTTCTGAATTCAAAGTTTTCTTCTAGACCAGTTGCCATCCAAGGTTATAAAAACTAGTCGCACCTGCTATTTTATGCATAAAAGGGGAGGAAAAGATTCATACTTTTCTCAATGGGATTAGCCAGTAAATGAATATCTAAAAACAAAACAATGACAAAGGTCCCTATATACATATGTCCGCGAATCCTTCGTTTGTGAGGTCTTAAGTTTAAATGTTATAGTAGACACAGTTAAATGTACACTCCAAGATACAATCTGAAAATACTTTGGTCTGGATGTCTGATACAAAATAAGTTAAAATCTCCATATAAACATGTATCCAAAAGTCCATCGTTATAACTCATCACAGAAACTCATAACAAGGGTTCAAAATATCCTCTTGCTTCTACATTCTCATGCACACGTCGGATCATTGATTGGCGTATCCCTTCAAATACTCCCACTCGGTGCCGAATGGTTTTGCAAGCCACAATTACACGTCAATGAAGCGTCTCTGTATTATTAAAGTCTTTTGCACAAAGCAATGGGTTTAGTTTGTCCCACAGATAAAAATCCAAAAGGTTGAGGTCGCAGAAACGTGCAGGCCATGGAACCATTCCTCCCCTATCTATTCCGCTTTCATGTCATATGTCAGTCATTGCATCGCGAACAATATGGCTAAAATGTGCAAGAGCCCCATCAATCATGAAACAATATGAGTCTTCGTAGAAGCAGGCGTACATTCTCTAGCAGGTCTCGAAATAAGTTCGAAAATAATGTCCCTGTAAATAGCTCCTATATGATGTGCTGGGAGAACATATGGACCTACCAGACAGTCAACTACAATTACAGCCCACACATTAACCGTAAACGAATACTGGTTTCTATCCTGTATTGTACCACGAGGACAACGATCCGGCTACAAATGTTTGTTATTCCGTCTCTTCCAAATGTTGCCTCATCCATAAGCAAGACTGAAGAAACAAACAACGGATTGGCAGTTTGAGAAATAAACCATCGACAAATCTTATCCTAAAGATGATTAATTAGAGGGCGAAAGACACTGCACTTTTCTTTAATTAGAGAGAAAATGTATTAAAAGATTTATAGTCAAATTATCATATTAGGTACTAAATAAAAAATCATTTTTCAATATTAAATATATTTCCGAAAGCCAATCGTTGCATCCCAACACAGCAAACTCTTAATAAATATTCGAAATATCCTCCGCTTGATTCTACAGACACATACACCCTTTCAAGTAATTCCACATAGTGTCGAATGGTTTCGCAGGGCCAAATGACACGTTGATGAAGCATCTCTGCATTATTAATGTCTGCTGCATAAACAAATTGTGGCCCCACAGATAAAAATTCAAAGGATTACTTTTTGGGGGATCGTGCAGGCCACTGAACCGATCCTCCCCTACCTATCCATATTTCATATTTCAGATGTGCATCGCCAACAATGTGACCAAAATATGCTGCAGCTCCATCATGCATGAACCACATACGTCTTCATATTAACAAGGGCACATTCTCTAGCAGGTCTAGAAGTGTATTCAAAATAATAAGGGGTCATGTTTGGCACTGCTATGTAGGAAAATGGCGTTTATGAGATTTGCTTTGGTGCTCATGGAAATGTTAAGATGTTCTTTTAAGATTTTTACAAATACTCCATGTTAATTTTTCTTAACCACAGATCATAGAATCTCTTCTTTATGCTCTAAACTTATGATGTTCTGCTATAATTAGAACGTACAGCGAACATTAAGAAAACTTGTTTCAAACTTCTCGATAGGAACCACTTCCGAAAATCAGATCAAATATACACACACCATAATTCTTTTTAACCCCTCTCGGTTGAAGCAGAAAACTTCATCACAATATCGCGTGTGTGTGTATGTGTGAAAGAGAATGGGTGTGTCTGTGTGATGATCAATGTCAGGTGCATAGTCTTTCTTATATTAAGCTTAGCATGCGTACGCATAAACCTGTATATTAGTATTTTTGACTACATTTAGATGTTGTTTGCATTTATTCATGTAGTAGTCTTTTCAACGTTGTAGAAAATGATAGTTCCATCATATAGTGAGTAGATTGTTTTTCATTCTCCTTTCTGCTAATTTACAAGTCTTTCTTATATTAAGCTTAGCATGCGTACGCATAAACCTGTATATTAGTATTTTTGACTACATTTAGATGTTGTTTGCATTTATTCATGTAGTAGTCTTCTCAACGTTGTAGAAAAATGATAGTTCCATCATATAGTGAGTAGATTGTTTTCCTTCTCCTTTCTGCTAATTTACAAGTCTTTCTTATATTAAGCTTATCATGCGTACGCATAAACCTGTATATTAGTATTTTTGACTACATTTAGATGTTGTTTGCATTTATTCATGTAGTAGTCTTCTCAACGTTGTAGAAAAATGATAGTTCCATCATATAGTGAGTAGATTGTTTTCCCTTCTCCTTTCTGCTAATTTACAAGTCTTTCTTAGATTAAGCTTAGCATGCGTACGCATAAACCTGTATATTAGTATTTTTGACTACATTTTATGTTGTTTTATTATTCATGTTGTTTTGTAGAAAAATGATTTCCATTCATGTAGTAGATTGTCTTCTCCTTTCAACGTTGTAGAAAATAAACCTGATATTAGTTTTTTTGACCATCATATTCATGTAGTAGTCTTCTCAACGTTGTAGAAAAATGATAGTTCCATTATAGTTTTGTTTTCTCCTTTCTGCTAATTTACAAGTCTTTCTTAGATTAAGTTTAGCATGCGTACGCATAAACCTGTATATTAGTATTTTGACTACATTTAGATGTTGTTTGCATTTATTCATGTAGTAGTCTTCTCAACGTTGTAGAAAATGATAGTTCCATCATATAGTGAGTAGATTGTTTTCCTTCTCCCTTTCTGCTAATTTACAAGTCTTTCTTAGATTAAGCTTAGCATGCGTACGCATAAACCTGTATATTAGTATTTTTGACTACATTTAGATGTTGTTTGCATTTATTCATGTAGTAGTCTTCTCAACGTTGTAGAAAATGATAGTTCCATCATATAGTGAGTAGATTGTTTCCTTCTCCTTTCTGCTAATTTACAAGTCTTTCTTATATTAAACTTTAGCATGCGTACGCATAAACCTGTATATTAGTATTTTTGACTACATTTAGATGTTGTTTGCATTTATTCATGTAGTAGTCTTCTCAACGTTGTAGAAAAATGATAGTTCCATCAGTAGATTGTTTTCCTTCCTTTCTGATTTACAAGTCTTTTTTATATTGTTTTTTGCGTCTCCTGTATATTAGTATTTTGACTAATTTAGATGTTGTTTGTATTTATTCATGTAGTAGTCTTCTCAACGTTGTAGAAAAATGATAGTTCCATCATATAGTGAGTAGATTGTTTTTTTTTTCTGCTAATTTACAAGTCTTTCTTAATTTTAGCAAAGCATAAACCTGTATATTAGTATTTTTGACTACATTTAGATGTTGTTTGCATTTATTCATGTAGTAGTCTTCTCAACGTTGTAGAAAAATGATAGTTCCATCCTTATATATGGTAGATTGTTTTCCTTCTCCTTTCTGCTAATTTACAAGTCTTTCTTAGATTAAGCTTAGCATGCGTACGCATAAACCTGTATATTAGTATTTTTGACTACATTTAGGATGTTGTTTGCATTTATTCATGTAGTAGTCTTCTCAACGTTGTAGAAAATGATAGTTCCATCATATAGTGAGTTTGTTTTCCTTCTCCTTTCTGCTAATTTACAAGTCTTTCTTAGATTAAGCTTAGCATGCGTACGCATAAACCTGTATATTAGTATTTTTGACTACATTTAGATGTTGTTTGCATTTATTCATGTAGTAGTCTTCTCAACGTTGTAGAAAATGATAGTTCCATCATATAGTGAGTAGATTGTTTTCCTTCTCCTTTCTGCTAATTTACAAGTCTTTCTTAGATTAAGCTTAGCATGCGTACGCATAAACCTGTATATTAGTATTTTTGACTACATTTAGATGTTGTTTGCATTTATTCATGTAGTAGTCTTCTCAACGTTGTAGAAAATGATAGTTCCATCATATAGTGAGTAGATTGTTTTCCTTCTCCTTTCTGCTAATTTACAAGTCTTTCTTAGATTAAGCTTAGCATGCGTACGCATAAACCTGTATATTAGTATTTTGACTACATTTTAGATGTTGTTTGCATTTATTCATGTAGTAGTCTTCTCAACGTTGTAGAAAAATGATAGTTCCATCATATAGTGAGTAGATTGTTTCCTTCTCCTTTCTGCTAATTTACAAGTCTTTCTTATATTAGCATGCGTACGCATAAACCTGTATATTAGTATTTTGACTACATTTAGATGTTGTTTGCATTTATTCATGTAGTAGTCTTCTCAACGTTGTAGAAAATGAGTTCCATTACGCTAATAACCCTGATATTAGTTTTTATACTACCTAGTAGCAGTCTTCAACGTTGTATATTAGTGAGTAGATTTTTCCTTTCTGCTAATTTACAAGTCTTTCTTAGATTAAGTTTAGCATGCGTTTAAACCTGTATATTAGTATTTTGACTACATTTAGATGTTGTTTTGCTTTATTCATGTAGTAGTCTTCTCAACGTTGTAGAAAATGATAGTTCCATCATATAGTTCCCTTCTCCTTTCTGCTAATTTACAAGTCTTTCTTAGATTAAGCTTAGCATGCGTACGCATAAACCTGTATATTAGTATTTTGACTACATTTAGATGTTGTTTGCATTTATTCATGTAGTCTTCTCCAACGTTGTAGAAAATGATAGTTCCATCATATAGTGAGTAGATTGTTTTCCTTTCCTTTCTGCTAATTTACAAGTCTTTCTTAGATTAAGCTTAGCATGCGTACGCATAAACCTGTATATTAGTATTTTTGACTACATTTAGATGTTGTTTGCATTTATTCATGTAGTAGTCTTCTCAACGTTGTAGAAAATGATAGTTCCATCATATAGTGAGTAGATTGTTTTCCTTCTCCTTTCTGCTAATTTTACAAGTCTTTCTTATATTAAGCTTAGCATGCGTACGCATAAACCTGTATATTAGTATTTTGACTACATTTAGATGTTGTTTGCATTTATTCATGTAGTAGTCTTCTCAACGTTGTAGAAAAATGATAGTTCCATCATATAGTGAGTAGATTGTTTTTTCCTTCTCCTTTCTCTATATTAGTATTTTTGACTATTTACAAGTCTTTCTTAGATTAAGTTTAGCATGCGTACGCATAAACCTGTATATTAGTATTTTTGACTACATTTAGATGTTGTTTGCATTTATTCATGTAGTAGTCTTCTCAACGTTGTAGAAAAATGATAGTTCCATCATATAGTGAGTAGATTTGTTTTCCTTCTCCTTTCTGCTAATTTACAAGTCTTTCTTAGATTAAACTTAGCATGCGTACGCATAAACCTGTATATTAGTATTTTTGACTACATTTAGATGTTGTTTGCATTTATTCATGTAGTAGTCTTCTCAACGTTGTAGAAAAATGATAGTTCCATCATATAGTGAGTAGATTGTTTTCCTTCTCCTTTCTGCTAATTTACAAGTCTTTCTTAGATTAAACAGCATGCGTACGCATAAACCTGTATATTAGTATTTTGACTACATTTAGATGTTGTTTGCATTTATTCATGTAGTAGTCTTCTCAACGTTGTGAAAAATGATAGTTCCATCATATAGTGAGTAGATTGTTTTCCTTCTCCTTTCTGCTAATTTACAAGTCTTTCTTAGATTAAGTTTAGCATGCGTACCTGTATATTAACCTTTTTGACTACATTTAGATGTTGTTTGCATTTATTCATGTAGTAGTCTTCTCAACGTTTAGAAAATGATTTCCATATAGTGATTTGTTTTTCCTTCTCCTTTCTGCTAATTTACAAGTCTTTCTTAGATTGTAGTGCGTACTAAACCTCTTCATGTAGTAGTCTTCTCAACGTTATTAGAAAAAATTAGTTGTAGAAAATGATAGTTCCATCATCAATTTACAAGTCTTTCTTAGATTAAACTTAGCATGCGTACAGTATATTAGTATTTTTTGACTTTTAGATGTTGTTTGCATTTATTCATGTAGTAGTCTTCTCAACGTTGTAGAAAATGATATCATTAGTGAGTAGATTGTTTTCTTTCCTTTCTGCTAATTTACAAGTCTTTCTTATATTAAGCAGCATGCGTACGCATAAACCTGTATATTAGTATTTTTGACTACATTTAGATGTTGTTTGCATTTATTCATGTAGTAGTCTTCTCAACGTTGTAGAAAATGATAGTTCCATCATATAGTGAGTAGATTGTTTTCCTTCTCCTTTCTGCTAATTTACAAGTCTTTTCTTAGATTAAGCTTAGCATGCGTACGCATAAACCTGTATATTAGTATTTTTGACTACATTTAGATGTTGTTTGCATTTATTCATGTAGTAGTCTTCTCAACGTTGTAGAAAAAAATGATAGTTCCATCATATAGTGAGTAGATTGTTTTCCTTCTCCTTTCTGCTAATTTACAAGTCTTTCTTAGATTAAGCTTAGCATGCGTACGCATAAACCTGTATATTAGTATTTTTGACTACATTTAGATGTTGTTTGCATTTATTCATGTAGTAGTCTTCTCAACGTTGTAGAAAAAATGATAGTTCCATCATATAGTGAGTAGATTGTTTTCCTTCTCCTTTCTGCTAATTTACAAGACTTTCTTAGATTAATTTACATGCGTACGCATAAACCTGTATATTAGTATTTTTGACTACATTTAGATGTTGTTTGCATTTATTCATGTTAGTCTTTCTCAACGTTGTATGATAGTTCCATCATATAAATTGTTTTTCCTCTCCTTTCTGCTAATTTACAAGTATATTAAGTATTTTTGTATTTTGACTACATTTAGATGTTGTTTGCATTTATTCATGTAGTAGTCTTCTCAACGTTGTAGAAAATGATAGTTCCATCATATAGTGAGTAGATTGTTTTCCTTCTCCTTTCTGCTAATTTACAAGTCTTTCTTAGATTAAGCTTAGCATGCGTCGCATAAACCTGTATATTAGTATTTTTGACTACATTTAGATGTTGTTTTGCATTTATTCATGTAGTAGTCTTCAACGTTGTAAAAAAATGATAGTTCCATCATATAGTGAGTTTGTTTTCCTTCTCCTTTCTGCTAATTTACAAGTCTTTCTTATTTAAGAGCATGCGTACGCATAAACCTGTATTAGTATTTTTGACTACATTTAGATGTTGTTTGCATTTATTCATGTAGTAGTCTTCTCAACGTTGTAGAAAAATGATAGTTCCATCATATAGTGAGTAGATTGTTTTCCTTCTCCTTTCTGCTAATTTACAAGTCTTTTCTTATATTAAGCTTAAGCATGCGTACGCATAAACCTGTATATTAGTATTTTTGACTACATTTAGATGTTGTTTGCATTTATTCATGTAGTAGTCTTCTCAACGTTGTAGAAAAATGATAGTTCCATCATATAGTGAGTAGATTGTTTTTCTTCTCCTTTCTGCTAATTTACAAGTCTTTCTTAGATTAAGCTTTAGCATGCACGCATAAACCTGTATATTAGTATTTTTTGACTACATTTAGATGTTTGTTTGCATTTATTCATGTAGTAGTCTTCTCAACGTTGTAGAAAAAAATGATAGTTCCATCATATAGTGAGTAGATTGTTTTCCTTCTCCTTTCTGCTAATTTACAAGTCTTTCTTAGATTAAACTTAGCATGCGTACGCATAAACCTGTATATTAGTATTTTTGACTACATTTAGATGTTGTTTGCATTTATTCATGTAGTAGTCTTCTCAACGTTGTAGAAAAATGATAGTTCCATCATATAGTGAGTGATTGTTTTCCTTCTCTTTCTGAATTTACAAGTCTTTCTTAGATTAAGCTTAGCATGCGTACGCATAAACTCTGTATATATTAGTATTTTGACTACATTTAGATGTTGTTTTACATTTATTCATGTAGTAGTCTTCTCAACGTTGTAGAAAAATGATAGTTCCATCATATAGTGAGTAGATTGTTTTCCTTCTCCTTTCTGCTAATTTACAAGTCTTTTCTTAGATTAAACCTGTTTAGCATGCGTACGCATAAACCTGTATATTAGTATTTTTGACTACATTTAGATGTTGTTTGCATTTATTCATGTAGTAGTCTTCTCAACGTTGTAGAAAAATGATAGTTCCATCATATAGTGAGTAGATTGTTTTCCTTCTCCTTTCTGCTAATTTACAAGTCTTTCTTAGATTAATAGTTAGCATGCGTACGCATAAACCTGTATATTAGTATTTTGACTACATTTAGATGTTGTTTGCATTTATTCATGTAGTAGTCTTCTCAACGTTGTAGAAAAATGATAGTTCCATCATACAGTGTGAGTGATTGTTTTCTTCTCCTTTCTGCTAATTTACAAGTCTTTCTTAGATTAAGCTTAGCATGCGTACGCATAAACCTGTATATTAGTATTTTTGACTACATTTAGATGTTGTTTGCATTTATTCATGTAGTAGTCTTCTAACGTTGTAGAAAATGATAGTTCCATCATATAGTGAGTAGATTGTTTTCCTTCTCCTTTCTGCTAATTTACAAGTCTTTTCTTAGATTAAGCTTAGTATGCGTACGCATAAACCTGTATATTAGTATTTTTGACTACATTTAGATGTTGTTTGCATTTATTCATGTAGTAGTCTTCTCAACGTTGTATATTGAGAAAAATGATAGTTCCATTCATATAGTGAGAAAATACTAGTTCCATCATATAGTAGATTGTTTTCCTTCTCCTTTCTGCTAATTTACAAGTCTTTCTTATATTAAGTTTAGCATGCGTACGCATAAACCTGTATATTAGTATTTTTTGACTACATTTAGATGTTGTTTGCATTTATTCATGTAGTAGTCTTCTCAACGTTGTAGAAAAAAATGATAGTTCCATCATATAGTGAGTAGATTGTTTTTCCTTCTCCTTTCTGCTAATTTACAAGTCTTTCTTATATTAAGCTTAGCATGCGTACGCATAAACCTGTATATTAGTATTTTTTGACTACATTTAGATGTTGTTTGCATTTATTCATGTAGTAGTCTTCTCAACGTTGTAGAAAAATGATAGTTCCATCATATAGTGAGTAGATTGTTTTCCTTCTCCTTTCTGCTAATTTACAAGTCTTTCTAGATTAAGCTTTAGCATGCGTACGCATAAACCTGTATATTAGTATTTTTGACTACATTTAGATGTTGTTTGCATTTATTCATGTAGTAGTCTTCTCAACGTTGTAGAAAAATGATAGTTCCATCATATAGTGAGTAGATTGTTTTCCTTCTCCTTTCTGTAATTTACAAGTCTTTCTTAGATTAAGCTATTAGTATTTTTGACTACATTTAGATGTTGTTTGCATTTATTCATGTAGTAGTCTTCTCAACGTTGTAGAAAATGATAGTTCCATCATATAGTGAGTAGATTGTTTTCCTTCTCCTTTCTGCTAATTTACAAGTCTTTCTTAGATTAAGCTTAGCATGCGTACGCATAAACCTGTATATTAGTATTTTTTGACTACATTTAGATGTTGTTTGCATTTATTCATGTAGTAGTCTTTCAACGTTGTAGAAAATGATAGTTCCATCATATAGTGAGTAGATTGTTTTCCTTCTCCTTTCTGCTAATTTACAAGTCTTTCTTATATTAAGCTTAGCATGCGTACGCATAAACCTGTATATTAGTATTTTTGACTACATTTAGATGTTGTTTGCATTTATTCAGTAGTCTTCTCAACGTTGTAGAAAAATGATAGTTCCATCATATAGTGAGTAGATTGTTTTCCTCTCCTTTCTGCTAATTTACAAGTCTTTCTTATATTAAGTTTAGCATGCGTACGCATAAACCTGTATATTAGTATTTTGACTACATTTAGATGTTGTTTGCATTTATTCATAGTAGTCTTCTCAACGTTGTAGAAAAATGATAGTTCCATACATAGTGAGTAGATTGTTTTCCTTCTCCTTTCTGCTAATTTACAAGTCTTTCTTAGATTAAGCTTAGCATGCGTACGCATAAACCTGTATATTAGTATTTTTGACTACATTTAGATGTTTTTTGATTTATTCATGTAGTAGTCTTCTCAACGTTTAGAAAAATGATAGTTCCATCATATGATGTTGTTTCCTTCTCCTTTTACAAGTCTTTTCTTAGCAATTTATTCATGTAGTAGTCTTCAACGTTGTAGAAAAATGATAGTTCCATCATATAGTGAGTAGGATTGTTTTCCTTCTCCTTTCTGCTAATTTACAAGTCTTTTATTAGATTTACGCATAAACCTGTATATTAGTATTTTTGACTACATTTAGATGTTTGTTTGCATTTATTCATGTAGTAGTCTTCTCAACGTTGTAGAAAAATGATAGTTCCATCATATAGTGAGTAGATTGTTTTCTTCTCCTTTCTGCTAATTTACAAGTCTTTCTTATATTAAGCTTATCATGCGTACGCATAAACCTGTATATTAGTAATTTTGACTATTTAGATGTTGTTTGCATTTATTCATGTAGTAGTCTTCTCAACGTTGTAGAAAATGATAGTTCCATCATATAGTGAGTAGATTGTTTTCCTTTCTTCTTTTATGTCTTTTCTTATATTAAGCTGCTATAAACCTTTATTAATTTTGTCTACATTTGTTGTTTGCATTTATTCATGTATTAGTCTTCTCAACGTTGTAGAAAATGATACCATCATAAACCTTCTCCTTTCTGCTAATTATTTTTGATGCGTACGCATTTAGATGTTTTTTGACTATTTAGATGTTGTTTGTTTATTCTTAGTCTTCTCAACGTTGTAGAAAAATGATAGTTCCATCATATAGTGAGTAGATTGTTTTCCTTCTCCTTTCTGCTAATTTACAAGTCTTTCTTATATTAAGCTTAGCATGCGTACGCATAAACCTGTATATTAGTATTTTTGACTACATTTAGATGTTGTTTGCATTTATTCATGTAGTAGTCTTCTCAACGTTGTAGAAAAATGATTGTTTTCCTTCTCCTTTCTGCTAGTTCCATCTCATGCATAGTATATTAGTAGTAGATTGTTTTCCTTCTCCGTTTCTGCTAATTTACAGATTGTCTTTTCTTATATTAAAGTCTTTAGGATTAGCATGCGTACGCATAAACCTGTATATTAGTATTTTTGACTACATTTAGATGTTGTTTGCATTTATTCATGTAGTAGTCTTCTCAACGTTGTAGAAAATGATAGTTCCATCATATAGTGAGTAGATTGTTTTTTCTCCTTTCTGCTAATTTACAAGTCTTTCTTATATTAAGCTTATCATGCGTACGCATAAACCTGTATATTAGTAATTTTGACTACATTTAGATGTTGTTTGCATTTATTCATGTAGTAGTCTTCTCAACGTTGTAGAAAAATGATAGTTCCATCATATAGTGAGTAGATTGTTTTCCTTCTCCTTTCTGCTAATTTACAAGTCTTTTCTTATATTAAGCTTAGCATGCGTACGCATAAACCTGTATATTAGTATTTTTGACTACATTTTAGATGTTGTTTGCATTTATTCATGTAGTAGTCTTCTCAACGTTGTAGAAAAAAATGATAGTTCCATCATATAGTGAGTAGATTGTTTTCTTTCTTCTTAAGTAATTTACAAGTGCATCTTATTAAACCTGTTAGTTATTCGTACGCATTCTCAAACATTTATGTATATTAGTATTTTTGACCATTCTCAACGTTAATGAAAATTAGATGTTGTTTGTATTTATTCATGTAGTAGTTGTTCTTTATTCGTGTGAAAAAATGATAGTTCCATCATATAGTGAGTAGATTGTTTTTCTTTCTCCTTTCTGCTAATTTACAAGTCTTTCTTATATTAAGCTTAGCATGCGTACGCATAAACCTGTATATTAGTATTTTTGACTACATTTAGATGTTGTTTGCATTTATTCATGTAGTAGTCTTCTCAACGTTGTAGAAAAATGATAGTTCCATCATATAGTGAGTAGATTGTTTTCCTTCTCCTTTCTGCTAATTTACAAGTCTTTCTTATATTAAGCTTATCATGCGTACGCATAAACCTGTATATTAGTATTTTTGACTACATTTAGATGTTGTTTGCATTTATTCATGTAGTAGTCTTCTCAACGTTGTAGAAAAATGCTAGTTCCATCATATAGTGAGTAGATTGTTTTCCTTCTCCTTTCTGCTAATTTACAAGTCTTTCTTATATTAAGCTTAGCATGCGTACGCATAAACCTGTATATTAGTATTTTGACTACATTTAGATGTTGTTTGCATTTATTCATGTAGTAGTCTTCTCAACGTTGTAGAAAAATGTTAGTTCCATCATATAGTGAGTAGATTGTTTTCCTTCTCCTTTCTGCTAATTTATTTTAGATTAAGTTTAGCATGCGTACGCATAAACCTGTATATTAGTATTTTGACTACATTTAGATGTTGTTTGCATTTATTCATGTATTTATTCATGTAGTCTTCTCAACGTTGTAGAAAATGATAGTTCCATCATATAGTGAGTAGATTGTTTTCCTTCTCTTTCTGCTAATTTTACAAGTCTTTCTTATATTAAGCTTAATGCGTACGCATAAACCTGTATATTAGTATTTTGAATTACATTTAGATGTTGTTTGCATTTATTCATGTAGTAGTCTTCTCAACGTTGTAGAAAAATGCTAGTTCCATCATATGCTGAGTGGGTAGATTTTCCTTCTCCCTTTCTGCTAATTTACAAGTCTTTCTTATATTAAAAAGCATCATGCGTACGCAAACCTGTATATTAGTATTTTTTGACTACATTTAGATGTTGTTTGCATTTATTCATGTAGTAGTCTTCTCAACGTTGTAGAAAAATGAAATATAGTGAGTAGATTGTTTCCTTCTCGCTTTCTGCTAATTTACATATTAAGTTAGCATGCGTACGCATAAACCTGTATATGTTTTTTTGACCTTTAGATGTTGTTTGTATTTATTCTGTAGTAATTTAGAAAAACATAGTTCATCATATGTGAGTAGATTGTTTCTTTCTTATATTATTGTTTAGCATGCGTACGCATAAACCTGTATATTAGTATTTTTGACTACATTTAGATGTTGTTTTGCATTTATTCATGTAGTAGTCTTCTCAACGTTGTAGAAAAATGATAGTTCCATCATATAGTGAGTAGATTGTTTTCCTTCTCCTTTCTGCTAATTTACAAGTCTTTCTTATATTAAGCTTATCATGCGTAAACGCATAAACCTGTATATTAGTATTTTTTTGAAAATGCTACATTTTAGATGTTGTTTGCATTTATTCATGTAGTAGTCTTCTCAACGTTGTAGAAAAATGATAGTTCCATCATATAGTGAGTAGATTGTTTTCCTTCTCCTTTCTGCTAATTTACAATCTTTCTTATATTTTTGCGTTAAACTGTATATTAGTATTTTTGACTTTTAGATGTTGTTTGCATTTATTCGTAGTAGTCTTCTCAAACCATCATATGTATAGATTGTTTTCTTCTCTTTCTGCTAATTTTATTTTTTATATTAAGCTTATTACATTTATATTAGTATTTTGACTTTTAGATGTTGTTTGCATTTATTCATGTAGTAGTCTTCTCAACGTTGTAGAAAAATGATAGTTCCATCATATAGTGAGTGAGTGTTTTCCTTCTCCTTTCTGCTAATTTACAAGTCTTTCTTATATTAAGCTTATCATGCGTACGCATAAACCCTGTATATTAGTATTTTGACATACATTTAGATGTTGTTTGCATTTATTCATGTAGTAGTCTTCAACGTTGTAGAAAATGCTAGTTCCATCATATAGTGTTGTAGTAGATTGTTTTCCTTCTCCTTTTCTGCTAATTTACAAGTCTTTCTTATATTAAGCTTTAGCATGCGTACGCATAAACCTGTATATTAGTATTTTTGACTACATTTAGATGTTGTTTGCATTTATTCATGTAGTAGTCTTCTCAACGTTGTAGAAAAATAACTCATCATATAGTGAGTAGTTCCATCATATAGTGAGTAGATTGTTTCCTTCTCCTTTCTGCTAATTTACAAGTCTTTCTTATATTAAACATTAGCATGCGTACGCATAAACCTGTATATTAGTATTTTTTGACTACATTTAGATGTTGTTTTTGCATTTATTCATGTAGTAGTCTTCTCAACGTTGTAGAAAAATGATAGTTCCATCATATATAGTAGTAGATTGTTTTCCTTCTCCTTTCTGCTAATTTACAAGTCTTTCTTATATTAAGTTTATCATGCGTACGCATAAACCTGTATATTAGTATTTTGACTACATTTAGATGTTGTTTGCATTTATTCATGTAGTAGTCTTCTCAACGTTGTTGAAAAATGATAGTTCCATCATATAAAAATTTTCCTTCTCCCTTTCTGCTAATTTACAAGTTTTTTCTTATATTAAAGCTTATCTTGCGTACGCATAAACCTGTATTTAGTATTTTGACTACATTTAGATGTTGTTTGCATTTTTCAGCGTAGTAGTCTTCTCACTAGTTCCATTATAGCAGTAGATTGTTTTCCTTCTCCTTTCTGCTAATTTACAAGTCTTTCTTATATTAGTACGTAAGACCTGTAAATGTGTATTAGTATTTTTGTTCACAGGTTTAGATTTTGTTGCATTTATTCATGTATTAGTCTTCTCAACGTTGTAGAAAAATATAGTTCCATCATATAGTGAGTAGATTGTTTTCCTTCTCCTTTCTGCTAATTTTACAAGTCTTTCTTATATTAAGCTTAGTATGTAAACCTGCATAAACCTGTATATTAGTATTTTTGACTACATTTAGATATTAAGTTGTTTGCATTTATTCATGTAGTAGTCTTCTCAACGTTGTAGAAAATGATAGTTCCATCATATATAGTGAGTAGATTGTTTTCCTTCTCCTTTTCTGCTAATTTACAAGTCTTTCTTATATTAAGCTTATCATGCGTACGCATAAACCTGTATATTAGTATTTTTGACTACATTTAGATGTTGTTTGCATTTATTCATGTAGTAGTCTTCTCAACGTTGTAGAAAAATGATAGTTCCATCATATAGTGAGTAGATTGTTTTCCTTTCTCTAATTTACTCTTCTTATATTAAGCTTAGTATGCGTACAAGTATATTAGTATTTTGACTACATTTAGATGTTGTTTGCATTTATTCATGTAGTAGTCTTCTCAACGTAAAAATGATAGTTCCATCATATAGTTAGATTGTTTTCCTTCTCCTTTCTGCTAATTTTCTTTTCTTATATTAAGACTACATAAACTTAGATTTTTGTTGTTTGCATTTATTCATGTAGTAGTCTTCTCAACGTTAAAAATGATAGTTCCATCATATAATTGTAGATTGTTTTCCTTCTCCTTTCTGCTAATTTACAAGTCTTTCTTATATTAAACATGCGTACGCATAAACCTGTATATTAGTATTTTTTGACTACATTTAGATGTTGTTTGCATTTATTCATGTAGTAGTCTTCTCAACGTTGTAGAAAAATGTTCCATCATATAGTGAGGATTATTTCCTTCTCCCTTTCTGCTAATTTACATATATTAAGTGAGTAGATTGTTTTCTGTATTAGTATTTTGCTAATTTAAAAGTTTACTTATTCATGTATATTTCTCAACGTTGTAGAAAATGATAGTTCATGCGTAGATTGTTTTCCTTCTCCTTTCTTTCTTATATTTAAACCTTATATTTTGAAGTAAGCGTACATAAACCTGTATTTTATTTTTGACTACATTTAGATGTTGTTTGCATTTATTCATGTAGTAGTCTTCTCAACGTTGTAGAAAATGATAGTTCCATCATATAGTGAGTAGATTGTTTCCTTCTCCTTTCTGCTAATTTACAAGTCTTTCTTATATTAAGCTTAGCATGCGTACGCATAAACCTGTATATTAGTATTTTTGACTACATTTAGATGTTGTTTGCATTTATTCATGTAGTAGTCTTCTCAACGTTGTAGAAAATGATAGTTCCATCATATAATTAGTAGATTGTTTTCCTTCTCCTTTCTGCTAATTTACAAGTCTTTCATTGTTAGCTGCGTAATACATAAACCTTCTGTATATTAGTATTTTTGACTACATTTGAATGTTGTTTGCATTTATTCAATAGTAGTCTTCAACGTTGTAGAAAAATGATAGTTCCATCATATAGTGAGTAGATTTGTTTTCCTTCTCCTTTCTGCTAGTCTCTTAATTTTATCATGCGTACGCATAAAACCTTATTAGATTTTTGACTACATTTTTAGATTTGCATTTATTCATGTAGTAGTCTTCTCAACGTTGTAGAAAAATGATAGTTCCATCATATAGTGACAGATTGTTTTCTTCTCCTTTCTTAATTTACAAGTCTTTCTTATATTAAACAGCATGCGTACGCATAAACCTGTATATTAGTATTTTGACTACATTTAGATGTTGTTTGCATTTATTCATGTAGTAGTCTTCTCAACGTTGTAGAAAAATGATAGTTCCATCATATAGTGAGTAGATTTTTTTCTTCTCCTTTCTGCTAATTTACAAGTCTTTCTTATATTAAGTTTATCATGCGTACGCATAAACCTGTTTGTATTAAATGTATTTTTTGACTACATTTAGATGTTGTATTTAGATGTTGTTTGCATTTATTCATGTAGTAGTCTTCTCAACGTTGTAAACCTGAAAAATGATAGTTCCATCATATAGTGAGTAGATTGTTTTCTTCTCCTTTCTGCTAATTTACAAGTCTTTCTTATATTAAGCTTAGTATGCGCATAAACCTGTGTAGGCTAACTACATTTAGATGTTGTTTTGCATTTATTCATGTAGTAGTCTTCTCAACGTTGTAGAAAAAATGATAGTTCCATCATATAGTAGATTGTTTTCCTTCTCCTTTCTGTAATTTACAAGTCTCTTTTTCTTATTGTTTATCATGCGTATAAACCTGTATATTAGTATTTTTGACTACAAGATGTTGTTTGCATTTATTCATGTATCTTCTCAACGTTGTAGAAAAAATGATAGTTCCATCATATAGTGAGTAGATTGTTTTCCTTCTCCCCTTCTGCTAATTTACAAGTCTTTCTTATATTAAACATCAGTATGCGTATAAAATTTATATTAGTATTTTGACTACATTTAGATGTTGTTTAGCTTTATTCATGTAGTAGTCTTCTTAACGTTGTAGAAAAATGATAGTTCCATCATATGGTGAGTAGATTGTTTTCCTTCTGTTTCTGCTAATTTACAAGTTTTTTATATTAGTTAGCATGCGTTGTATATTAGTATTTTGACTGCATTTAGATGTTGTTTGCATTTATTCATGTAGTAGTCTTCTCAACGTTGTATGATAGTTCCATCATATATGGTAGTAGATTGTTTTTCCTTCTCCTTTCTGCTAATTTACAAGTCTTTCTTTATATTAAACAGTGCGTACGCATAAACCTGTATATTAGTATTTTGACTACATTTAGATGTTGTTTGCATTTATTCATAGTCTTCTCAACGTTGAGAAAAATAGTTCCATCATGTGAGTTTGTTTTCCTTCTCCTTTCTGCTAATTTACAAGTCTTTCTTATATTAAATAGCATGCGTACGCATAAACCTGTATATTAGTATTTTGATCTTCATTTAGATGTTGTTTGCATTTATTCATTTAGAGTCTTCTCAACGTTGTTGATAGTTCCATCATTATTCAGTAGATTGTTTTTCTCCTTTCAAGCAGTCTTTTCTTATAAAGCTTATCATACGTACGCATAAACCTGTATATTAGTATTTTTTGAAATTTAGATGTTGTTTGCATTTATTCATGTAGTAGTCTTCTCAACGTTGTAGAAAATGATGATCCTTATAGTGAGATTGTTTTCCTCTCTTTCTGCTAATTTACAAGTCTTTTCTTTATATGCGTACGCATAAACCTGTATATTAGTATTTTGACTACATTTAGATGTTGTTGCATTTATTCATGTAGTAGTCTTCTCAACGTTGTAGAAAAATGCTAGTTCATCATATAGTGAGTAGGATTTTTTCCTTCTCTCTTTCTGCTAATTTACAAGTCTTTCTTTATATTAAGCTTTAGCATGCGTTAAACCTGTATTTTGACTACATTTTAGATGTTGTTTGCATTTATTCATGTAGTAGTCTTCTCAACGTTGTAGAAAAATGATAGTTCCATCATATAGTGAGATATTTATTCATGGATTTTTTTTTCTTCCTTCTCCTTTCTGCTAATTTACAAGTCTTTCTATATTGTTAAGCATGTACGCATAAACCTGTATATTAGTATTTTGACTACATTTTAGATGTTGTTTGCATTTATTCATGTAGTAGTCTTCTCTAACGTTGTAGAAAAATGATAGTTCCATCATATAGTGAGTAGATTGTTTTTCCTTCTCCTTTCTGCTAATTTACAAGTCTTTTTCTTATATTAAACTTATCATGCGTACGCATAAACCTGTATATTAGTATTTTTGACTACATTTAGATGTTGTTTGCATTTATTCATGTAGTAGTCTTTCAACGTTATTAGAAAAAAATGATAGTTCCATCATATAGTGAGTAGATTGTTTTTCCTTCTCCTTTCTGCTAATTTACAAGTCTTTCTTATATTAAGCTTTATCATGCGTACGCATAAACCTGTTTATATTAGTATTTTGACTACATTATAGATTTTGTTTGCACTTATTCATGTAGTAGTCTTCTCAATTGTGAAAATGATAGTTCCATCATATAGTGAGTAGATTGTTTTCCTTCTCCTTTCTGCTAATTTACAAGTCTTTTCTATATTAAGCTTAGCATGTGTACGCATAGACCTGTTTGTGTTGAAATGTGTATTAGTATTTTGTCTACAGGTATATTAGATTTAGTTTGCACTTATTCATGTAGTGTCTTCAACGTTGTAAAAATGATAACCTAATTACATAAAGAGTAGATTGTTTTCCTTCTCCTTCTTGCCAATTTACAAGCCCTTCTTATTGTTTAGCATGCGTACGCATAGACCTGTTTGTTGAAATGTGCATATTTTTGTCTACAGGCATATTAGGATTTAGTTTGCACTTATTCATGTAGTAGTCTTCTCAACGTTGTAGAAAATGCCAGTTCCACTCATAGTGAGTAGATTGTTTTCCTTCTCCTTTCTGCTAATTTACAAGTCTTTCTTAGATTAAACATCATGCGTACGCATAAACCTGTATATTAGTATTTTTTGACTACATTTAGATGTTGTTTGCATTTATTCATGTAGTAGTCTTCTCAACGTTGTAGAAAAATGATAGTTCCATCATATAGTGAGTAGATTGTTTTCCTTCTCCTTTCTGCTAATTTACAAGTCTTTCTTATATTAAGCTTAGCATGCGTACGCATAAACCTGTATATTAGTATTTTTGACTACATTTAGATGTTGTTTGCATTTATTCATGTAGTAGTCTTCTCAACGTTGTAGAAAATGATAGTTCCATCATATAGTGAGTAGATTGTTTTCCTTCTCCTTTCTGCTAATTTACAAGTCTTTCTTATATTAAGCTTAGCATGCGTACGCATAAACCTGTATATTAGTATTTTGACTACATTTAGATGTTGTTTGCATTTATTCATGTAGTAGTCTTCTCAATGTTGTAGAAAAATGCTAGTTCCATCATATAGTGAGTAGATTGTTTTCCTTCTCCTTTCTGCTAATTTACAAGTCTTTTCTTATATTAAAGTTTAGATGCGTACGCATAAACCTGTATATTAGTATTTTTGACTCACATTTAGATGTTGTTTGCATTTATTCATGTAGTAGTCTTCTCAACGTTGTAGAAAAAAAATAGTTCCATCATATAGTGAGTAGATTGTTTTCCTTCTCCTTTCTGCTAATTTACAAGTCTTTTCTTATATTAAGCAGCATGCGTACGCATAAACCTGTATATTAGTATTTTTGACTACATTTAGATGTTGTTTGCATTTATTCATGTAGTAGTCTTCTCAACGTTGTAGAAAATGATAGTTCCATCATATAGTGAGTAGATTGTTTTCCTTCTCCTTTCTGCTAATTTACAAGTCTTTCTTATATTAAGTTTATCATGCGTACGCATAAACCTGTATATTAGTATTTTGACTACATTTAGATGTTGTTTGCATTTATTCATGTAGTAGTCTTCTCAACGTTGTAGAAAATGATAGTTCCATCATATAGTGAGTAGATTGTTTTCCTTCTCCTTTCTGCTAATTTACAAGTCTTTCTTATATTAAGCTTATCATGCGTACGCATAAACCTGTATATTAGTATTTTTGACTACATTTAGATGTTGTTTGCATTTATTCATGTAGTAGTCTTCTCAACGTTGTAGAAAATGATAGTTCCATCATATAGTGAGTAGATTTTTTTCTTCTCCTTTCTGCTAATTTATAAGTCTTTCTTATATTAAACTTATCGCGTACGCATAAACCTGTATATTAGTATTTTTGACTACATTTAGATGTTGTTTGCATTTATTCATGTAGTAGTCTTCTCAACGTTGTAAAAAAATGATAGTTCCATCATATAGTGAGTAGATTGTTTTCCTTCTCCTTTCTGCTAATTTACAAGTCTTTCTTATATTAAGTTTAGCATGCGTACGCATAAACCTGTATATTAGTATTTTTGACTACATTTTAGATGTTGTTTGCATTTATTCATGTAGTAGTCTTCTCAACGTTGTAGAAAAATGATAGTTCCATCATATAGTGAGTAGATTGTTTTTCCTTCTCCTTTCTGCTAATTTACAAGTCTTTCTTATATTAAACAGCATGCGTACGCATAAACCTGTATATTAGTATTTTTTGACTACATTTAGATGTTGTTTGCATTTATTCATGTAGTAGTCTTCTCAACGTTTGTAAAAAATGATAGTTCCATCATATAGTGAGTAGATTGTTTTCCTTCTCCTTTCTGCTAATTTACAAGTCTTTCTTATATATTGTTTATCATGCGTACGCATAAACCTGTATATTAGTATTTTTGACTACATTTAGATGTTGTTTGCATTTATTCATGTAGTAGTCTTCTCAACGTTGTAGAAAAATGATAGTTCCATCATATAGTGAGTAGATTGTTTTTCCTCTCCTTTCTGCTAATTTACAAGTCTTTCTTATATTAAGCAGCATGCGTACGCATAAACCTGTATATTAGTATTTTTGACTACATTTAGATGTTGTTTGCATTTATTCATGTAGTAGTCTTCTCAACGTTGTAGAAAATGATAGTTCCATCATATAGTGAGTAGATTGTTTTCTTCTCCTTTCTGCTAATTTACAAGTCTTTCTTATATTAAGCTTATCATGCGTACGCATAAACCTGTATATTAGTATTTTTGACTACATTTAGATGTTGTTTGCATTTATTCATGTAGTAGTCTTCTCAACGTTGTAGAAAAATGATAGTTCCATCATATAGTGAGTAGATTGTTTTCCTTCTCCTTTCTGCTAATTTACAAGTCTTTCTTATATTAAGCTTAGCATGCGTACGCATAAACCTGTATATTAGTATTTTTGACTACATTTAGATGTTGTTTGCATTTATTCATGTAGTAGTCTTCTCAACGTTGTAGAAAATGATAGTTCCATCATATAGTGAGTAGATTGTTTTCCTTCTCCTTTCTGTAATTTACAAGTCTTTCTTATATTAAGCTTAGCATGCGTACGCATAAACCTGTATATTAGTATTTTTGACTACATTTTAGATGTTGTTTGCATTTATTCATGTAGTAGTCTTCAACGTTGTAGAAAATGATAGTTCCATCATATAGTGAGTAGATTGTTTTCCTTCTCCTTTTCTGCTAATTTACAAGTCTTTCTTATATTAAAGCATGCGTACGCATAAACCTGTATATTAGTATTTTTGACTACATTTAGATGTTGTTTGCATTTATTCATGTAGTAGTCTTCTCAACGTTGTAGAAAAAATGATAGTTCCATCATATATAGTGAGTAGATTGTTTTCCTTCTCCTTTCTGCTAATTTACAAGTCTTTCTTATATTGTTTAGCATGCGTACGCATAAACCTGTATATTAGTATTTTGACTATTTTTAGATGTTGTTTGCATTTATTCATGTAGTAGTCTTCTCAACGTTGTAGAAAATGATAGTTCCATCATATAGGTAGAGATTGTTTTCCTTCTCCTTTCTGCTAATTTACAAGTCTTTCTTAGAAAATGCGTACGCATAAACCTGTATATTAGTATTTTTGAGTATTTAGATGTTGTTTGCATTTATTCATGTAGTAGTCTTCTCAACGTTGTAGAAAATGATAATTCCATCATATAGTGTGAATTGTTTCCTTCTCCTTTCTGCTAATTTACAAGTCTTTCTTATATTAATGTTCTTAGCATGCGTACGCATAAACCTGTATATTAGTATTTTGACTACATTTAGATGTTGTTTGCATTTATTCATGTAGTAGTCTTCTCAACGTTGTTAGAAAAAAATGATAGTTCCATCATATAGTGAGTAGATTGTTTTCCTTCTCCTTTCTGCTAATTTACAAGTCTTTCTTATATTAAGCTTTAGCATGCGTACGCATAAACCTGTATATTAGTATTTTTGATTACATTTAGATGTTGTTTGCATTTATTCATGTAGTAGTCTTCTCAACGTTGTAGAAAATGATAGTTCCATCATATAGTGAGTAGATTGTTTTCCTTCTCCTTTCTGCTAATTTACAAGTCTTTCTTATATTAAGTTTATCATGCGTACGCATAAACCTGTATATTAGTATTTTGACTACATTTAGATGTTGTTTGCATTTATTCATGTAGTAGTCTTCTCAACGTTGTAGAAAATGATAGTTCCATCATATAGTGAGTAGATTGTTTTTCCTTCTCCTTTCTGCTAATTTAAAGTCTTTCTTATATTAGTTATCATGTACGCATAAACCTGTATATTAGTATTTTTGACTACATTTAGATGTTGTTTGCATTTATTCATGTAGTAGTCTTCTCAACGTTGTTGAAAAATGATAGTTCCATCATATAGTGAGTAGATTGTTTTTCTCTTCTCCTTTTACAAGTCTTTCTTATTTAGCATGCGTCACAAATACTTTATTAGTATTTTTGACTACATTTAGATGTTGTTTGCATTTATTCATGTAGTAGTCTACAACGTTGTAGAAAATGATAGTTCCAATTAGTGATTTTTGCTAATTTACAAGTTTAGATGTTGTTTTATTTTTGTTACATTTATTCATGTAGTAGTCTTCTCAACGTTGTAGAAAATGATAGTTCCATCATATAGTGAGTAGATTGTTTTCCTTCTCCTTTCTGCTAATTTACAAGTCTTTTTCTTATATTAAACTTAGCATGCGTACGCATAAAACCTGTATATTAGTATTTTTGACTACATTTAGATGTTGTTTGCATTTTATTCATGTAGTAGTCTTCTCAACGTTGTAGAAAAATGATAGTTCCATCATATAGTGAGTAGATTGTTTTCCTTCTCCTTTCTGCTAATTTACAAGTCTTTCTTATATTAAGCTTTTTAGCATGCGTACGCATAAACCTGTATATTAGTATTTTGACTACATTTAGATGTTGTTTGCATTTATTCATGTAGTAGTCTTCTCAACGTTGTAGAAAATGATAGTTCCATCATATAGTGAGTAGATTGTTTTTCCTTCTCCTTTCTGCTAATTTACAAGTTTTTCTTATATTAAGCTTAGCATGCGTACGCATAAACCTGTATATTAGTATTTTTTTGACTACATTTAGATGTTGTTTGCATTTATTCATGTAGTAGTCTTCTCAACGTTGTAGAAAAATGATAGTTCCATCATATAGTAGAGTAGATTGTTTTCCTTCTCCTTTCTGCTAATTTACAAGTCTTTCTTATATTAAGCTTATTACATGCGTACGCATAAACTTTCTATTAAGTGTTTATTAGTATTTTTTTTGACTACATTTAGATGTTGTTTGCATTTATTCATGTAGTAGTCTTCTAACGTTGTAGAAAATGATAGTTCCATCATATAGTGAGTAGATTTGTTTTACAAGTCTTTTCTTATATTAAGCTTATCTCTTCCTGTATATTAGTATTTTGATTAATTTACATGTCTTTTCTTGTAGAAAATATTTCCATCATATAGTGAGTAGATTGGTTTTCTTTTCAAGCATTATCTTTCTTATATTAAGCTTAGCATGCGTACGCAAAACCTGTATATTAGTATTTTGACTAAGCATTTAGATGTTGTTGTACTTATTCATGTAGTAGTCTTCAACGTTGTAGAAAAATGATAGTTCCACTATATAGTGAGTAGATTGTTTTTCCTTCTCCTTTCTGCTAATTTATAAGTCTTTTTCTTATATTATTGTTTATCATGCGTACGCATAAACCTGTATATTAGTATTTTTTACTACATTTAGATGTTGTTTGCATTTTATTCATAGTAGTCTTCTAACGTTGTAAAAATGATAGTTCCATCATATAGTGAGTAGATTGTTTTCCTTCCCTTTCTGCTAATTTACAGCCCTTTCTTTTGCTTTCTTATATTATTAAACCTGTATATTATATTTTGATCACATTTAGATGTTGTTTGCATTTATTCATGTAGTAGTCATAGAAAATGATAGTTCCAATTTATAGTGAGTAGATTGTTTTCCTCTTTCCTTCTGCTAATTTATGTTTTCTGATATTGGGGGTTTGTAAGTAAATTTTTTTTGTTCACAGGTTTAGATTTTGTTTGCACTTATTCATGTAGTAGTCTTCTCACCCAGTTGTAGAAAATGATAGTTCCACATATAGTGAGTAGATTGTTTTCCTTCTCCTTTTTGCTATATAGTAGTGAGTAGTAGATTAGCCATATTAGTAGATTTTTCCTTCTCTTTCTGCTAATTTACAAGTCTTTCTTATTTAGATGTTAAACCTGTATATTAGTATTTTGATTCATGTAGTAGTCTTCTCAACGTTGTAGAAAAATGATAGTTCCATCATATAGTGAGTAGATTGTTTTCCTTCTCCTTTCTGCTAATTTACAAGTCTTTCTTATATTAAGTTTAGCATGCGTACGCATAAACCTGTATATTAGTATTTTTTGACTACATTTTAGATGTTGTTTGCATTTATTTTCATGTAGTAGCATAAACCTGTATATTAGTATTTTGACTACATTTAGATGTTGTTTGCGTTGTAGAAAAATGATAGTTCCATCATATAGTGAGTAGATTGTTTTCCTTCTCCTTTCTGCTAATTTACAAGTCTTTTCTTATATTAAGCTTAGCATGCGTACGCATAAACCTGTATATTAGTATTTTTTGACTACATTTAGATGTTGTTTGCATTTATTCATGTAGTAGTCTTCTCAACGTTGTAGAAAAAATGATAGTTCCAAAATGAGTAGATTCCAATTTACAAGTCTTTTCTTATATTAAGTTTACGTATGCATAAACCTGTATATTAGTATTTTGACTACATTTAGATGTTTTTACCTTCTCCTTTCTGAAAATGATAGTTCTATATTTAGATTGTTTTCCTTTCCTTTCTAATTATCTTTCTTAGATTAAAGTTTAGCATGCGCATAAACCTGTATATTAGTATTTTTTTTGACTACATTTAGATGTTGTTTGCATTTATTCATGTAGTAGTCTTCTCAACGTTGTAGAAAAATGATAGTTCCATCATATAGTGAGTAGATTGTTTTTCTTCTCCTTTCTGCTAATTTACAAGTCTTTCTTATATTAAGCTTAGCATGCGTACGCATAAACCTGTATATTAGTATTTTTGACTACATTTAGATGTTGTTTGCATTTATTCATGTAGTAGTCTTCTCAACGTTGTAGAAAAAAAATGATAGTTCCATCATATAGTGAGTAGATTGTTTTCCTTCTCCTTTCTGCTAATTTACAAGTCTTTTTCTTAATTTTAGCATGCGTAGCATAAACCTTTATTAGTATTTTTGACTACATTTTTAGATGTTGTTTGCTTTATTCATGTAGTAGTCTTCTCAACGTTGTAGAAAAATGATAGTTCCATCATATAGTAGCGTAATTTACAAGTCTTTCTTAGATTAAACCATGTATATTAGTATTTTTGACTACATTTAGATGTTGTTTGCATTTATTCATGTAGTAGTCTTCTCAACGTTGTAGAAAATGATAGTTCCATCATATAGTGAGTAGATTGTTTTCCTTCTCCTTTCTGCTAATTTACAAGTCTTTCTTATATTAAGTTCATGCGTACGCATAAAACCTGTATATTAGTATTTTTGACTACATTTAGATGTTGTTTGCATTTATTCATGTAGTAGTCTTCTCAACGTTGTAAAAAATGATAGTTTGTATGATAGTTCATATAGTGAGTAGATTGTTTTCCTTCTCCTTTCTGCTAATTTAAACCTTTCTTAGATTAAGCTAGCATGCGTACGCATAAACCTGTAGTATTTTTGACTACATTTAGATGTTGTTTTCCTTCTCCTTTCTGCATTTATTCATGTAGTAGTCTTCTCAACGTTGTAGAAAATGATAGTTCCATCATATAGTGAGTAGATTGTTTTCCTTCTCCCTTTCTGCTAATTTACAAGTCTTTCTTATATTAAACAGCATGCGTACGCATAAACCTGTATATTAGTATTTTTGACTACATTTAGATGTTGTTTGCATTTATTCATGTAGTAGTCTTCTCAACGTTGTAGAAAAATGATAGTTCCATCATATAGTGAGTAGATTGTTTTCCTTCTCCTTTCTGCTAATTTACAAGTCTTTCTTAGATTAAGCTTAGCATGCGTACGCATAAACCTGTATATTAGTATTTTTGACTACATTTAGATGTTGTTTGCATTTATTCATGTAGTAGTCTTCTCAACGTTGTAGAAAAATGATAGTCTCCATCATATAGTGAGTATATTAGTATTTCGATTACATTTAGATGTTGTTTGTATTTATTCATGTAGTAGTCTTCAATTTAGAAACATAGTTCCAAAGTGAGTAGATTGTTTTCTTTCTTTATTTATTTCTTAGATTGCTTAGTATGCGTACGCATAAACCTGTATATTAGTATTTTTGATCATATTTAGATGTTGTTTTACTTATTCATGTAGTAGTCTTCTCAACGTTGTAGAAAAATGATAGAGATAGTTCCAATTTATGTAAGTCTTTTCTTATATTAGTGATGCGTAGTATATTAGTATTTTTGACTACATTTAGATGTTGTTTGGTACTATTCATGTAGTAGTCTTCTCAACGTTTGATAGTTCCACCATATAGTGAGTAGATTTGTTTTCCCTCTCCTTTCTGCTACACTTACAAGTCTTTCTTATATTAAGCTTATATGCAACGCATAAACCTGTATATTAGTATTTTTGATTACATTTAGATGTTGTTTGTATTTATTCATGTAGTAGTCTTCTCAACGTTGTAGAAAATGATAGTTCCATCATATAGTGAGTAGATTGTTTTCCTTTCCCCTTTCTGCTAATTTTACAAGTCTTTCTTATATTGTTTAGCATGTACGCATAAACCTGTATATTAGTATTTTTGATGTTGTTTGCATTTATTCATTTAGATGTTGTTTGCATTTCATTCAGTGTATTGTTTCAGTCTTCTCAATTTACAAGTTTTAGAAAAATGATATTCCATCATATAGTTTTTGAGTAGATTGTTTTCCTATTCTCCTTTCGTTGTAGAAAATGATAGTTCCATCATATAGTGAGTAAGCATTTATCATTCAAACCTGTATATTAGTATTTTGACTACATTTAGATGTTGTTTGTATTTATTCCAGTAGTCTTCTCAACGTTGTAGAAAATGATAGTTCCATCATATATAGTGAGTAGATTGTTTTCCTTCTCCTTTCTGCTAATTTACAAGTCTTTCTTATAGTCTTCTCATGTTTAGCATGCGTATAAACCTGTATATTATATAGTTTTTGACTACATTTAGATGTTGTTTGTATTTATTCATGTAGTAGTCTTCAACGTTGTAGAAAAAATGATAGTTCCATCACAGGTGAGTAGATTGTTTTCCTTCCTTTCTCAAGTCTTTCTTATAAGCTTAGTAATTTACAAGTATTTTGACTTTTAGATTTGTTTGCATTTATTCATGTGTAAAAATGATAGTTCCATCATATAGTGAGTAGATTAGTTTTCCTGATATGTCTTTTCTTAGATTAAGTTAAACCTTTATTAGTATTTTTGACCATTTAGATGTTGTTTGCATTTATTCATGTGTAGTCTTCAACGTTGTAGAAAATGATAGTTCCATCATATAGTGAGTAGATTGTTTTCCTTCTCCTTTCTGCTAATTTACAAGTCTTTCTTAGATTATACTAGCATGCGTACGCATAAACCTGTATATTAGCATTTTTGACTACATTTAGATGTTGTTTGCATTTATTCATGCAACGTTGTAGAAAAAATGATAGTTCCACTCATATAGTGAGTAGATTGTTTTTCTTCTCCTTTCTGCATGTCTTCTTTCAGATTGCTTAGCATGTACGCATAAACCTGTATTATAGTATTTTTGACTACATTTAGATGTTGTTTGTATTTATTCATGTAGTAGTCTTCAACGTTGTAGAAAATGATAGTTCCATTACATAGTGAGTAGATTGTTTTCTTCCTTTCACAATTTACAAGTTCTTTCTTAGATTGCTTGTAGCATAAACCTGTATTTTAGTATTTTGACTATTTTTAGATGTTGTCGGTATTTATTCTTAGTAGTCTTCAACGTTGTAGAAAATGATAGTTCCATTTGAGTAGGATTTATTCAATTTAGAAGTCTTTCTTAGATTGTTTAGCATGCAACGCATAAACCTGTATATTAAATTTTGACTACATTTAGATGTCCACTTATTCATAGTAGTCTTCTCAACGTTGAAAAATGATAGTTCCATCATATAAAGAGTAGATTATATTTTCTAGATTGTTGCACGTAGTTTATCATGCGTACGCATAAACCTGTATATTAGTATTTTTTTTTACTTACAAGTTTGGATGTTGTTTGCATTTATTCATGTAGTAGTCTTCAATGTTGTAGAAAAATGATAGTTCCAAATAGTGAGTAGATTGTTTTTCCCTTCTCCTTTCAAGCACTTACAAGTCTTTCTTTAGATTAGTTAGCATGAGTAAACCTGATTAGTATTTTTTGATTACATTTAGATGTTGTTTGCATTTATTCACATGTAGTAGTCTTCAACGTTGTAGAAAATGATAGTTCCATACATAGTGAGTAGATTGCTCTTCCTTCCTCCTTATTAGTATCTTTCTTAGATTGTTTAGCATGCGTAATGCATAAACCTGTATATTAGTATTTTTGACTATATTTAGATGTTGTTTGCATTTTATTCATGTAGTAGTCTTCAACGTTGTAGAAAATGATAGTTCCATCATATTATAGATTGTTCCTCCTTTCTGCCAAGACTTTACAAGCATGCGTCTAGATTGGATTTAGCATGCGGTAGTCTTATAAAACCTGTATATTAGTTCCATTTAGAGTGAGGTGGATTTATTCATTGTAGTTATCAACGTTGTACGCATAAACTTCAGATTTTATATTGTTTAGCATGCGTACGCATAAACCTGTATATTAGTATTTTGACCACATATTTAGATGTTGGTATTTATTCAATAGTTCCATTACATAGTGAGTTTGTTTTCCTTCTCCTTTCACAATTTACAAGTCTTTCTTAGATTGTTTATCATGTACGCATAAACCTTATATTAGTATTTTTGACTAGTTTAGATGTTGTTTGTATTTATTCAACGTTGTAGAAAATGATAGTTCCACTATATAGTGAGTAGATTGTTTTTCCTTCTCCTTTCTGCTAATTTACAAGTCTTTCTTAGATTGTTTAGCATGCGTACGCATAAACCTGTATATTAGTATTTTGACTACATTTAGATGTTGTTTGTATTTATTCATGTAGTAGTCTTCTCAACGTTGTAGAAAATGATAGTTCCATCATATAGTGAGTGTTTGTTTCTCCTTTCTGCTAATTTACAAGTCTTTCAGATTAGATTATATTAGCTTAGCAGATGTTGTTTGCATTTATTCATGGTAGTCAACGTTGTAAAAATGAGGTTCCCTATATTAGTAGATTTTTGATGCGTACGCATGTCTCGTATATTAGTATTTTGACTTTTAGATTTGCATTTATTCATGTAGCAGTCTTCCAATTGTTGTAGAAAAATGATAGTTCCATCATATAGTGAGTAGATTGTTTTCTCCCTTTCTGCTAATTTACAAGTCTTTCTTATTTTTGTGCGTACATAAACCTGTATATTAGATTTTGAGATGTTGTTTGCATTTATTCATGTAGTAGTCTTCAACGTTGTAGAAAATGATAGTTCCATCATATAGAGTAGATTGTTTTCCTTCTCCTTTCAAGCAATTTACAAGTCTTTCTTAGATTAAGTTTAGTATAGTAAACTCATATATTAGTATTTTGACTCACATTTAGATGTTGTTTCACTTATTCATGTAGTAGTCTTTCAACGTTGTAGAAAAAATGATATTCCACTAGTGAGTAGATTGTTTTCCTTCTCCTTTCTAAGCACTTACAAGTCTTTCTTAGATTGCTTAGCATGCGTACGCATAAACCTGTATATTAGTATTTTTGATCACATTTAGATGTTGTTTGCATTTATTCAGTAGTCTTCAACGTTGTAGAAAAATGATAGTTCCATCATATAGTGAGTAGATTGTTTTCCTTTCTTTCTGCTAATTTACAAGTCTTTTTCTAGATTGCTTAGCATGCACGCATAAACCTGTATATTAGTATTTTGACTACATTTAGATGTTGTTTGCATTTATTCATGTAGTAGTCTTCTCAACGTTGTAGAAAAAATGATAGTTCCATTTAGATGTTGCACTTATAGTGAGTAGATTGTTTTCCTTTCCTTTCTGCCAATTTCATAAGTCTTTTCTTATATTGTTTAGCATGCATAATAAACCTGTATATTAGTATTTTTGACTACATTTAGATGTTGTTTGTAGTAGTCTTCTCAACGTTGTAGAAAAAATGATAGTTCCATCATATAGTGAGTAGATTGTTTTCTTCCTTTCTGCTAATTTACAAGTCTTTCTTAGATTAATTAGCGTACGCATAAACCTGTATATTAGTATTTTGACTACATTTACGTGTTTTGCATTTATTCATGTAGTAGTCTTCAATGTTGTAGAAATGATAGTTCCATCATATAGTGAGTAGATTGTTTTCCTTCCCTTTCTGCTAATTTACAAAGTGTCTTTCTTAGATTGTTTAGCATGCGTACGCATAAACCTGTATATTAGTATTTTTGACTACATTAGATGTTGTTTGCATTTATTCATGTAGTAGTCTTCAACGTTGTAGAAAAAATGCTAGTTCCATCACATAGTGAGTAGATTGTTTTCCTTCCCTTTCTGCTAATTTACAAGTCTTTCTTATATTAATTTAGCATGCGTAAAAATGCATAAACCTGTATATTAGTATTTTTGACTACATTTAGATGTTGTTTGCATTTATTCATGTAGTAGTCTTCTCAACGTTGTAGAAAAATGATAGTTCCATCATATAGTGAGTAGATTGTTTTCTTCTCCTTTCAAGCAATTTACAAAAGTCTTTTTCTTAGATTAAGCTTAGCATGCGTACGCATAAACCTGTATATTAGTATTTTGACTACATTTAGATGTTGTTTGCATTTATTCATGTAGTAGTCTTTCAACGTTGTAGAAAAAATGATAGTTCCATCATATAGTGAGTAGATTGTTTTCCTTCTCCTTTCTGCTAATTTACAAGTCTTTCTTAGATTAAGCATGCGTAATGCATAAACCTGTATATTAGTATTTTTTTGACTACATTTAGATGTTGTTTGCATTTATTCATGTAGTAGTCTTCTCAACGTTGTAAAATGAAAATGATTTAGTTCCATCATATAAACCTGTATATTAGTAGACTAGATTTGTTTTTTATTCCTTCTCAACGTTTCTGATAGTTCCATCATATAATGAGTAGATTGTTTTCCTTCTCCTTTCTGCTAATTTATTTTCTAGATTGCTTTAGCATGCGTACGCATAAACCTGTATATTAGTATTTTGACTACATTTAGATGTTGTTTGCATTTATTCATGTAGTAGTCTTCTCAACGTTGTAGAAAAAATGATAAATCATATAGTGAGTAGATTGTTTTCCTTCTCCTTTCTGCTAATTTACAAGTCTTTTCTAGATTAAGCTAGCATGTTTAAACCTGTATATTAGTATTTTGACTACATTTAGATGTTGTTTGCATTTATTCATGTAGTAGTCTTCTCATTGTAGTTTTTTATAGAGTAGATTGTTTTCTTTCTTTCAAGCATTTAGATTGTTTAGTTTAAACTCTGTATGTTAGTATTTTGACATTTAGATGTTGTTTGCATTTATTCATGGTAGTCTTCTCAACGTTGTAGAAAATGATAGTTCCATCATATAGTGAGTAGATTGTTTTCCTTCTCCTTTCTGCTAATTTACAAGTCTTTCTTATATTGCTTTAGCATGCGTACGCATAAACCTGTATATTAGTATTTTGACTACATTTAGATGTTGTTTGCATTATTCATGTAGTAGTCTTCTCAACGTTGTAGAAAAATGATAGATAGTTCCATCATATAGTGAGTAGATTTTTTCCTCTCCTTTCTGCTAATTTACAAGTCTTTCTTATATTGTTTAGCATGCGCACGCATAAACCTGTATATTAGTATTTTTGACTACATTTAGATGTTGTTTGCATTTATTCATGTAGTAGTCTTCTCAACGTTGTAGAAAAAATGATAGTTCCATCATATAGTGAGTAGATTGTTTTCCTTCTCCTTTCTGCTAATTTACAAGTCTTTTCTTAGATTAAAAGCATGCGTACGCATGCCTGTATATTAGTATTTTTTACATTTAGATGTTGTTTGCATTTATTCAAGTAGTCCTCAACGTTGTAGAAAAATGATAGTTCCATCATATAGTGATTTTGTTTTCCTTCTCCTTTCTGCTAATTTACAAGTCTTTCTTAGATTAAACTTAGTTGCGTACGCATAAACCTGTATTATTTTTTGATTTTAGTTGTTTTTATTCATGGTAGTAGTCTTCTCAACGTTGTAGAAAATGATAGTTCCATCATATAGTGAGTAGATTGTTTTCCATCTTTCTTATATTAAGCATGCGTACGCATAAACCTGTATATTAGTATTTTGACTACATTTAGATGTTGTTTGCATTTATTCATGTAGTAAACTTTCAACGTTGTAGAAAAATGATAGTTCCATCAAGTGAGTAGATTTTTCCTTATTTCTTAATTTATTTTTTCTTAGTTGTTTAGCATGCGTACGCATAAACCTGTATATTAGTATTTTTGACTACATTTAGATGTTGTTTGCATTTATTCATGTAGTAGTCTTCTCAACGTTGTAGAAAAAATGATAGTTCCATCATATAGTGAGTAGATTGTTTTCCTTCTCCTTTCTGCTAATTTATAAGTCTTTCTTAGATTAAGCTTATATGCGTACGCATAAACCTGTATATTAGTTATTTTTAGATTTCACATTTAGATGTTGTTTGTATTTATTCATGTAGTAGTCTTCTCAACGTTGTAGAAAATGATAGTTCCATCATATAGTGAGTAGATTGTTTTTCCTTCTCCTTTCTGCTAATTTACAAGTCTTTTCTTAGATTAAGCTTAGCATGCGTACGCATAAACTCAGTATATTAGTATTTTTTGACTACATTTAGATGTTGTTTGCATTTATTCATGTAGTAGTCTTCTCAACGTTGTAAAAAAATGATAGTTCCATCATTCTTATATTTCTTTCTGAATATATAGTAAACCTGATTTAGTTTTTGACCTTTAGATGTTGTTTGCATTTCATGCTAATTTACAAGTTGCAGAAAAATGATAGTTCCATCATATAGTGAGTAGATTGTTTTCCTTCTCCTTTCTATTTAGCATGCAGTATATTAGTATTTTGACTACATTTAGATGTTGTTTGCATTTATTCATGTAGTAGTCTTCTCAACGTTGTAGAAAAATGATAGTTCCATCATATAGTGAAGATTGTTTTCTTCTCCTTTCTGCAATTTACAAGTCTTTCTTATTGCTTAGCATGCGTACGCATAAACCTGTATATTAGTATTTTGACTACATTTAGATGTTGTTTGCATTTATTCATGTATAGTCTTCAACGTTGTAGAAAAATGATAGTTCCATCATATAGTGAGATTGATTTCCTTCCTTTCCAAGTCTTTCCTTTCATGCGTAATAAAACCTGTATATTAGTATTTTTGACTACATTTAGTTGTTTGCATTTATTCATGTAGTAGTCTTCAACGTTGTAGAAAAATGATAGTTCCATCGTGAGTAGATTGTTTTCAATTTAAAGTCTTTTCTGTATATTAGTAAACCTTTTTAGTATTTTTGACTACATTTAGATGTTGTTTGCATTTATTCATGTAGTAGTCTTCAACGTTGTAGAAAAATGATAGTTCCATCATATAGTGAGTAGATTGTTTTCTCCCTTTCTGCTAATTTACAAGTCTTTCTTAGATTAAAGCTTAGCATGCGTACGCATAAACCTGTATATTAGTATTTTTGACTACATTTAGATGTTGTTTGCATTTATTCATGTAGTAGTCTTCTCAACGTTGTAGAAAATGATAGTTCCATCATATAGTGAGTAGATTGTTTTCCTTCTCCTTTCTGCTAATTTACAAGTCTTTTCTTATATTGTTTAATTACGCATAAACCTGTATATTAGTATTTTTGACTACATTTAGATGTTGTTTGCATTTATTCATTAGTCTTCTCAACGTTGTAGAAAAACGATAGTTCCATCATATAGTGAGTAGATTTTCGTTTTCTCCTTTCTAAGCATTTACAAGTCTTTCTTATATTAAGCTTAGCATGCGTACACAAACCTGTATATTAGTATTTTTGACTACATTTAGATGTTGTTTGCATTTATTCATGTAGTAGTCTTCTCAACGTTGTAGAAAAATGATAATTCCATCATATAGTGTAGATTGTTTTCTTCTCCTTTCTGCTAATTTACAAGTCTTTCTTATATTAAGTTTAGCATGCGTACGCATAAACCTGTATATTAGTATTTTTGACTACATGTTGTTTGCATTTATTCATGTAGTAGTCTTCTCAACGTTGTAGAAAAAATGATAGTTCCATCATATAGTGAGTAGATTTTTTTTCTCCTTTCTGCTAATTTACAAGTCTTTCTTAGATTAAGCTTATCATGCGTACGCATAAACCTGTATATTAGTATTTTTATGTTGTTTGTATTTATTCGCATTTAGATGTTGTTTGTGATTTATTCCCTGGTAGTCTTCTTCTCAACGTTGTAGAAAATGATATTCCATCATATAGTAGTTCCATTTTGTTATTGTTATAAACTAGTGATGTTGATTGTTTTCCTTCTCCTTTCTGCTAATTTACAAGTCTTTTCTTATTGTTATTAAGCAGCATGCGTACGCATAAACCTGTATATTAGTATTTTTGACATTTAGATGTTGTTTGCATTTATTCATGTAGTAGTCTTCTCAACGTTGTAGAAAAAATGATAGTTCCATCATATAGTGAGTAGATTGTTTTCCTTCTCCTTTCTGCTAATTTACAAGTCTTTCTTATATTGTTTAGCATGCGTACGCATAAACCTGTATATTAGTATTTTTGACTACATTTAGATGTTGTTTGCATTTATTCATGTAGTAGTCTTCTCAACGTTGTAGAAAAAAATAGTTCCATCATATAGTGAGTAGATTGTTTTTCTCCTTTCTCCTAATTTTTACAAGTCTTTCTTATATTTTTATCATGTATAAACCTGTATATTAGTATTTTTGAGATTTTAGATGTTGTTTGCATTTATTCATGTAGTAGTCTTCTAACGTTGTAGAAAATGATAGTTCCATCATATAGTGAGTAGATTGTTTCCTTCTCCTTTCTGCTAATTTACAAGTCTTTCTTAGATTGCTTTGGCATGCGTACGCATAAACCTGTATATTAGTATTTTGACTACATTTAGATGTTGTTTGCATTTATTCATGTAGTAGTCTTCTCAACGTTGTAGAAAAATGATAGTTCCATCATATAGTGAGTAGATTGTTTTCCTCCTTTTGCTAATTTACAAGTCTTTCTTATATTAAGCTTATCATGCGTACGCATAAACCTGTAGTATATTAGTATTTTTGACTACATTTAGATGTTGTTTGCATTATTCATGTAGTAGTCTTCAACGTTGTAGAAATGATAGTTCCATCATAGTGAGTAGATTGTTTTCCTTCTCCTTCTGCTAATTTCACAAGTCTTTCTTATATTGCTTTGCATGCGCACGCATAAACCTGTATATTAAGTATTTTTGACTACATTTAGATGTTGTTTGCATTTATCTATGTAGTAGTCTTCAACGTTGTGAAAATGATAGTTCCATCATATAGTGAGTAGATTGTTTTCCTTCCTTTCTTAATTTATATAGTCTTTTCTTGATTAGCTTTTAGCATGCGTACGCATAAATTCGTATATATTAGTATTTTGATCATATTTAGATGTTGTTTACTTTTATTCATGTAGTAGTCTTCTCAACGTTGTAGAAAAAATGATAGTTCCATCATATAGTGAGTAGATTGTTTTCTCTCCTTTCGCTAATTTACAAGTCTTTCTTAGATTGTTTAGCATGCGTACGCATAAAAACCTGTATATTAGTATTTTTGACTACATTTAGATGTTGTTTGCATTTATTATGCAGTAGTCTTCTCAATGTTGTAGAAAAATGATAGTTCCATCATATAGTGAGTAGATGTTTTCTTCCTTTTCTGCTAATTTACAAGTCTTTCTTATATTAAGCTTAGCATGCGTACGCATAAACCTGTATATTAGTATTTTTGACTACATTTAGATGTTGTTGGCATTTATCATGTAGTGTCTTCAACGTTGTGAAAAAATGATAGTTCCAATTACATAGTGAGTAGATTGTTTTCTTCTCCTTTCTGCTAATTTACGTCTTTTCTTAGATTAAGCTTAGCATGCGTACGCATAAACCTGTATATTAGTATTTTTGACTACATTTAGATGTTGTTTGCATTTATTCATGTAGTAGTCTTCAACGTTGTAGAAAATGATAGTTCCATCATATAGTGAGTAGATTGTTTTCCTTCTCCTTTCTGCTAATTTACAAGTCTTTTTAGATTAAGCTTAGCATGCGTACGCATAAACCTGTATATAGTATTTTTGACTACATTTACGTGTTGTTTGCATTTTATTCATGTAGTAGGCCTCTCAAATGTTGTAGAAAATGCTAGTCTCCATCATATAGTGAGTAGATTTGTTTTCCTTCTCCTTTCAAGCAATTACAAAGTCTTATATTAGATTAAGCATGCGTACGCATAAAACCTGTATATTAGTATTTTTGACTACATTTAGATGTTGTTTGCATTTATTCATGTAGTAGTCTTCTCTCAACGTTGTAGAAAATGATAGTTCCATCATATAGTGAGTAGATTGTTTTCCCTTCTCCTTTCTGCTAATTTACAAGTCTTTTCTTAGATTAGTTTAGCATGCGTAATGCATAAAACCTGTATATTAGTATTTTTGACTACATTTAGATGTTTGTTTTACATTTATTCATGAAAGTCTTCAACGTTGTAGAAAAATGATAGTTCCATCATATAAAGAGTAGATTGTTTTCTCTCCTTTTCTGCTAATTTACAAGTCTTTTCTTAGATTGCTTTTATCATGCGTACGCATAACCTGTATATTATTAGCATTTTTGACTACATTTAGATGTTGTTTGCATTTATTCATGTAGTAGTCTTCTAACGTTGTAACGTTGTAGAAATGCTAGTTCCATCATATAGTGGACTGTAGATTGTTTGCATTTTATTCATGTTCTCAACGTTTCTGCTATTCCATCATACATGATTAAGCTTTCTTATAATTTACAAGTCTTTTTTATATTACTTAGCATGCGTACGCATAAACCTGTATATTAGTATTTTTGACTACATTTAGATGTTGTTTGCATTTATTCATGTAGTAGTCTTCTCAACGTTGTAGAAAAATGATAGTTCCATCAGTATAGTGAGTAGATTGTTTTCTTTCTCCTTTCTGCTAATTTACAAGTCTTTTCTTATATTAGTTTAGCATGCGTACGCATAAACCTGTATATTAGTATTTTTGACTACATTTAGATGTTGTTTGCATTTATTCATGTAGTAGTCTTCAACGTTGTAGAAAATGATAGTTCCATCATATAGTGAGTAGATTGTTTTCCTTCTCCTTTTCTGCTAATTTACAAGTCTTCTTATATTAAGCTTAGCATGCGTACGCATAAACCTGTATATTAGTATTTTTTGACTACATTTAGATGTTGTTTGCATTTATTCATGTAGTAGTCTTCTCCAACGTTGTAGAAAAAATGATAGTTCCATCATATAGTGAGTAGATTGTTTTCCTTCTCCTTTCTGCTAATTTACAAGTCTTTCTTAGATTAGCTTTAGCATGCGTGAGCATAAACCTGTATATTAGTATTTTTGACTACATTTAGATGTTGTTTGCATTTATTCATGTAGTCTTCTCAACGTTGTAGAATCAATAGTGAGTAGATTGTTTTCCAATTTACAAGTCTTTCTTATATTGTTATCATGCGTACGCATAAACTCAGGACTTGATGTTGTTTTGCATTTATTCATGTAGTAGTTTTCAACGCAAATGATTTCCATCATATAGTGAGTAGATTGTTTTCCTTCTCCTTTAGCTATTTACAAGTCTTTCTTATATTGTTTAGCATGCGTACGCATAAACCTGTATATTAGTATTTTTGACTTTAGATGTTAGATGTTAGTCTTCTCATTTATTCATGTAGTAGATTTTGTTTTCCTTCTCCTTTCAACGTTGTAGAAAAATGATAGTTCCATTTAGATGTTGTTTTACATATAGTGAGTAGAAAAAATGATAGTCTCCATTCTCCTTTCTGCCAATTTACAAGTCTTTCTTATGTTATGTTTAGCATGCGTACGCATAAACCTGTATATTAGTATTTTGACTACATTTAGATGTTGTTTGCATTTATTCAAGTGTAGTCTTCTCAACGTTGTAGAAAAATGATAGTTCCATCATACAGTGAGTAGATTGTTTTCCTTTCCTTTCTGTTAATTTACAAGTCTTTCTTATATTACTTAGCATGCGTACGCATAAACCTGTATATTAGTATTTTTGACTACATTTAGATGTTGTTTTGCATTATTCATGTAGTAGTCTTTGAACGTTGTAGAAAACATAGTTCCATCATATAGTGAGTAGATTGTTTTCCTTCTCCTTTCTGCTAATTTACAAGTCTTTCTAGATTAAGCTTTATCATGCGTACGCATAAACCTGTATATTAGTATTTTTGACTACATTTAGATGTTGTTTGCATTTATTCATGTAGTAGTCTTCTGAACGTTGTAGAAAAAATGATAGTTCCATCATATAGTGAGTAGATTGTTTTCCTTTCTCCTTTTCTGCTAATTTACAAGTCTTTTCTTATATTAAGCTTAGTATAATAATAAACCTGTATATTAGTATTTTTGACTACATTTAGATGTTGTTTGCATTTATTCATGTAGTAGTCTTCTAACGTTGTAGAAAAATGATAGTTCCATCATATAGTGAGTAGATTGTTTTCCTTCTCCTTTCTGCTAATTTACAAGTCTTTCTTATATTAAGCTTAGCATGCGTACGCATAAACCTGTATATTAGTATTTTTGACTACATTTAGATGTTGTTTGCATTTATTCATGTAGTAGTCTTCTCAACGTTGTAGAAAAATGATAGTTCCATCATATAGTGAGTATTGTTTTCCTTTCTTTCTGCTATTGTCTTTCTTGTATTTGTTTATCATGCGTACTTCTCTACATTTAGATGTTGTTTGTATTTATTCATGTGTAGTCTTCTAACGTTGTAGAAAAAATGATAGTTCCATAGTGAGTAGGATTGTTTTCCTTCTCTTTTCTAATTTTACAAGTCTTTCTTATATTAAGCATGCGTACGCATAAACCTGTATATTAGTATTTTTGACTTACATTTAGATGTTGTTTGCATTTATTCATGTAGTAGTCTTCAACGTTGTAGAAAAATGATAGTTCCATCATATAGTGAGTAGATTGTTTTCCTTCTCCTTTCTGTCTTTCTTATATTAAGCTTACAAGTCCTTATATTATATTTTTGACTTTTAGATGTTGTTTGTATTTATTCATTAGCATTGTACGCCATCAATAGTGAGTAGATTGTTTTCCTTCTCCCCTATTTAGTATTTTGATATTTAAGCTCATTTAGATGTATATTAGTTTTTGACTACAGATGTTGTTTTTATTCATGTAGTAGTCTTCAACGTTGTAGAAAATGATAGTTCCATCATATAGTGAGTAGATTGTTTTCCTTCTCCTTTCTGCTAATTTACAAGTCTTTCTTATATTAAGCTTATCATGCGTACGCATAAACCTGTATATTAGTATTTTTGACTACATTTAGATGTTGTTTGCATTTATTCATGTAGTAGTCTTCTCAACGTTGTAGAAAATGATAGTTCCATCATATAGTGAGTAGATTGTTTTCCTTCTCCTTTTCTGCTAATTTACAAGTCTTTCTTTATATTAAGCTTAGCATGCGTACGCATAAACCTGTATATTAGTATTTTTGACTACATTTAGATGTTGTTTGCATTTATTCATGTAGTAGTCTTCAACGTTGTAGAAAATGATAGTTCCATCATATAGTGAGTAGATTGTTTTCCTTCTCCTTTCTGCTAATTTACAAGTCTTTCTTATATTAAACGTAGCATGCGTACGCATAAACCTGTATATTAGTATTTTTGACTACATTTATGATGTTGTTTGCAATTTATTCATGTAGTAGTCTTCTCAACGTTGTAGAAAAATGATAGTTCCATCATATAGTGAGTAGATTGTTTTCCTTCTCCTTTCTGCTAATTTACAAGTCTTTCTTATATTAAGCTTAGCATGCGTACGCATAAACCTGTATATTAGTATTTTTTGACTTCATTTAGATGTTGTTTGCATTTATTCATGTAGTAGTCTTCTCAACGTTGTAGAAAAATGATAGTTCCATCATATAGTGAGTAGATTGTTTTCCTTCTCCTTTCTGCTAATTTCATGTCTTTCTTATATTGCTTATCATGCGTACGCATAAACCTGTATATTAGTATTTTTGACTACATTTAGATGTTGTTTTGCATTTATTCATGTAGTAGTCTTCAACGTTGTAGAAAAATGATAGTTCCATCATATAGTGAGTAGATTGTTTTCCTTCTCCTTTCTGCTAATTTACAAGTCTTTTCTTATATTAAGCTTAGCATGTACGCATAAACCTGTATATTAGTATTTTTGACTACATTTAGATGTTGTTTGCATTTATTCATGTAGTAGTCTTCTCAACGTTGTAGAAAAATGATAGTTCCATCATATAGTGAGTAGATTGTTTTCCTTCTCCTTTCTGCTAATTTACAAGTCTTTCTTATATTAAAGCTTATCATGCGTACGCATAAACCTGTATATTAGTATTTTGACTACATTTTAGATGTTGTTTGCATTTATTCATGTAGTAGTCTTCTCAACGTTGTAGAAAAATGATAGTTCCATCATATAGGTAGTAGATTGTTTTCCTTCTCCTTTCTGCTAATTTACAAGTCTTTCTTATATTAAGCTTAGCATGCGTACGCATAAACCTGTATATTAGTATTTTTGATTACATTTAGATGTTGTTTGCATTTATTCATGTAGTAGTCTTCTCAACGTTGTAGAAAAAAACATAGTTCCATCATAGTGAGTAGATTGTTTTCCTTCTCCCTTTCTGCTAATTTACAAGTCTTTCTTATATTAAGCTTATCATGCGTACGCATAAACCTGTATATTAGTATTTTTGACTACATTTAGATGTTGTTTGCATTTATTCATGTAGTAGTCTTCTCAACGTTGTAGAAAAATGATAGTTCCATCATATAGTGAGTAGATTGTTTTCCTTCTCCTTTCTGCTAATTTACAAGTCTTTTCTTATATTAAGCTTATCATGCGTACGCATAAAACCTGTATATTAGTATTTTGACTACATTTAGATGTTGTTTGCATTTATTCATGTAGTAGTCTTCTCCAACGTTGAAAAAAAAAAAAAAAAAAAAAAAAAAAAATGATAGTTCCATCATATAGTGAGTAGATTGTTTTCCTTCTCCTTTCTGCTAATTTACAAGTCTTTCTTATATTAAGCTTAGCATGCGTACGCATAGACCTGTTTGTGTTGAAATGTGTATTAGTATTTTTGTCTACAGGTATATTAGATTTAGTTTGCACTTATTCATGTAGTAGTCTTCTCAACGTTGTAGAAAAATGATAGTTCCATCATATAGTGAGTAGATTGTTTTCCTTCTCCTTTCTGCTAATTTACAAGTCTTTCTTATATTAAGCTTAGCATGCGTACGCATAGACCTGTTTGTGTTGAAATGTGTATTAGTATTTTTGTCTACAGGTATATTAGATTTAGTTTGCACTTATTCATGTAGTAGTCTTCTCAACGTTGTAGATGAATTCAAGCTCCATCGGATAATCAATTTAGTGATCCAAATGAACAAGCTTATAATCCGATTTCTGATGAATGGATCGTGATGTACAAAGAGTATAACAAAGAATTTTTTTTAAATACAATGGAAAAAGAAACGCTTTATAATAGAAAGCTTTCGAACGGAGATAAGGATATATTCATATAACTTTAATGCATTTTACCTGAAATATCTATTTGAATTGTTAGGAAAACTTGACTTAATGAGTAAATCCAGTTCTGATACTGTGAACAAACTGTCAGCGTTCGGATAGAAAATGTACTTGGTACGTACACAAAAATAGAAAGGGGCGTAAGCGAAGGGTTTGTCGCCTCAAAGGATTTATTTATTTGAGGTGAATCTAAGAGAGTTAGAAACCACACCAGGAATTATTTTGGTGGAAAATGTCTTAACAACATAAGGCACCGCGTTTGATAGATGACAAAGAAATAAAACTGCAGGAATTGCTAGACATGATAGTAAAGGAAAGTGAGAAGAAAGGATGACCTTTTAATTGTAATCAAACTTAATGTATAATCATTAGTCAGAGAAATTAGCCACGAGTGACTCCGCGAGAATCAGGCAAGTACAGAATTTTCACTATCTGGAAAATATTTCATTAGATGGCAGAAATCGTAACATGAAAATCGAAAGTCGTATTCAAGTTGCGAAAGATATCTTCCATAATGTAGAAAAGTTATTAAGTAACAAAAAAACATCTTGGGGAAACAAAGAGAAGTTTGTTGCACTGTTATGTAATATCAATTATCCTGTGAATTATGACGCGGACATATAGTAATGTGGCAAGAGATATATGGTTATATAGGAAGGTGCTTAATATACCATAAATGGAATATGTTTGCAACAGGGAAATGTAAATAGAACGGAAACAAAATACAAATTAGTATCAGAAAGATCCATTTGAAAATACATGGACATAAAACGGGATGTAGTCTTTGAGAATAGGACACTCAAGAGACAGGGAAATCACAAGGACCAGAATGAAACAGAGATTAAGTTACGTAATGAGCTTATATAAATGGATGGAGCTAAAACTCAGAATGTAATTAATGAGATAAATTTACTTAAAATTAAAAAGGAAAGGAATTTGTGGAGAGCCATAATTTCTGTCTTCCTGATGGAAGACAACACACGGAAGAAGAAGTAGGACGTCGGGATGTAGTTGTAATTGTAGTAGTAGTAGTAGTAGTAGTAGTAGTAGTAGAAGAAGAAGAAGAAGAAGAAGAAGAAAAAGAAGAAATTGACCCTTCACAATTATAACACTCTAAGTTTATTGCCGTACATCTGATCATATTTTCTGTTTATATCTTAAATAACCTGACGCTCTTTGTGTGCGTGAAAACAACTTGTTTTAGTACTCTCCACGGTGGTGGTCCTTTTGCCGATGTGAACAGTGGGAACTTCCAGATAGAGCGATAGCCCACCAACGAAAAATCCGTGCCTCGAATGAAACCCACATCTCTTCCTATCACTCCTACTCTTTACATCACCGGATCCCGTCAATTTTTACAATGACCTGAACATCGAAAAAGAATATAAAAGAAACTTTACTTTTCATCATGGACCTACATATATATATATATATATATATATATATATGTGTGTGTGTGTGTGTGTGTGTGTGTGTGTGTGTGTGTGTGATCAGAGCTGAGTAGGGGGAAGATAGTATTTATTGTTACTGTGTTTAAATTTCAAAAGCCACTTGCTATAAATCGGATTCTTTCGTCAGTAAAGCAAATTGTTCTTTTCATCACGTGTCTAGGTAACACCAAGTGACTTGTTTTATGATTTTATTGGAAAAAAAAAGAAAACACGAACGTATAAAGGAACGAGAAATACGTCAGTGTACATCAATGAGTGTTTTTGTGTGAATCAGTGCGTGTGTGTGAATAATACTGCGTGTTTCTTACACGTGTATGTCTGTGTGTCCTAAATAAAAGAAAAAAGAAAACCAAAGAAAGAAAATTCGTCTGGAGAAATAAGGATGAAAATAAAATTTATAGAATCATTTTATGGAATCAAATCCAGTAATGGTGTCGAAAATTAATGATACTCGACTTTTAATAACATGTGAGGATGTTGCCGTTTGTGACTCACCACAGTTTCCTTTTTTATTTAATCTACTCAATCAGTTCTCAGTCATGTTGCTTAAGGAGAAGCGAGAGAGTTGCTCTCTATAACTTACTGTTTTCCTTTTCAATAACACTTGAAACCTTACCATCCATCTAGTCTTTGTTCCGTCATCTATTCAAAATTATTAAATTCTTTAATTGCTGTTTCTGTCTTTCAAAATGTGAATTTCAGGGTATTATAAACATGCAATGATGATAGCAAAAATTGTAATATGAGCACTGGTAAAAAAAAATGGTTGCTGAAGACATTAGGTTTATAATACCCAGAAATTCATACACAGATGTCCTCAAGGACACATGGCACAGTGGATAAATGCATTAGTTAGATCCAGTGACTGGACCCAAAGAATGTGAGTTCAGTAACTGGAAAGGTGAATTAACTGGAGATAACTAATAACTGACATCCATTAGGCATAGAAATGTAAAGGTAATGGGGATGGTCCGCCCGTGGGGCATATAAGATGGCGGCACTTACTAGGTCAGGTATAGACTGGTGGAACTAGAAAATATAGTTCGTCAAAAATCCTCCATAACAATAGCAAGAGAATTTCAACGGTTCGTATACGATTGTATTACGGAAAATAAAGCATGAATGGCAAGGACACGCAGGCGATTTGGAACAGAGACAACTGGGAAGATTTAGCCTCGATAAAATAACAACACTCCATCTTTTTTGCTCTTCCTAAACTTCTCATTAAGCATCCAAGAACTCGTGAATTGTTTATTTATTACAACGGTTGATTACGGTTACTTGGAGCTAATTACATAACTAATTCAGTACAAATATTAATCTCTGTTTTTTGTTGAAAGTTGCTCACTTCACTGACCAATATTTAGATATGTTGAACATGACAACAGAAAATTATTAATACACAATAAAGCAATCTGCAATTTGAATATTCATCGACAAAGATTCAGTTTCCACCATAGAGTGAATGTCATCGCAGCCCCAACTCGACCTCAGTAACATCCTATTTTATTGCTTCCTAACGCCTTCAACGACCGGAAAGGCAGGAAACCATTGCCGGATGTGATTGAAATATGCTCAAATAATCCATATGCAAGCTTAGACAAGCCAAACCAAACTAATTAATTCGGAAATACATATTAACTCATCAACTAGATTACTCCGGACAGACAAACATGAAATGACTTTTAATATATGTACCACTGGTATCTTCCAAACATTGGTTAGGGTGGCACAAGGCCAAAGTGAATGATATGATGCAGATGACAGACTTTTGATAGCAGACATGGTAAAAAAACTGGAGGAAATCTTAGAAAAGGTTGTAAAGGTAACTGAGAAAAAAAGATTAAGCCTCAATAAAAAGAATAGGGAAAATGTGAGAACGAGATTTGAAGGCGCATTACAATAACAAAATATGCCTTCCAAAAGCTAAGTAAAATATTAAGAAAAAGGAAAACAAGAAACAAAAAAAATGAGTGTGACCTGTTATTCAATATGTTGCCGGATAACTAAGCTGGCTCAGGATGACTAACAAACTATTTCTCATAAACACCCGGTGGCATGGATTTCTGACTGTGATGAATTGTCATTGTTCACGTTTTCTACATAAGACCAAAAATACTGCGAAGACACGAAGACAGCCGCAAGAATTTTGAAATGACAATAGACGTCCTCACCCAAATTCCTGAGTGAAGTTAGTCAGCACGTGGCAAATTTCTAACCGAGGAGTCGGCATCTTGATCACCTCACAATCACATCCCAAGGTTAACACGATAGATAGATATGTTACGTTTATGAATATGGCTCCATAGCAGAAAATATTGCTATTAAGTGGCTCCCTATGTTCAGAATTTGAAATTTTCTTTTGGAAGACAGATAATGTTATGGCATGTGTGCTAATCGTTGTTGTCACTTTCATAAAATTAACTTTTTATTATCACTTTCAGCTCATGTGATATCGTAGTGATAATCGACATAGCTCATATCAGCTTTGTGAGGAATTTAAAACCTGTTGTATAGGTGAATAGTTATCATGTTTGGGAACTTCAGGATCTCATGGAAAATAATTAATTCGATCTTCAATTCTCTGCTTAAATGCAACAAAAATGGTACCTTTTTTTAAATAAACGATCACAGTCTAAGAAAAATGGATTGTTTACCACAATATGAAGCGAGAAATATTTTGGGGAAATAGAAATTAGCCACAGTAAATACACTGAATCCGAAGAAATTGATACTATGTATTTTATATTAAAAGCTTGCATCAGATGTTCAATTCAGGCAAGTACTGTTCACAAACGGAAGGATTATGTTACAATACATATCTACAGACTCAAAATTCAGATTCTTTGAAAATACCTTATGAAAGCTGAAACGTTCAGATGTCAGTGCAAAGTTTATGTCTAATCTGTGCTCGAATACAACAAAGAATACACTTCGAAACGAAGAAAAATTAACAGATATTTTTCAACAAAAATTATAGATTTCTGTGTGAATTTATGGGATGAGAAGTTACGAATACTTAGATTATTTATAAGGGATTAAAGTCCCTGCCTCTATTGTAATCATAATTGTTTCGGTGTTTGTGTCGCCTGTCTTTCATTAGGTACCTGTTTCCGGGGAGATGAAAAATGCCTCGGTTATCGAAGAAAATTTCGGTTCTCGAAGAACATTTTCAAGTCGAGTTAACCCGAACGGATTAATTTCTGAATCGACCGCCGTGTTGTATACATTCGTGCGTTGTGAAGGTGCTTTTCTTTTTACAATCTTATTCTACAGTGACTTTTTTCATTACATTGAATCCGCTTGGAAAAATAGTTTCGGTTTACGAACATTCCGGGTTACGAACGGCCTTCAGGAACGAATTAAATTCGTGAACCAAGGTTCCACTGTAATTGGGAAATTTGAAAAAAATAAATAAATAGTTGATAGAATGTGTCCATATCATTTAACCAAACATGACTGAGAGAATTATTGCTGCTGAAATACACACACAAACACACACACACACAATATATATATATATATATATATATGTATAAAGAAATATAGTCTTAAGATGTGCTATATTTATGGGATAAAGTGCTCAATATCAGAGATAGAGAGTGGGTGACATAGAAGTCAACATAGAAGTCAACACTCAGAGGCGACAGTCTGTTTCATGCTAGATGCAATCGTCAGGCCACGACAATTGTATCTAGCATGAAACAGACTGTTGCCTCTAAGTGTTGACTTCTATGTTCACTTTTATATATATATATATATATATGTGTGTGTGTGTGTGTGTGTGTGTGTGTGTGTGTGTGTGTGTGTGTGTGTGTGTGTGTGTGTGTATTCTAATTATATTAAACATTAAACATAGTGGATATGACGCTACATGTTTGAGTAGTAGATATGCCTGATTTTAAACAGTGTAAATGTATGACTAGCGACCGGTGCAAGTCGCAATTGTCACTTGTCGAACGTTCTTCCGGTATCATGCTTTCCATTCAAATGTAATGTTAATCGTTATCTACTGTCTTCCTAATTACTCTTCTGTTGTTCTCCCTCCTTAATAATGTTTCTATTTTCTAATTGCTACACACCCAATGAACTCTTGTGTCTGGCTGGCTTTACTCCCTTTTACAGGATGAATTTGATTAAAAATAAAGCATGGTTTGTTTCCACCTTGCATTTTTCGAGGAATCACCTTTAAGCAAGGCTTGATAGAGCTCTCAGCAACGGAAGAGTTCCAGCGCCAAGCATGCAGGGATCTCTCATCAAATCGATCGTTTCAAAGAATCAACTCCTGGACAAATAAACTTAGGTAAGTTACTAACCAGGGTCTCATGGGCGAACTGATAAAAGAGGTTTGGGTGTTATAGTTGCTGTCACTCAGTCTCCAGGAATAACATGGGGTAAACATGTAAATGGATTATAAATAAGATGAAAGTAAATGGATCTCAGAAAAAAATAAAATAGGCATGACTGAGTGGGAATTTAATCCACAAAGAACTGTGCAAACGACGAAAATTCTATTTTTGGTCAATGTTATATTTACAAATCTGAATCTCACTTAGAGAATGAAAACATCGGACATGAAATTAAAATATAAAATCCAAATCCAATTTAGATAACTAGACGAAGTGAAAAGAAGAACATGATCAGTGGATTTAAAAAAATGCAGAAAATCGAAGAGAAAAAGAACGAAAAAAGATACAGAAGTATTTGGATCTCAGAAGAAATTTGAATTCTGACGCATGAAAGCAGCAGATCTTTGTTGGAGTTTGGATCAAACCTGAAAAATTTGAAAATTCGAGTGAGAATCTTTGCCATCCAGGCAATAGCTAAAATACTTAGAAGACGGAGGAAGTAGGGGGATGCCTTCTATTACTCTATCCCTCCAATTAATATATTTAGTATAAATATACTCTTTGCAAAAATATACTCCTTTGAAAAAGATACTCCTTGCAAAAAATATACTCTTTACAAAAATAGCAAAATCAAAACCCAATTTTATATATTTTTAAATGAATTTATACAATACATCTTTTTTGTTTCATTAGAAAATTAAAAAAAAACTATAACCTATGCTTCAATGAAACGAAAAACATCAGGACAAAATACTGGAAAAGCGTCCTTATTGAGACATCCGGAAGATGCATGGCTCGTGGAATAATCTACACCGGTGAACGAAATAAAGGGTTCGGTTCGAAATTCCAATCACCTATATAAGACCGGAACGAACAACGGCTGAAACGTTCTGAATATATCATTGAAATAACCATCCGAATAATCCAAATCATGCATTAATAATGCGTCATTTGAGAGATATAGACAGCTATTTAGTTTTAATTGTTACAGAAAAAAAGTTATCGGCAAGCCTTGGTTAAGTTTCGTCCGATGCTGTTGGGTTAACTTCTGTCGGTTAACTAATCTATACTCTTTAAGATCAACGTTTTTTTTTTTTGGCTTCATTTTATAAAATTATGTTTGGAAGCCATTTCAATTACTGTATTTGTTAAGATGTTTCCTGATTACATTTTCATTTTACGTAATTATCTTGGACTTACTTGTCTTTTTTTTTCTTCCTAATTTCTTCGTAAGTTGAGCTTTTCTTTGTGTTCAGCAAGTTGTGATGGATTTATATTTCCTGTTGCCTCTGATATAAAGCTGTCGAAGTGCGTAAACTTATACTGTAGTTAGAATCTTCACACAGACTTCTTAACGACCATCCATCACACGTTGAAGAAAGGAAGGAGGCAACTGGCGAAAATTTGACGCCTTGACCTCTGACATCACTTTTCCACTTCAGGCCACCCAAATACCAAACCAAGAAATTTATTCTACATTCGTACTCGAAAACACACACACAGACGAACGAGCGAACGAGTACATATACATATACAACTAATTTTAAATAAAATAGTAACACACCAACCTATGTAAGCACTCCTTTTAATTAAAAATATCTCTATTAATTTCTACTTTTTTTTATTTTTAAAAGTAAAATTTTGCTATCTTCGCTTTCCTAATCAATGTCCTCTCATATATAAAATAGGTGTTATTAAAAATTTTCATATACGAGAATTCATCCTCTCGTTCGCTTTTTTTTAAAGAACTTAATAACGTGAAAGAAACGCATGTTAATAATTGTTTTCCAAATCATCTTATAGAATACCATATTAGATCTTTTCTTTCTAAGTTAACTAATAGTAACACAAAACACACATAAAAATAGCATTAATATTTCTACAAAAATCAAATGCATACTAACTATAAGCAAGACGAATCTTTACTTAGAAACATCATAAGAATTCACGAAGCAAATCGGCAAAAACAAGAAAATTAAATTAATTATTTATTTCAAAAACTTAAAACAACTAACCTCATCGTCAAAAGTAATAATTCATTTCCAAATTCTGCATTACACTGAAAAAATATTATTTTTGAATTTACATGTCACTTTAGGAACACTGTTTCTGAACAATCCCAGTTTTTAAATAATTATATTAGATAATATGTTTAACAAGACGACTTCTGTTAGATATCTCTGACAATAGCTCAATTAGGTCTCATTTAAATAGCTATGGAGACCTACCAAACACTATCCGTAAAATACTCTTCGATAATACAAATATAATATCATCCACATGTACAAAAAGGCTAAAAATAATGAGAAGCATGAGTAATAATAAAATAAAAGTCAACACTTAATAATATCAACTAAGAACACGGCTACAATGTGCTGACCGTGTTTGGAAAATAAAACTTTCCTATAACTCTACAACATACATAAATCAATGAATATATTTAGTTATAAATAGAATAAAATTCATCTTTGATAATAGCTAAAAAAATTGCCGAAAAGGCTTGGAAAACATTCGGACAATTTGTTATATAATTTATGTCATGAAAAGGAAAAAATATACGAACCCATGAGAAATTATATAAACACTCAACCACAACACCTTCACAAAGTCGTTTTCGGCCGAGTTCATAGTTAATATTATTGAGCGTTGAATTTTTCTTTTTTTATTACTAGTGCTTCCATTAGTTTTAATATTTTTTGCATGCTGATGAGGCTATCATATTTGTATTTTATACTAGTTTGTTGCGGATGTAATTTAGTAGGTTTCTGTGTGTGATTAAATATATCCTAATTGGTCTATGGTCAAATACGTATAATGTAAATCGCCTACATATGAATGTAGGAGGATGACCAATTTTTCATGAGTTTCAGTTGATCAGGAGCACACATACGCACACACACACACACACACACACACACACACACACAGAGAGAGAGAGAGAGAGAGGGAGATTGAGAGAGGAGCTTTTCTTTTAAGATTCGCTAAAATATGACCATATATGATTTTAAAAAATGCCACAAATTAAAAAAAAAACGAGTACGAGATCAAAGGATCTTTCGATGTAAAAATTATTTTTTCATCTTTTTTAGGACGTTTGAAATTTTGATTAAATTCATTCATTTTTTTTTCTGAGTAACGTGTGTATCGAAAATTTGAGAATCTTTTTTCAGTGGAAAACACATTGATTTGGAAATCCTTTCAAAAATCATAAAATTGTCGAATTTTAAGAATCCTTTCAGGACTTATTCATAAATTAATTAAATTGTTTTTTAAATATTTCTTATTTAGAAAATATTTTGCTTATATCTGTTGTTCTACACTTATTTAATTTTATGAAATTTAAATAAATTTATTTTTCGTAGCATTTAAAATTTATATTAGTTATGAGGTCAAGTACTTGGAGAATTGAAATCATCAATTTGTTTTGATCAAACCTTATCCCAACTTAATGAAAATCTGCTATGAATTGTAAAATAAAAAAGAATTAATTAAAAATAAGATATTATTAATTAGATATGATTTTAATTTCTTTTATGAGTAAGTTATACTATGACAGGATTCTTCTAAGAAATTCTTTTCGATAAATAATGAATTTTTACAAGAATTTTCTTTTCATTTCAGTTTTAATTAGAATAATTTATAAACGTTTAAATCTTTTAAAATTTAGTATTAATCTCTAGTGGTGATGTGAGAGAGTTATTAAATGAAACTTAATTTAATTATAAATGTAAAAGATTCATAAAATTCAGCAACCACAGTAATATAAAAGAATTTAATTGTTTTCATGCTTTTAAACGTGCTATTATTGTTATATGCGTATAATAAGAGTGTTAACTTTAGTAAATTAAACATTTATTGTATATTTTTTAACATTTCCTCAATAAGGATCTTCTCAATAAGACTATAAAGCCAAAGTACATGAAATTCAATAAAATATTTGAACGAATAAAATATTTTAAAAAATTAAGAATGCAGGGTAATTTTAAAAATATATAAAAAGATGTTTACGTTTTATTCAAAATTTACGAAATATCAAGCTGTCAAAAACGTGTCATTACGCCCCTGTGTTATAAAGTATTTATATGTGATATTTTTAAACTAAAAGTAATATTATATTTGTTCCAATTCTCTATTATTAAACAATAAATGGGTTAAACTTTCAAAAGTAAGCATTATAAAATATATATTTGATTTTTGAAAGATTGTTAATATAGAGAGTTATGTTGCGTTAACAAAAAATGGAGGATTTTATCGATTTCAGAGATAATCAGAAAATATTCATTCTAAGCAATGCAAATTCATTTTGAAATATATCAAAGTATTTCATTTATTAGAAATATTAAACTTAATAAAATAGTTTTAAATTGAAATTAAAATAAAAGCTCCAATAGAAACTATCAATTTTTTTTAGTTAGTTTTATATATACAGTGTAACCCGGATATAAGAGAAACCCAGATATAAGAGAGATTTTCTCTGGTCCCAAATTGTTCCCATACTTACCTAAACAAAAGAGACCAAACCGAGTATAAGAGAAACCCGGAAATAAGAGACTTCTTCTCCGGTCCCGACAACTCTGTTATATCCGGGTTACACTGATATATATATATATATATATATATATATATATATATATATATATATATATATATATATATTAAAGTAAAATAATGGTCTTCGGCGAGAGATTTGAATCAGTGAGTGGAATTCAAGTGTCCACAAAGTCGGTCTTGTATCTGTCTCTTTTCACTTCTGAAAGGGTAATATTTTTAGCATTTCACCCCAAGCAAGTTGGGTATGCTATTAGCAACCAATGGGTTACAGAGAGAGAGAGAGAGCAAGAATAATGAGAGATATTTGAGGACAGGATAAAGAGACGGATGGGGATCAAATCAAGACATCAGAAGATATCGATTGATATTATATTTGAACATTTGAAGATTATAGTTATCAGTAAATCAAGTAACTGGAAGGGAGTTCCATTGTTGGGAAGTGCGAGATAAGAAGCTGTTGGAGTAGAAGAGGCGGTTACATTTAACAGTTTCGACAGTAATATTTTAGGACCGAGATGCGAACCGAGTAGCGAGCTTATATTCAAGCAGTTTGTGTACCAGTGAAAGTAGCTCGTCAGAGCAGTTGCTATTGTATAAAAAACAAAGGGAAGCTACATCATGTCTCTGAAAAAGTGTCTGTAGAGGAAATGCCAGATCAAGACATATCACATTGCATATCCAACTCTGGATTTTGTCTGGACCTCAAGATGACCGGCGGCGGCACCAGACCATATATGACAACAGTATTCAATGCAAGGGCGAATGATAGATTTGTAGATTTGAAGAATGGACTCAGGCGAGAAACTTTATGCTAAGATACAGAGAACGAACTTTTCTTGAGGTAGATGAAGCTATTGATGAATAGAAGAGCAGATTGAGCTCTGTAGCCTGGGGTGACATCCATTTTCCACAACGATATTTCGTAATGTAATCTGTGGGGAAAACGCTAGGAAACAACCCACTACATTTCCTAAGATGTAATATCAATGCACATTAAAGAAAATAATAAACTGGAGACTTGATTTCTTGTATACTAAGGGTTCCTGGAATTTCAAATATATAAATATACTGAAAGAAAACGTTTATCAACAGTTCAAATGTCGAGCGGGTATTCCCAACTGCGCTTAGAAAATTTGCAAAAAAGTATTTACGTCCAGCGCATTCCTATCGAACACTGATAAAAAAATGAATTTGTCAAATACACAATATATAATTCCATTTACCGTAATTTCACGAAAATAATACGCACTCATAAATAATACGCACCCCAACAAATGATAAAAAAATAAATGTATCTATTCTTATGTATAATCCGCATCTATAAATGTTGTTAAAAAATAATAATTACGAAGACATTTCGCTGACCTTGATATTAAGAATAAAATCCAAACTAATCGGCTAAAATAATGTTAGAATTTACCAGGCAGTTTTCCTTATAAATATAACATTTTATTTTACCACCAAAATGTTGTCAAAACGTGCGAGTTTTAGTGCAAATTTTAACCAAGAATTAGCAGAAAGAATAGGAAACAGAGCTGCAGTTAGAGAATATGAGTTGAATGTGGCTAACATACGCTTATGGAGAAAGAATAAAAATGAACTAAAAAGTGTAAATCAAGCGCCAAAACTATAGGTAGAGGAAGAAAAGCTCAATATCCAGATATAGAACAACGTTTAGTTGAATTTGGGAAAGAAAGACGATCAAGTGGATGTTCCATAATTACTGTAGAAATAAGAATGAAAACAAAAGATTTCATGAACAATATGTATCCTGCAAACACATTTAAAGCTTCAGAAAAATGATGTTTTCTTTTTATGAAGAGGTTTGATATATCTATTAGCAGAAGAACATCCATAGCCCAGCGTTTAAATGATGACTACGAGGATAAGCTTTTGAATTTTCAGCGTTTTGTTATTCAGCTAAGAAAAAAGCACAATTATCCTTAAGGCTGTATTAGAAATGCTGACCCAACACCATTGTCTTTTGATCTGACTTGTTTTCAAACTCTGGAATTCAAAGTGGGTGAAGACTGTTCCAATAAAAACAACCGGAAATGAGTTGCATATGGTGATGGTAAGATGATGTCCCGTTATGTAATTTTTAAACGGAAAACTCTACCAAAAAAACTTGAATGCCCTGTCGGTATGATAGTAAAATGTCAATAAGTATGTATTTATTATTTATAATCAATATCGAAAAAAATATTTTTGTTTAAACCTATTTATAATACGCACCCCTACTATCCCTTGTAATTTACAGTAAAAAAAAATGCGTAGTATTTTCTAGAAATTACGGTATTTAGAATTAAACCCAGAAAAATATATCTAAATTTTAATAAATAATCACACGTATAGATCAATAGGTCAACAGTGACAAAATAAGGCGGAAATTTATAACAGAAATCTAACCACATAATACTATAAACTACGCTACATCATGCATAGGACCTTCGAAATAGACAAACAGTCCAGTATCAAACATTCGTGTCTCATAAAATTGGCGACAATTTCAATGATCGTACAAGACATTGAAATTGTCGAATTTATTACAGAGCGTTTTGAGCAGGATGGAAATTATGTGGGAAAGAGGTGCATTATTCTACAGAACCAGTTAATGTCATTATTGCGTTGCTGGGATAGCAGTAGAAGAGCTTTTCCAACTTCAAGTACGTAAATATCAACACTCAAAAACAAAACACGATAGAACGGACTATCTTATGACAGTCCAAACGATGAAACTTGTGGCTAGGCGAATGTATTCTGAAAGATGTCACAGGCACAACCGACCATCACTTGCCTGAAAGCAGAACATGCTAACAATTTGAATGAAATGTGTCTTTCTCTCAATACCACAGGAGACTTCCACGCACTCCAGTAATAAACTTTAATGTAAATCATCGCCAAATCTTAGTATTGGCAATAGTGGATCTGCATTTAATGTGAAATGTGCAATGCAAAACATCTGTCAGTGTCGTTCTTATAATGCATCGATGCAAAGCCTGAACTTAAGATTCAATACTGTTCAATTAAACACTGCTGTCAACTTCGAAATACCATTAAGGCGTTACGTTCAAAATATACAGTAATTTTCAGAAATGTACTTCCAACTTTTCGAAGACCAACAATACAATTTCGTTCAAATGGATTTAAAGGGATGGGTATATATATATATATATATATATATATATATATATATATATATATATATATATATATAATATATAATAGATAGATAGATAGATAGATAGATAGATAGATAGTTTTGATATATATATATTTAATATATCAATATATATATATATATATATATATATATATTAATATAAATGTGAACATTGAAGTCACACTTAGATGCGACAATATGTTTTATGCTTGACGCAATCGTTATATATATATATATATATATATATATATATATATATATATATATATATATATATATTTAAGCTCTACTTTTGTATGGAGCACAGTTTTTCAAAAATAAAAACAAAAATACAAAAGAACTCCGCATTATTTACCTAACTTATTCTTTCCTATTTTTCTATAAATTTGCACACACACGTAGACACACAAACACACACAGACAAATATATATATATAATTTGGGGGCATTAGAATAATTATTATAGTAATTCATCGAGTCTTGAAGAATCCTCTGCAGAATGCAGAAGCACTGTACAGCCGTTTCGTCCTATTTGGGACTCCTCAGCAGTGCGAATCCACTACCGAGTATCACACCTGGATCATTACCATAAAACGCAAGCTTCATAACACTGGACCAACGCGGAAGAAGTTGATTAGACTCGTAACTTCACAGTTTGGTAAAACGGTGAGAAACAAAATGTGTATTTATTATAAAGTATAAATATTAGTTCTCTTATGTTCCACTTAGACACACACTTACACATATGAAAAAATACAGTTTTAAGGCTTGTTATATTTATGGGCTAATGAGCTCAATATCAGGGATAGTACGTATGTAAATATCAAATTGGACATTGAGGTCAGCACTCAGCGGCAACAATGTTTTTCATGTTTTATAGCAACCATTAGGCCATTGCGTTTAAACATGAAACACGCTTACATTTTCTAAAGTAAAACGCGTAATTTCCACACCCCTTACTGTATAACAACTCAAAACATGCTCTCCTACATACAAACATACATAGAAACAGTCACACAGATAGAGACTCTCTCTCTTTCTCTCTCACACACACACACACACACACACACATATATATATGTGTGTGTGTGTGTGTGTGTGTGTGTGTGTGTGTGTGTGTGTGTCGCATATACTCGTGTACTGCGTGATCTCGCGTATCGTTCGACCCACAAATTTTATCATGTATCTAGTGTATCATGCGAGTTTCTTTTTTGAGAGACAAAATTACAATAGATTAACTTCTTTTCTTCTGCCTCTTTATCTCATCTTTTAATTAAATAAGTTAAAAAAGTACAAGAGAACGAAAAATATATCGTTAGTAACGCTATACACGTGGCGTAAACGCGTACAGCCATAAACAACCCAATAAGAAACAACTAAACATCTTATAAGCGTAAAGAATTGAAAAGTTTCATATTCGCTATGTTTTTGTTTTATAATACGATACTAATATATGAATATCACATGCATTATTATTTGATGCAGTTGAGAAAAACATTAGTTTTATCATAATCATACAGCTGTAATTTTTAATACAGTAAATGGATATATAGTTTGGTCAACCGCGTAGCAACAGTACGTAAGCTAATTTTATATCTCGTGTATGATGTGACAAGCCGCAAACGTTTCTGGTCATAATGTCGAAGTTTTTCATATATTATACTTTATTTTCTATATTTTTGCTCCACGTGTTTCGGTTTTTGTGACCTTCCTCAGGTGAAAAATGTTTATTTTCACATATTGTTTGAAGGAATTAAATTTTTCTTATCCTGTCTTTTGGCCATTGTCTTTCGTGTGTTGTTACAATCCAAACTCATCTTGGACTAGTGGAAGAATGTTTCTTTGCTTAAGGCGTAATATAACAACTAGGGTTAGTCTGAGAAAGAGAAGGGGATGGTGTCTTTTTCTCATCTTTTTATGCTCTAGTGCATGGGTGGGCAACCCTTGGCACGCATGCCAAACATGGCACATCGATGACTTGTTTCTGGCACGCGAAAATTATTCATTATGTTACTTTTTATTCTTTTCCTCTTTCATGTATATCATTACCTCATTTGTTTTTTTTTATTTTCTGCCCTTTACAAATTGTAAAAAATGTCAGGATCATTAGCTAAGAAACAATGCTATTTAAATGAAGAAGATATTAAAGAATTTAAAGATTGTTGGACTTAAATATCTGGCTTGATTAGAAAAGACTTTAAAGCCTTATTTTCTGTTCCAAAATAATTGTTTGTAGGACTTCTATAAAGAGACATTTTGAAAGTGTTCATAAAAACCTAATCAGGTAAACGGTTAAAGAAACAAAGCGAATGAATTTCTCGTGAACTGAGCAAGAAAAAAAGACAGGTTGATACTTTTATAAACTTTATGTCAGGCGAGCTCAGTTCCAACTTAGCTGCTCCTAGTTTTGATGATCCAAAAATTATTGCTTAACATAGAAAGCCACTCAGTATATTAAAGAAGCTTGGATATAATGTACGCCTTTCCTTTTTGTCAATTTTCCACAAAAGAAAATTATTATTCAGCACATTAAAGATTTGTCTGTAAGTAGGAAAAAGGTTAAGGTTAGGATAATTAAGTTGAAAATGAATACAATTAAACAAATGACAAAAGATTTATCTTTATGTAAATTTATTCTTTTGTATTGAGAAGTGTACGGACATTGTGTCATCATCTAGGGTAGCCATATTTTCTCGATTTTGTAGGGGTGATGAAGAGTGTCCAGAGATGGTTGGTGTTGTAAAACTAACTGATCCTACTACCGGGGCTGAAATATGTAAAGCAGTTGTGAACGAATTATCTATTCGACAAATTCATATTTCAAAAGTAATATCTGCCACAACAGATGGTGCCACCCCACTACATAAATGGCAAGAAAGCAAGATTTGTAAATCTGTTTGCAAAATATGTTGGTCATGCACTGTTAGCTTTTCATGCATGAAGAACTGGAACTAGTCTAAAGGAACTTCAGGAAGTGATGCAACAATTACCAAGGTCGTTAATTTCATTTCCACTACGGCTTTACATAAAAGAGAATTTCAAATTTTACTGAGCGAGGTAGAATCTGTATATAAAGACTTAAAATGTACAAGAATGTTCATTGGCGCATTCGAAGTTTGGTTCTGAAACGATTTGTTGAATGCTTAAAGGAAATAAATCTCTTTTTGAATGAACAAGTGTCTTATTAAGAATTGTCTGTTATCATGAAGGTTTGTAAACTGATATTTTTCAGCTGATTTTTGTCAATATTTATATGACTTAAATATTAAATTAAATGGCTTTGGTAAGACATTTGAATATATGTTTGGTTGCATAAAGTCTTTTCAAATGAAGCTGGAAGTTCTTAAGAGGGTTGTAAATAATAAGAGATTTAGATATTTCCCAAAGCTAAAGAGGTATATTAATGATCTTCCAAAAGATACAAGAACAAGCCGTCAGTGTCTTCAAAAGCTGTTTGTAAATATCACCGAATCAAATTGGTGAGCAGTTCTTTACAAGATTTGATAAATACCGAGAACTGGAAGAGACAGCAAAAATTCATTAAGTTTCCAGACAGTATCAAAATGGATGAACTAAACTTACAAAAGTTTTCATGTATAGACATTTTTAATGGGTGATTTCGAAATGCTGTTGACTGAATTTCAAAGTATCTCAATTTGGAATCATAAATTTGTTGACCTTAGAATTGACTTGGGAAATATTGAAATAAGGAGCAATTAAAGATGGGAGAATCAGATAGAAATACGGAAAGAGAAGTATTAAGGACTTTGCCCGTATAAAAAAAAGCTCGCAACAGCATTATTAACCATTTTTCATCTACATATGTGTGCGAATCTTTGTTCTCAATAATTCTTGTTAAGTCTTGTAACAGGAGTAGCTCGACTAATGAAACTAGTAGTGGATGCATATCTCTCAAGTTTACGAAATATAAACCCAACATATAATCACTGTCACACCAGATGAAGTATCAGAAGCCCCACTGAAAACACATAAAAAGCGTCAACAAGTTTTCTGTCTCGAGTTTGATCTGTTTTCTTTTGAATGTGGCAAATGTTTAGGCATGTTTAAATGTAGATTTGAAGCTAAATAAATATATTTTATAAATCATTTATAAGGGATTTAAAATCCTCAAAAGATCATTTTTAATAATATTTTACAGTGTTTTAGTCATAAAAATGTATAACTGGGAAAAATGATGTTTGATTAATTGAAAAAATAAGTCAACTTATTTGCGTTGATTCTAATAATAGGTAACGGTGCCTTTAAATTGTGTGGGTACGTATGACAGGTACAGTTGTAGTTACAGTCTAATAAAAATGACGACAAAAACCTTTTTCCTAAAAACCTGACTTGATTTGTTTTTACTCTGTCAGTTTTACCTGATTTACATAATTTCGTATGATCCCGTGTCTTTACTTCTACGGGGTAACTTTTATCATTTAAAAAAGTTCTTCGACTACATAAGAGATATCAAATAATATTTTCTAAAAAGATTTTGCTGAAATATGGAAAGATTTTCTGACAAAGATTTGGCCGGTTTTGGCACACACTTTCAAAATGGTTGCTCACCCTTGTCCTAATGTATCACATGAGACCTTTTTTCCATTCTTGTGTATTATGCTTGGGTGTTTCTCAAGTATGTCTATATATTTCCCTTCTCGACATATATATGTTGTTTTATAAAAAGAAAATAATATATATATATATATATATATATATATATATATATATATATATACGCACACACACATTGTATTGGATGTAGTGTTTGTGCTTGTGCGCGCGTGCGTGTTTGTCTGTGCGCGAGCGTGTGGTTCCTGTATTGTGTGTGTTTTTGCCAGTATGTGTGTATATAAAAGTTTTCTCTCTCTTTCTCTCTTTCTCTCTCTCACTATATATATATATATATATATATATATATATATATATGTATGTATTATTATTATTAATATTATTAATATTATTATTATATAGAAATCTATGCAGTAATTACAGGTATTTTATATGGTGTCTGGGCGCGTGTTAGTGTGTGTGTGCGTTTTAGTGTGTGTGTGGGTTCCGACTAGTGGGTCTTGTCAATATGTGTATAGGGTATGTGTTTATGAGTGTATGCTTATGATTTGTACTACTATTTTTGTGTTTGTATTTTCAAACGTACGATTAAACTTACCTAGAAATACAAGAAAATATATAGGTAAATTTAAACCAACACTAAACAAATCATAAATATTCACCCTATACACATAGTGACAAAACACATTAGTCGGATCACACGCGCGCCCGCGTACGAACGCGCTTACACACACACGAAAACACCATACTAAATAAATATAGTTACTGTACAGATTCATTTATAAATTTTACACACATACGAATATTAAACACGCACACACACACACACACACATATATATATATATATATATATATATATATATATATATATATATATATATATATATATATATATATAAAACTTCTCATTTCAAAATTACATAGCAATGGTCGGACATATTTGTTTCTTTATATCCATTAATAATTGAAATAGATTTCACAAGACAAATGCGTCTATGACAGTCTGTGCTTTTTTGCATGTTTAACTGCTTTTTTTTTTATATTAGACTGAATGATCTTTCCCTTCATATATATATGGAGGTTCATAAATGTATATTTGATATTTTCCATCGCATTAAACTAATTTCTTTCTGGATATATAATTTTTGTTTTATTGCAATTTTTCTTTCAATTTCCTGTTATGTGCCCAATATATACGATTCATAGACATTCAAAGAAACTGACATAATTTTATCTTTTCCTTCTTATTCTTCAAAATACGACGTATAAAAAAGAAAACTTCAAAATTAATGTGCACATATATATATATATGTACATAGACAATGAATATCTATCTATCTATGGTATATATGTGTATATCAGTCAGTTATGTACTGTGCGCGATACACGCTTAGGCGATCATGTATCTTTCGATGTGTTGAAACTTGGATAAGCATGGAATAATAATAATACAACACAAAATGTACGTAAACAAAATGTATTGAAACAAGGAAAAGGTACACAATATTTACAGTTAGTTTGGTATATTCTTGGGAAGACTGTTCCTGCAGAATGGGTTGACTTAATCGCAGTCGGGCAGAGTCTCTCGATTCGATCTCTTACTTTTCCCTTATCTCTTCCCCGTCTTCCGGTACCAACCCATATTTATATGGTCGGTACTCCACTTATGTAAATTAGGTGTATCGTACACAACACGATGCAAAGACTGGCGGGGCAGATGTTTTCCCGCAGGAGGTTGCTATTTCGTTCTACCGTAGACCAGTTGCCATCCAAGGCTATAGAACCCAGTCTGTCCTGCTATTTTACCCATAGCTGGAGGGATAAAAAGAGGATTAATACCTTTCCCAAGAGTATTAGCACGTAAGAGAATGCAATGGATTCGACTGAAATTCGAACTCAGCGGTCTGATTCCTTAATTCGAGCCGCCATTCATTACGCCACCGTATCTCTCTCCCACACGCATATATATATGCATATATCTGTGTATATTGACCAAGACATTGATATATCTAGATGTATTTCTAAATACGTATTTATATAATATATTTGTGTGTGTATGTTGTCAATATATATATATATATATATATATATATATATATATATATATATATATAGCTGGCCACTCGTATGCGAGGATACCTGTCTATTAAGCTGGATGGCCAATCCCTAATGCAGACGCTTGCTCAGGCACATTTTTTTTTGTTCAACACCCAAAGAGCCAACCTGTTGATTATACTGAAACTATGCTGGTCAAACCTTAGTTACAGTTTCTGGGAGAGAGCGTGTCATCTGAAAAAGGCCAGCACACTCAAACCCTCGGACACAACTCGTGACTTCGGACAAGTGTTCCTTTACCCCAATTTCACTCACTTTACAAAGATCGCCACCTCCAGACTGATAACATTAGGAAATCTACTTCATGACAAATCAACCGTGGTGATATTCGAGACCGGGTCTAATGATCAGAGAGTGAAGGTTCTAACCTCTCGGCCTACATACATACATATAGGCATACCAATTCGAATGATGTATGAGAAGAATATAAAGAGAAAACATCATTGTTAGAACGGTCTAAAATAAGATAATACTAAAATTAGCTATATCTGTATATTTAGAGATATATTTGTGTGACACTGTTTCGGTTGCTAGAAAGAAAAAGAAAAAAAGGCTAGAATTAAATTTAGGTGATAAGAAGCGATCACGAACAGGACACTAAGCGTGTTATTTTTCTGACAAGGAAAAGTGGTAAGATTCTATTTCCATTGTCGAGAAAGTAAAACAGAATTTAATTTGATTTATGACGATCACCGAATAAACGACAGCAGTCTGCCATGACAACGATAATGATAAATTCCAGGTTGGTAAAGTAGCCTGCGAAACAGAATTCTAAAGAGATAAAAATTAACTGGGTCGCAAAAAAATGTCTGTTGGACCAATCGCAGAATTACAAAAACAAAAGATTGACCATTAGCTATCTACGAAGATGTCGTTTGGAAAAGACAACTGTTTTATATCGAAGCTGGCCACGATAGGAAAATTATTTTATCAGAACGAATAATTAACGCCAGAATGTGGATCTCGCCGGATGTTCAGCCTCTTGTTTGGCGAAGGTCCCGAGTGACGAATTCCAGGTGACATTCAGATAAAATTGAGATTAAGAGACCACACTACGAGTCTAAGGACTTATTGTCGGGAAGAAGAAAGAGAAAGAAAAGAAAAAGAAAAAAAAAGGAAGATAATTTTTTTTTCTTTGAGCAAGAATTTTTAAACCGAGCCTAGTCCGGCCACACCCACGCCGCTGAGCCCCCATTGGCTGAATGGTGGCGTGAGCGTTAGGCGGAGGTAATCATGTGAAGAAGGAGGGGAGGCCTGTTGACGCCCCCCTGAAGGGATCGGCGTGAGATGCCACTGTGAGAGAGAGGGGAAACCTGTTAACGCCCCCTGAAGGGATTGGGTGACATACCCATATAAAAAAGGAAGAATCTGGAAGGACTTCCAAAAATGAAAAATAAAAAATTTTCCTGACCGAAAACAAAGAAGTGGATTGTGGATTTAGAATTATCAAGGAACCTCAAACCCCGACAAGCCCACCCCGATTTTGGTCGGCGTCCATATAAGCAGAGTCGCAACGAGTTGCAGCAGTTAATTGAAGTTGAGTTAAGTTCGCAGTTCGCAGCTGGGTTGAATTGAGTTGGGCCCGCCACGCAGGAACCTGACTGAAAGATCCCACACAATTCCGAACTCAACTTCTAACCAAAAACAATTTATTTTGAAGAACGACTTAGACTCACACTACCAAAACAAGTTTTACGAATATCGCCTGAAGACACACCAAAACCATTTTCTTAAAGAACAAACAACTTAAGATGTTAAAACTCGCCTAACAAACACGTGTTACGATCCATATAGCGTGTTGGGAAGAAGACGCAGTCCTGTATTCAGCAACCAGATATAAAATATTGTTATCCTTTTTAACACATTTGAACTTTTCGAGTTATTATTTTATTTTCTTTTACATATACTTGTGCGGTATCGCCCTTGTTCGAACTCGACTTACATTACGGCCCGGCGACTCATTGATTTCGTCTACCTAAGATCAAATCACAACAAGAAATCAAAACAGTTACTTTGGTAACCAGACGTTGGAGGCGAGCGGGAAACGACAAGGCTGATGCCGAGTCTAACCAGATTCCCATCCGATTCAGCAAAAGGTTAGAACGTCACGTTTGGTGCCGCGACCAATACCAAGTCAAATTGGTCGTCACGGGACAGGATAGGACAGCGACAGCGCGGAGACAGACGAGTTGACGTCACAACTGGCGTCGCGACCAGGACAGCACGGCGGTGGAGATTTGGAGTACTAAACAAAAAATCAGAGATAATCTCCAAATGTAGGCATGAGAACAAGTACCTATTATCCGAATTCATACCAAACGGATAAAATTCATACCAAACCACCAACAATCACAATTTAATTTCAAGATACCATCAAAATAATTGCATCTATCATTATTATAATTGCACCACCATTAGTAATCACTTTTACCACTCTACAATACCTATTAACTAACAATATTATCATTACCACCAACACACAGCACCATCACTTACACATCACACCCACTATTAACATATAAATCCACTACAATCTTTATTACTCCCCCAGCATATTTAATACCTTAAAACAATATGATCAGATATAATTTCCATATGTAACCATGAGAATAAACACCTATTACCAGGCAGCTTTAATATAATAACAATAATAATTTTGTAATTAAAAATTAAAGCAATCTTCAACTACCATAATTTTACACAGAATACCTATTATCAGGATTTATACCAAAATAAATTAATACATATAACAAAATAAAACAAAAATAAAATAAAACACCAACAACCACTTTTTAGTTCAAGCTACCACCACTATAACTACATTCATGGTTTTATCATTCTCCCACCACCGTTACTAATCATTTCTACCAATTTACAATTTCTACCAATTTACAATAACTATTAGCTAACTATCATTGTCTCCAATCCCTTGAAACATTACTATCACATCATATCATATAGACCCGTTATTAAATTGAACTACCCTCTCACCCAGCACATTGAATATTAAACTAAACATCACCATATAAATTAACCAATAAGGATTACAAATTTCTACCTGTTACATATACACAGTCACCAAAAACAAACAAATAACCAGCTTTAAATATAACAAATAAACCCCCATTTTTTTTTTCAAAAATTTAAAAATAAATATAAATAATAATTTTTACCTATTATAATTTTACACAAACCCCACCACACGTATATACATATATGCGAGGAAATATTTTTCAGCGGAAAAATACACAATATGACATGTATACATTCACGAGACATTAACGAGACATTTCCGCCACACTTCCAATGTTTAAATTTCAGCATTTCAACATACAAATGCGTATGTATAGACATAACACCACCCGTATACATACATGTGTCATAGCCGAAACTGCCCACATATGTTTATATATGTATGTCCCGACGTACGATTAAGTATGTATATGTGTCTGCATACACCGATGTTTGCGTTAGTACGATGAATGACAAAACGACGAAATTTCCCCCACCACTTCCACAATAACACCAATTCACGCAATCTACATAAACCCCAATTTTTTAAAACATTAATCAGTTTGTCTGACGATCGCTAAAGGGTCACAAACTCACACCTATCCAGCCAAATATATTAGCTCTATCTCTGATATTGAGCGCTTTCTAATAAGTACCGCGCATATAATATATAAATAATTATACATATGTATATTTATTTATATTTATATACACTTTTCAAATATATATATATTTATATATATATATATATATATTGATAATAGAACAACTCAAAGAGTCGAACGGTACATCACAATAAGAAACAAGGCATGAGTAGAGAGGAATCTGAAAATTATAGAATATATGAACCGGAACAAAAAGAAAGAATATTATTTCGATCTTTATGTAGGTATCATAGATCACTGGAATCTCCAAATGAATCAATCACCCATGTTGCTAAGTGTAAAACGATGGGAATGATTAACTACATATAAAGTTTGATTTTTTGTGGATTAAATTAAAAAAAATAAACATTTAAAATAGAGCACTATTATAAGCGTAAGAAAGCATTGTATACAGCGATGTATAAATTGTCGCTAAAGTAAATTTCATTTTAATAGATATATTTATCAAAATTACGCAAAAATATCTTGATATACTAAAGGGTAAATTTATTTAATAAAATTACCTTTCGTTTCAACCACAGGCTCCAGGCGACTTAGGAATCTCCTGTATCTATTCCTTGTTTAAGTTGGTGAATTCTGGAATGGTCCTTACCTTCAGTCCATCTTTGGTGTTACAAGGAGTTGTTTCGTCTCTCACTTAACTCTGCCCGACATATAATAACCAATGGGATTGCAATCTGGGGAGATAGGTAGCCAGGTGTAAGGAGTGATGTGGTCGCAGAAATTGTCCTATTTCATGTGACCGACTTCTTGAAAAATTTTATGATGAATTTCTTTTAGAGGATAACTTATGAATTGGATGTTACTGTACTTTCTTTTTTCCTCGTTTTACCCATTCTCTAGCCGTGATTGGCAACCGGTTTAGGAGAAGTTCAACTCTGAATTTAAAACAATTGTCCATGATACATGATTCTCATCAATGAAGACTGCAAGGAAAAAATGATGAATATTATGTCTTCCAGGTGATCATCTGCATTTCCATAATATTTAAAATTATGGTAAAATGCTTCAAATTATCTCGTCAAAGACAGGCGTTTTTCAATTAAGAAAACCTTTGTCCTAATACAGGATATAGTTCCTCTACACTCTTCGATTGTAATAACCAATCCTTTTTTATAATTTCCGTTGTTGTATATTTCGTGTACTCAGAGCATAAAACATTTTCATTAATCCGTCGTATTGGGCGAGTCAGATGTTTTAAAACTTCCAATTCTTAAGATGTGTATTAATTTAAAATTTCGAAATTAAGGATATTACATGTAAAAGGCTGTTGTTTCTATAATTAACCAGCTTTATATTAATTTCTCGGTAGGTGTTCCCATCATAAAACATAAAGTTTAGATTCCAATAAGCATACACCATATAAATCGATAATCATATAGTTGAGAATGATGCGTAGATTCACACTGTAATACAGTATATAAATAAAGTATTTATAAATATATATTTGCATATCTATGTTTCTGAGATTAGGGATTTTAACTATTTACTATTGTCCCCAAGAACACAAAGCCCAGTGGATAAAAGCGTTGGTTGATGTAATTTGTGATTTGACCCAATAAATTGCCTCTGCAGGAGGAAACAAATATTGGAAGAGTTGAGGTACTAAAGGGGAATAACTGAAACTAAGACATCCAGAAAAAGTGTGGCATGTGGAACTAGAATAATCTACCCTAGTGGACTAAATAAAGAGTTCGGTTTGAAATTCCACCGACTGAAATCACCTGAAGAAGGCCGAAGACTACAACGACCGAAAAATCTTGAATATGGCAATAAAGACGAGGACAACAGTCCGAATAATGTAAATATTTCCTATGAAAGTTTGATCGTATATAAATATAAACTAAATCTATATTATTCTGTTGAAATTTGTATCTCTGTGTGTTTGTATATTCGAAAATGTTGTGATTAATGCAGGCGACTCCCACGGCTCTGTTCGGTCCGAGTTTTTCTGCATTGTATTAATCTGCCTAAGGATATTTTCAGATCAATAGTAAATATTTCTGCAGATAAAAAAAAGATGATAATATCCTCTTATAACCTTTTAGTAACCCACATTTGAATTTCAAACATTTTCTTGAATTTCATTGGTTGTTAAATAAAAATTAAGCTTCTAGAAATTTGGATAACAAAACAGTCAAAATTTGGACAAAAGTAAGCTCAACGGACATAAGAAAAATCTTTCTCAAATTCATCCCTAATTTAAATGTTTCGAGAAATCCTATTCGCTAAAAAATAAAAAAAAAATACAACATTCGCCCACGCATTTCTCAGAAAAATTCGCAACATCTCCCAAATCACGGTGAGCCTATTTTGTTGTAAAGAAAAATATAAATAGAAACAGTAAACGAATTTTCGTCGCATTTGAGACTCACACATGCGAAAGACACACACGGGAATTATGTGCCGCCAAACTCTCTTTATGAGAAAAATTTACACAACAAACTTTTTCACTCGGTATCTTTCATAGAAAAATCTTTTGTCTAAGTTAAATTCAACCTTTTTAATCAAATACAGACAACTTTCAAACATTAAACATTTCTGAAAAAGCAAATCATTTTTTTCTCAAATATACCTTGCACACATCATTACAACCAAAGAAATTGTAAATTGTGTATATAAAAGTTAATCTGTTGTTTCAAACGTATTTTTTGTTGTGAATGAATATTTGGCCAGTTCTTGTAATTTATGTTTGTGGATATTGCATATTTTAGTTATAGCACAATCTTAAATATTCACCCTGCCTTTCTAGATCCACTACAACTTCCTAACATCTAAATCGGAGAAAAATTGGTTCGTAACATTCAATACCTGCAAATTCAAGCTTATAACGTTTCGTCATCACCGAGCATACTCTGATTTTTTTTCTACTTTCATGAATAACGTCGGTACTCTCAATGAGGATCCTGGTTTTGAACGTCTCTTGGAACACAGATCTCAAGTAGAACCACAGAGACTGAAAAAATCGTTGGTTCATTTACCGTTCTCGGAATCGATTATCCGATACTTTCTGCTCTGCTTTATCTTTACAAGCATCCAATCAGAACTAAAATAGTTCTACAGAGCCGGAGCTGTACAATTACCAATTTCTAACCTCATGTCTAAGATGCTTTATCGGTGGTGAATTATTTTATACCCGGCAACCACATTCCAACAGACGAAACGTCCATACGTTCACATCTAGGACATGCCATGTCATCTACACAAAGACGTTTCATCCTCATTCTCTCCGCATTCCATTGGTTAGAATGATGTTTCTTTCAGAAAGATGCAACCAAAGAGTCGTTACATTTTGTAACAGAATGCCACTTGAATTCTTCACCGAAGACCTTAACGTATTCATCAAAAAACCTAACATCTTCAAGGCTACAGGCAACGATTGTGTGTGTAACGAATGCACGGCCACAATTTTCGACGGATTTGCACCAAAATTTATATGCACATGCTCCAAGTTAGCGGAAAGGCCAAGACCGATTTTGCATTTCCCAACTCCCATCGATAGTGGAAATAATCGATTTTTTTATGCTTCTACGTCAGTTTTCATGTAGTTTTCGGCGATTTTGTACTGGCTAGAGTGAAAGCCTATTGTGACGTCGTCCCCTGGTCGCAGCGCCAAATGTGACGTTCTATTCTGGTCTACCACGGCACCAACTGTGACGTCCCTAAACAGCACCAATTGTGACGTCCTCGCCGAGGCGCCAGCTGTTCGCTCCTCGCTGCTCCGTTCGGGTGTCGCTGCTCCAAACGTGACGTACGCCTGTCGCGTCAGTCGTGTTGTCTCGTCCGGTGACGACCAACTGGCTTGGTATCGGTCGCGGCACCCAAATGTGACGTTCTAACCTTTTGGTGAATGGGGTGGGAATCTGGTTAGATTTGATATCAGCCTCGTCGTTCCCAACTCGCTTCCAACGCCTGTTTACCAAGGTAACTGCATTGATCCCCAGTCTGCCTACCCACGTTATGAATTGATCTTAGGCAGACAAGATCAAACAGTGGTTGGGGCCGTAATGCAACCCCAGGCAAGTTTTAACGCTTCAAGTTGTTTGCTCTCTAAGAAATTGGTGTTTCGGTGTGTCTTTGGACGAAAGTCGAAAAAAACTTTATTGTGGTGGTCTGGATCTAAGTCGCTCTTCAAAATAATTGTTCTTGGGTTGAAGAGGAGTCCGGAATTTGCGTGAATCTTGGTCAGCTATCTGCGAGGCGGCTTCAACTGGAGACTGACTCTTCGCTGCAACTCCAACTCAAACTGAAATTGGAACTGGAACTGATTTCTGCTCGTTGTGGCTTCGCTTATATGGACGCCGACCAAAACCGGGGTAGGTCTGTCGGCGTCGGGGTTTCCTCGATAATTCTAAATACATATCCACCTCTCTGGTTAGGAATTTCCACTTTTTTCCATTTTGGGGAACCTTTCCTCACTCCACCTTCTCACCATACTTCAGAGGGCGTGAACTACCCTCCCCACTTCTTCGTAGCAGCTTCTCATACCTACACTCTGGATGGGCGGCGACAGACTTCTTCGTGCGTCACGTGATCACCACTTGACCAATGATGTCTTAGTCGGGCATGGACGAATCCGCGGCTTTCTTTCGGAAATAAAATATCTTGCTTAACTAAAAAAAAAAAATATCCCTTCTTTTCCTTTTCTTCCTCTTAATCGCCGTTATCATTTCTCTAGCCGCAAACGGGACAATATGAACGATGGCGGTCATAACTCTTGTTCTACACGTGGTTTTCGTCAGGTATTTTATCGCTAATTATCAGAATGGGTGGTCTTCTTAACACGGCCAACGTCGCCCCGAAAAGACATTTCTAAATTCCCATTCATTTCTCTTCGGTACATATTTCTAATAACATAATTTTATTATCGCAGGCCAAGGATGTTCCGTCGAAGGAAATCGGTCAACGGACACTCGTGGGTGGCTTTTAATTTTTCATATCTGTCCAAAGTCCTTTTAGTTGCCTGTTTTTCGTCACTTATCGAAATAACATTTTCATTTGAATTTTTCTTTGGCCAGTCGGTCTGTAGTTGATAATAAGATGCCTTCCCGTACCAATAGTTTGTTTTCATATCCTTAGATAATACAGCCGTCGCCAAAACATACCTGATTCTTTCTTTCTTTCCCTTTCTTTTTACTCAGAATTTCCCTGTCATTGTAATGACACCCTTTCGCCATTTGTTACTTATCAAAATATTCCTTATCCATTGTCTCTTAGCCGTGTGTGTGTTCTGCTTATCATCCACGATTCGGTCCTTAGCCTCCTTTTTTCTTTTTTCTTTCTTTTCTTTTTCTGCCTCGTTAATTGGTGCCACACTATAGCTGGCTGCCACGAATAAGCAGGAAGATTCTATTGGCCAGCGTGAGAGCCAACAGCTGACTAACACGAATGTTAACTAGCATTCTAGCATGCAAAAAAATAAAAAATAAAAATCGATAGCTGCATTCGTCACAAGTGTGAAAAATTTAAATCTGCATGGCACTTTACTCTAATTGGCTCATTCACTTGCTTAAACTCAACGTTGATTCTGATTTCGCAGAACTGGGTTGGGTGTGAAAAAGTATTTGTTGTTAACATTCTTTTTTCATTCGGTTTTTCCAATTACGAGTCCTTTGTTAAAGCTGATCGTTTTGTGTTCATTTTGTTTAGTTCTTTTTTCGTAAAAGATTTAATGTTTAGTATAGAGCTTAGAAAAAATTCGCAGTGTGAGATAAGCAAGAATTAAGGCATGTAGCAACATCAGCACGGCAAAGGGCACTCCTTTAAAGGCAAGGAAGGGCAAAATTATTTTAAGTCATGTGATAGCGATTGCTGTATGAGTCGTACGATTTTTGAATCAAGCACGGGCAACGCCGGGCCATGCTGCTAGTATATATATATATATATATATATATATATATATATATATATATATATATAAAATGTTGGTACTCACTTGGAAAAACCTTGGATAGTTCGATTTGTAGCAGAAAAAATCGGTACCCAATGAAAAAAGGAGGAATAAATAAATAAAGAACCAAGAACATAAAACTAAAGCGAAAACTATCGTCCAGAGTTCAAGCTCACAGTCCAAAGAAAAAAAACCTCGGACACGAGTAAAAGGCAACTACATTTCATTAAATATGACAGAAAAGGTGCTTTGATTAAGTCTGTCATATAATTCCTCATGTGATCCTATATTTTTTTCTTTTCAGTATATAAATTATATAAAAATTGTAAAAAAATTTTTTCCGAGCGTTTTCGGCTATACATTAAGCCATTTTCAAGTTTGAAATATATTAACTGTTAAGTCGAAATAGACTGTTGTATGTATGTATTTATATGTTTCATTTTCCAAACACGGTCAACATATTGTGACCATGTTCATACTTGATATTATTGAGTGTTGTTTTTTGTCTTTCATTATTTTAGCCGTTTTTTATATGTAGACGATGCTATTATATTTGGGTTAACAAAAAGTATATTACAAATAGAATCCAGTAGGTCTTCATGCGTATTTAAACTAGACTTATACTGGTGAAAATAATTATAAGACTGATGGTTAAAGTTTATTCATTTCAGAGTATGTTTCTAATAAAACAATATAAATTGGTTTTATTTTGTACACTTTATGCAGAATTTATTTTTCTTTCTAATGATGTAAAAATTGTATATTTTCTACAACTTGAAAAATTTTAATGCTGGATAAATTTGAATTATTCAAATTTGCCCGCAAAATATGTTTACGATCGCATTAGTATCATGAAAATTATTTGCTAAACCGGTGGTCACATGGCTAGTCATTAATATATTATATAAAGTAATAACTGAGCATTTTTATATAATTAATTCGCTATGGGAAAGCATTGTAGTCTTAGCTCAGCGACTAGATCAGAAATAGTATTACTTCATCAACAAAAACGTTTCCTTTATGAACATAAGCAAGTAATTAAAGTGCAACAAAACGACTTGTGTTCAGGCTTAGATGCTTTACTAGGATACTGTACAATATAATGATAGGCAAAGATTGGAAGACCCAAGAAAAATAACAGTGCAGCTGGATAGACGAATTCATAGTCTTTCCCAAGCTAAATGCTGACGGCCATGGACATTTGCAGCAAATTATCTGGTAAAACTGGCGTCCCTTTTAGGTCGCAAAATGTCCGAAACCGTCTAAGAGAATTTGGATTATTCGGGCGCACTGCGAGAAAAAAAAAGCCAATTATTTCGGAGAAGAATCGACTTGAGCGGCTGAATTTTGCGAAAAGTCACATGAAATGGTCGGCCGACGACAGGCGTAGATTTCTTTGGAGTGACGAGTCACGATTTTGCATCTTTGGATCAGATGGAAAAACCTTTGTTAGACGCCGCCCAACCGGGGAATTCTATCATAAATTTGTCAAAAAGATCGCGCAAGCGGAAGGCTGGGGTGTAATGATGTGGAGTGCGTTCAGTAGCATTTTATTGGTCCAATTATTAAAGCTGATGGAAAACTCAACAGTGAAACTTATATACAGCTAGTTAAGGAAAATATTCTACCATATTTGACTGGTCAAATGTCATCTAAAACTATTTAACAACAAGACAATAGCCCTATTAAAAAAGCCAAAAAGTAATGCAATTTTATGATAATCATATGTCATTGAGTGACCGCCACAGAGTCCAGATCATAATCCGATTGAAAATTTATGGAATTATATTTCTAAAAGAGTTCACGCTAAAAACCGAGAAATTTAGCCCAATTATACGATTAAATTAAGCAAATATGGCAGAGCATTCCAAGTGATATTTTTTGCTCACTTATCAAGCTCGATGCCTAGGCAAAGTGAAGCTGTAATTAATAATAAATTTTACGGTACTAAATATTGATAAATATTTTATTTTTGCTCATTTTTACTATAACTTTTTGCTTTAAATATTAATAATACTATTGTGAGTCCGGAACTACCTACACAATAGACTCTTCCAGGTCTATATTAAGTATGCGACACAACACTCTAGACAGAGAGTGACATACAGAGAGATAGAGAGACAGTGAGAGTCTAGTACGACTACCAGTATTGGACACTAACATATATTAAGCTCCGCTTACACTATCTCTGTAACCCGTTGTTAATATATCTTTCTTACATCTAATCCGTGTTCCGTGTTTTCCTTCTGTGGTCTCGACTTTGGCCCCACATCTGAGGCCACGAGGTTCCTAGAAACGCACTCACGGCGAAACCTAAATACCTTACCAGTTCCACATCTGGGTCGACGAAGAATTCTAGAAACGCATTCACGTCGAAAAACCGCAATACTCTGTCAGTCCCACAACAGTGGCGACAGAAAGATTCGAGAATTACGTTCTCACGATATCAATAGCGACAGTACTCGAAAAATACACAGGAACTCCACGCGTTCCCACAGCAGTGTTGAACGAGAAATTAAGCTGGTATTAATACATTAGCGATTTAAAAGCTAAACACTCAGCGTCTACATATATTCCAATACCAAACATCAGTGACGAGCAGTGATTCGACATCTACGGAATATTAAAGTCTGTCCAAATAACAGTACGAGAACGATTTCTTACACACTAACACACAGCGGAAAAAAACCAGTTGTTCATAAAACAAACTGTCAAAACATGAGCGGAAGTACTACTATTGTACTCAAGTTTTTGAAAAAAAACTATCGAAAAAATTTTTATGCAACTGAGTTGAACTCGGGCATAAAATTATTCTCCCCTCAAATTCACTGAGGTGAGTTTTCTCTTTTTGTACCTTTCTAAAAAAAAAGATACATTAGTGTGGTGAAAATTTATACAATTACGTTAAAATTAAAGGAATCACAGAATCTCAAAAAAGCTAAACACGTACTTAGTTTAGTTTAACTATTGATGTCCATATTTTTTTTCTGTAAAAGAAAAAAAAAAGAACAAAAATCTATCAAGATTTTTTTAGTGTACCTCCTCTTAGTACAAGTGTTTCAAAGAAACAAAAAAGTGCTGTCATTTTTAAATATGGAAGATTTGCAAAAAGTAGTTGCCCAAATGTTAAAACTAAATTTGGATCAGCAACAAAAATCAGAAGAAATACAACAACAATTATTTTTGGAATTACATAAACAACAAATGGAATTCCAAAAATTACGCTTCAGAATGCTGAACTACAACAGAAACAACTTAAAGAATTACTCGCAAATGCATTAAAAGGCTCAAACTCTGAAAAAGATACAATATTCTCCCAGAGTATAATCTACAATTCAATGGAAACATTTGAATACGTACCAGAGGAAGACAAAACGTTCCAGGCTTTTTACAGGCGCTACGAAGATATTTTCAACGTAGACTGTGAACAATGGCCCAGTAAAAAAAAGGTACGTCTATTATTGAGAAAACTGGGAACTACAGAACATAGTAGGTTCGTAGACTTCATACTACCCAAAAAAAACGACTGACTTGGATTTTTCAGAGACTATTAAGCTCCTATCGGAACTATTCGGGCCTAACACAACCTTGTTCCACAAACGTTGGAAATGCCTGAACACAGTCAAAGACAACCAGCAAGATTTTCTAACGTTTGCAGCATCGGTAAGCAAGCTCTGTAAACTAGCCGAACTGACTGCCGATGATTTCAAGTGCTTGATTTTTGCACAAGGTCTAGTATCAGCAGAAGACGCCGAAGTCAGACGACGGGTACTGACCAAGCTTGAGAACGAACAAGGATTGACTCTCCAAAAACTGGCAGAGGACTGTCAAAGAGCAATATCTGTAAAGTGTAACTCAAACACTATCGAGAAATCAGGTGTGGCTTAGATTAATAAAATCAGAAGTAAGTCTACCGCCTATTCTCCTCAAAAGGACAAAAGGCAAATCTCATGTCCTAAATTACGCAGTAACCAAATCCCAAATAGGTTAAAGAAGCCGTCCGGACCATGTTACCATTGTGGTAAATGGCATTGGATGAAATTCTGTCCAGTTAAGAACAAAAAATATTGCAAAAATTGCAATAAAAGTGGGCATACTTTAACTTCGTGTCGGTACGCCAACAGAACGAGAAAACACAAAAATAATATTAGGCAAGCTCAATCTGACACTATTGTCGATCGGAATTTAAGAAAATATGTAACAGTTGATATTTTCAATAAGTCCTTTAAATTTCAGCTTGACTCGGGTTCTGATATTTCAGCGATTAACTGGCGTACTTGGCGAAAATTGAACAAGCCAACTTTATTAAAACGGATAAAACAGCAAAATCCGTAACTGGCGAAAAGATTAACATTTTAGGCGAGGTAATACATACAGTAACACTAAATGGAGTTACCAAAAAGCTCAAAGCCTACGTATTGAAACTTCAGTTAAATTATTTGGAACAGATTGGATAGAAAAATTCAATCTTTGAGATTGCCCAATGAATACATTTGGTCGCAAGATACAAAGTACACCGTCCAATTTGGAAAATCTAAAAAAGGAACTCAAACAACAATTTCCCCAGGTTTTTTTTCTGGCGGCCTTGGGAAATGTATTAAATTGAAAGCTAAGTTCAAGGTGAAGGACGGTGCACAACCAGTATTAAAAAAGAAACGGAATGTCCCTTTGCCTGCTCTTGAGCAAATCAACAAAGAGTTAGATAGACTCGGACAAGCAAGTATTCTGTCAAAAAAAGATTTCAGCGAGTGGGCAGCACCTACGGTCTACGTAAAAAAGAAGTCCAATCAAATACAAGTATGCGCAGATTTTTCCACAGGGTTAAACGATGCCTTGCAAGATCACCACTATCCTCTCCCAAGCCCTGAAGAAATTTTCAATAAACTCAACGGTGGAAAGTTATTTTCTAAAATTGACCCCTCGGACGCATACCTTCAGATAGAGGTGGAAGAAGAAAGTTCCAAATTGCTCTGCATAAACACCCATAAAGGGTTGTACAAGGGATGATATAATGGTTACTAGTAAAACTATGACAGAGCACCGGAACCATATAATAAACGTATTCGAAAAGATACAAGAATACGGTTTTAAGGTTAAGGAGGAAAAGTGTGACTTTTTCTTACCAGAGATTAAATACTTAGGTCACATTATAAATAAAGATGGTCGTCGGCCGGATCCAGAAAGAGCCAACGCGATCAGAAACATGCCGGCCCCAGATATGGGATGCAGGTTCGAATCATGCCGGAGGACCAATATTTTTCTGAAAATACGGTAAATATATTAGGATAAAAAATATTGTTTCATAAAAAAAAACACACCTTCTAACCGAATATGAGTATCTCTTTAAAATAGCGTTTAATCTATCTATATATATATATATATATATATATATATATATATATATATATATATATATATATATATATATATATATTGTACCGGTAAGTAATTATTAATTGTATTCATATCTGAACATTTTTGTTCTTAATGGCCGACTCAAGTGATTAATCCGCACAATTTAATGAAATTTACTGATACGGAAGTCTGTAATGGTCAGAATAAATACGTTTTGGAAAATAAATGTTTTTTTTGTTATTATCATTAAGCTATAGGCTTTTGAAGTACCTAATATGTATCAAGTAATGTATTTCTAAACATTTTAAAATCAATTATTTTACTTTTTTCTTTTTGACAAATGCAGATCTTTCAAAATGACACGGGAAAATAATTAAATCGCTGGAAAATTGAACTAATAATTAAAGAAACGTTGGAAATCTATATCTCCACCAGACTGGAAATCTCCCACGTCTATGTTTTATTACTATAATATATATATATATATATATATATATATATATATATATATATATATATATATTATATATATATATATATATATATATGGGGAATTTTTGGAAAGTGTTTTGTCCAGAGAAGGAATTACTTTAGACGAACAATTAATTTTTCGATAGAATCAGACTAACATATATTTGCGGCGGATGAGTGGGTGAATACCGCGTAGTTTTACAAGTTCGCTGTATTTCTTTATATATTATATATATATATATATATATATATATATATATATATATATATAAATAAACTGACAGCATCAAGAAACACAAAACTATTCCTAGTAGTGACATAAAGTTTTTTACCATTTTTCTTTCAGTAACCCATTCTTATTCTGGTCTTTCTTTCTCTCTATCTGTCTGTCTCACTTTATATTCCTCTCTCTCTCTCTCTCTCTCTGTCTCTCTCTCTTTCTCTCTCTCTAAATATATATATATATATATATATATATATATATATATATATATACCATTGAGAGAAAGAACAAATGAAGTAAAAATACACAATTCGTAACATTTACTTTTAAAAATGTGCTCAATACAAAGTAGACTAAAATATTCTCCATATTCTCGGCAATCGTCAATGATACCATGTCTATGTGCCGATTTATAGTGACATGAAAAATTTACTCACGCACATCCACCCTCTGACCTTATTTTTCTATAGGCATATAGGCATACACATAAATCTACTTTTAATTCTGACTGTA
>CAHIKZ030000380.1:3210000-3260000 GCA_903632075.3 Acanthosepion pharaonis | reverse complement strand
TTTATATTTTTAATGATAAATTAAAATTCGATATAAATTTTAAATAATTTTTTGAAAGACGGAAATAAATTACACATAGAATTTACATTTATCATCGATATATTTATTGTTATGAATACAGATATAAATATTAAATTAACTTTATATGACAAATTATGATATTTTTTAATAAAGTGAAAATAGAATCTGCAAAAAGGTGTTCTTTTAAAAAGTGAACATAAAATATAATTAACATTTACTTTATTGAGGGAATATTTGATTTGTTTGTTTATCGGTATATGGGTTATTTAATGGCAAAATATCATTTTCTTTGGAGCTTTGAAGTAATAAAATTTTCGGTTTTCATAAAATAAATATTCCTTTCAACTTTAGACCAATATACATTCGGCTATGTAATACAAACACTAGCGAAGATAGGTGCAATGTAAGATCTTTCGTAAGGCGTCAAGGATACAGATGAAAGTTAATGAGGCACCAAGTTTGACAATACACACGCTTGAGAATGGTTTACTTAAAAAAAAGAGTAAGAATCGCGTTTATATATAACCAAACTTACACAGATGCAACACCACTGATGTGCCCGTTTTCAATGTTAACGCTAGAGTATCGCTAGAGTATCGCTAGAGATACTGAATGACATTTCAAGAGATCTGAGCTGAGAAAAAATAATGGTCGTTTGGGTTGATTAATAGAGGACATTATTCGAGGGAATTCGCCCACGATACACATACACAATCGCTGGCATGGTTTTGTGAGGTGCTATAAATTACAACACGCATTTAATAACGGGAACAGCAGCGTCATGTATGTTCAGAATTGTTTGCCACTCATTCTGCTACCGGTACGGAAATAGGAGAATAGGACCTACCTTAAGATCCCCGTGCTGATTTAAAAGATATTAGACAATGTCCTCCACCAGGTTGATTGCAAAAATTGACTCTTACTGAACCTATAGATGACATATTGGAATGATGACTAATGGACATAAATAACATCAAGTTTCGAACGGTTGCACGGGGCTTGACTACACCGGAACTAATGCAACATTTCACCCAGACATATGGTATTTTAACGTGTTCAAACAATTTATTATACTTATAAAAGTTAATAATAAAGTATATGATGTAGATATGTGAGAAACGTTTATATTAGAACGTGATGAGAATAACTCTCAAAGTCCCAACAACATTTGTCAACTTTCACTTTCCGATAATAACTGATAAAGAGACGGACAGTATAAAAGTGGAACTCCGGAAAATATATTCAATTTGGAAATTTGTGGTTTGTATATTCAAAACAGATCTTGTCTATATATATATATATATATATATATATATATATATATATATATATATATATATATATATATATCGCCGGGTTTCGATCCTAGCTAGAGGCAACCAGACGTCTAGCCACACTGATAAGCTGTGGATGACAATATATATGCTCCTGAAAAAATTATTTCAATTGAGCTCTCTTGGGAAGGAAATGTGAGTTTGTAAACAGTGACTATTACGGCTGATAATGCAAGACTCTTCGGTAAAGCGAATCGAGTCTTCTCGGTCACTGTGTTTATCTAAAAATAAATACGCTGAAAATTCAGTTCGCCGAGGGCTAAGGGGTAAAGTCTCCGACTGGCGTCAATTCAGCCGGGTTTCGATCCTAGCTAGAGGCAACCGGACGTCTACCCACATTGATGAGCTGTGATACAGCTAAACAGTCTGACCGTGGAATATATATATATATATATATATATATATATATATATATATATATGTGTGTGTGTGTGTGTGTATATATATATATATATATATATATATATATATATATATATATATATAAAATTAATTAAAAAACTACTGATTTAGATTCCTTTCTTTCACCATACAGTGAGTTTTAGGCCCACTGATTTTTATTTTGCCTAAGATTAAGTCTTTTACAGTGGCGTGCAGTAATATGAATTTATTTTCGGGGTGTATGATGAAATTTGTTTGTCCTTGAAAAATATTGTGTCATGTGTGATTACATCAGAATTTTATCACGCCAAGACACGATTTTCTCCATTGTCGAAAGGTTGTCCTTCGGGAATTGTCTGCGATGGACGTTACTCCAAGGAAGCGTACGAAAATTGTAACACTTCACGAAAAAAATGGCAAGCCTTACCAGTGAGCAAATCAAAGTACTATAGACTGGCACGGAAATTCTCCTGATTTAAATCTAATCGAGAATTTGTGGTCAATCTGCAAGGAACGACTTCATGGAATGGACATACGAAGTACTAACTTGTGCAGAGGGTCATGTTTCATTAAAGAAATACGAAAAAAATAAATAATAACGGTATTATTCGTTTCGTTTCAATTAATTTGCACAAGGATATATATATATATATATATATATATATATATATATATATATATGATTTAAAATATGGTTTTCTTCGTTACACAGTAATAACCATGTTTCAAAAACTGAAGCTAAAAATTTCAAATTTAATTATTTAATTAAATTCAAAGCATTAGTTCTGTTTCATCTTCATGCGAATTTTATTTGCTTGAAGATGAAACAGAACTAATGCTTTTAATTTTTTTAGATTTTAGCTTCGGTCTTTGAAACAAGGTTATTACTGTGTAGCGAAGAAACCATATTTTAAATCAGTTAATTTATAATATATATATATATATATATATATATATATATATATATATATATATATATATATATATATATATATACAGAGGGAGAGAGAGAAATTGGGAGCGAGATAGATAGATAGATAGATAGATAGATAGATTTTGTTATAACGATATATATTTTTGTGTAATTTTATATATTAAGAAGACGTTGCAAAATTTGTTATGACGTGTTTCGTACATTAAGATTTAATCGGACTGGGATTAGTTGATGCTGCCACTTCTCCACATGCGCAGGAAACGAGAGACGCCGTTAATTTCAACATTTCTTTGAAAGAATATTTTTAAAAGAATTTTGTATTTGAATCTAGCCAGATTCATATGCATTCTTTTACTTTTTCTTTTCCTCTCCATCATATTTTACCCTAAATCTCGTACACTGTGACAATATAAAATCTACCAAGAATGGTGATATATTGTAAAAGACTGAACGCAAATTTCCAAACAAAATCCTGTCAACATTCAGTTTCTGATAACTTTCCTAACATACCATTATTTCCATTTTGTCCTTCAACTTCCAACTATTCATCTCACTTCACAAACACACAACACACTCCGTCTCTTTCTCTCTCTCTAGCACACGCACACATACATATATATATATATATATATATATATATATATATATATATATATATATATATATGAATGAAAAAAACAGACCACTTTAAGGTACCATGTCCATGGAACCATGTACCGTGTAACATGGAACCTTAAAGTGATCTGTTTTTATTCAAACATATTTGCTCTGAATTTACATTGAGCTCTCCGGATATCATCCCCTTGGGTCTACCCATACGGATTACCTAGTTTTGCATAAACTATATATATATATATATATATATATATATATATATATATATATATATATATATATATATATATATATATATATGAAATGGACAAAATCCGACAATTATTTTTTAAGATTTTTTGTCCTAAAAAACATAATAATTGTCGGACTTGTCCATTTCATAATGTGTGACGTTGTATGTTTACATTTGGATACGCACTGAGCAGATATGAATAGTGTTTAAAAACAGTCAAATCGACCTCGCTAACCGGACGCTCCTCTGTGGCTCAATCGTTTAAGGCACGTCAGGCTATATGACGGTTCCCCATAGCATACAGGTTCGATTCCTGTCGGAGGATGCATATATTCTATGTAAATTTCTCGGACATTCAGGCCGGTAAATGTTGTTAATACTGTTTATTATAAACAGAGAATTTACTTAAATATTTGTATCTATAAAATGAACGTATAAATACATATAGGCAGATGTTGAGGTTTTTAAATCACAACTTCCATATATATGTGTGCAAATGCAATCGACATTCTATATCCTACATAATTTATCTATTTAACTATCTGGTTTAGTTGATATTTTCACTATAATTTTTATAATTTTTTCTCTTCCAAAAGATATATTATTTTTGATCGTATTGTATAGAGATTTAATCCACTGTGTACGCTGCCATTGCCGTACAAGATGACAGTACGTGTGTTACTCCAAGTCTATTCTTAACTAGCACGTTAGAATAGTATTAGGATGACAAATTGATCATTACATTTCCTTCCAGAATACGGAAATTAATTATGATCCAACCTAATATTAAAAATAAAACGCAAAATAAATAGTTCGTTACATTTACCTTACGGACAGCTGACAATCACCGATGTAATAATATGGTAGTCGCTTTGAAGATAATATTGTCCTCAGTTGAGGTTTTATGGTTTTAAGTTGAATCCGTGTAATCTCTGCACTCGGGCTGCTGTAACTTTTTGTCCTCGAAAGCCACATTTAAATTCATCGTCCCTCATAGAGTTCATATTCACCCAGGGATTTTTCTACACTTACACATTTTAAATTGTGGGTAAATAATGCATAAAATAGAATTTAATAAATATATAAACTAAAAAAATACTGACATTATAAAACTGAAAAGCAAGACATGTTCAAACAATTTATTCACCTTTTAGACAATTTAATGACTTGCTCGTCAATAGTACACAATACATATAAACTTTTGTAGGGTTTTATTTAAAATAGGATATTTTTCACAAATATTTATTGGCGCAGAATGCAATGAAAAGAAATCATAACAATAGTCATACTTACGGTATGAAAAAATGTAGACACTGATAAATATGGTTTAAAATTTATGATCTATTTTTCTATGTAAAAATTTTCTTTTTCATATACTATGTACAATTTTTTTTCATTTTTGTTTTGCCGGCTGAAAGTGCTAGTAAGGGGAAGGTGAAAAGTTAGCCAAGGCGAACCAACAGTCAAAGCACTAAATAACAAAGACTGTTGTTCCAAGCAGAATAATATTAATATGATGATATATATAATTTTTGCTATAATGATCTTAATAGTTCCAAGTTTACACCAGAGAAGAAACCTAAGTCAACTCAAACCATATTCGTAATTTATTTTTGATAACCAATGCTAAATTTAATTATTGCTGAGAAAGAGGAAAAATTATTGTGAACTTTTAGTTTAGAGAGCTGGGGCTGGAGCTGGAGCTTGTACATTTAGATCTGGCTTCAACTCCATCTCCACACTTTGCTAAATTATCTGACTCCAGAGGCCAGCTCAAAAGTTGAAGAAGGTCGAATTTGACTCAGAAGGCCACGGATTCCCCGCCTCTTGCTCTACATTCATACATACATCCAACATCGCATCACAAAGAACTAAATATGATTATCAACATACAAATATCAGTGGATAATACTAAATACTAAACAGCAGCCAGCGTAAAAAAATCGAAAAGTATTCGAAGCTCCCATTACAGTAACAAAATAACTGTTTTTCGATCCATGGCAGTAGCAATAATAACGCAGTAAAACGCCATATTGATCTGACATTGCAACAAGCGATTGTAACGTTTTTGATTTCTGCAAAACGTTTTGATGTGAAAAACTTTCTCGATTGAAAACCAAATTTAGGTTCGTCGAAAAACTTTTTCACATCCAAACCTGCCGAATCTTATTCAAAATGTATAGAAGTGCAATCTGTTAAGTAGCAACAAGAGAGTGTTAAAAATGGATGATGAATATATAATGTAGTAAAATATAATTATACTTCACTTTTTTGAATAATAAAATTGATAAACAAATACGGAACTTATTGAATGCATTAGTTTCTCCCAGTGTTATAAGCTGATAATAAATTCATCTTAGTTTGATAAATACCAATTTATGAATTCAATACACAATCGCGATTATGTTTCGTATTCACTGAATAAAAAAATATCAGCAAACCTATTTTTGCGACGAAAATACCTGAGTAATTGGGCATTAATATAGGCATCGACATGTACTGCAAATATGAATCATCTTATTGCGTAGAAGACGTAAAATCTGGTGGTGAGTTCCTTCCCACCGAGGTTACATTTTTGTGGGAAACATAGAATCCTACTCTTCCATAAATATTCATTATGATTCGGGATGCACAGAATTCTTTAATTACTTCTTAACCGTTTCTATTGCTCTTGGTCCTTAATAATATCCAAAAGATTTTAATATTCATTGCCAAATTTATTTTTTCAATGGAGCTTATATACTTAAGCGAAATTGATTATTTCTATATATCTCCCCCGTATTTATTTAATGTGTTTCTTCTATTTGTTTCATTCCTATCTATCTATCTATCTATCTATCTATCTATCTATCTATCTATCTATCTGTCTGTTTGTATATTCGTTCGCTTTGTTTTGTTTTATCGAATATTCTCCCTTTATTTTCTCTTTTGTAATTCCCACCCATCTAAAATTTTCCAGGCAACAGATTGACTCAGGTGTTCCGGAAGTCAAGTATGACATCTCGAGCGTCTAAGAAAAATATATCATTAGAAAGAGAGCTAAAGCGCATGCACCTCCACATTTACAATATGGCCGCCTACTTGGTATTCGGAAACCCGTTAACAGAAATTTTATGCGTTTTATTCCCTTCATTTATCCGTAGGTTTACTTGTTAGCATATTTATTCCTTGGAGAAGAGTCGAGATAAGTGAGAAAGAGAAAAACCTGCAATGTCTTCGCTGTTTCATTACCATCTTTCTTTTTGTCCTATTTGGTTGTTATTTTTTTGCTTTTTTATTGGATTTATTTTTCTTAACCTCCCATATTTCTTGTGCGTATTCACCCATGTCCTCTTAAGATAGAACTCCACCCTTATTTCTTGTCCCACACCAACCCTCGTAACCATTAGTAATTTGTTTTCGCCCTATTTTTCTCTTATTTTGTATTTCTCTTTCTAAATTTTTTTTCGAAGTTTTCTTTCTTGCTCTTTTTTTTTTCAAAGTTGTCTTGTTCCCAGCCTTCAAATATTCTTTCTCTTTTTTTTAACATTGTATTCTTTACTTTTTTCATGTCGTTTTCCAGAAAATAACTAATCTGGCATTTTATCCACACTGCTCTTTTTTATGTATAAATCTTCCATTACTTCTTCAAACGAAGTCGCATGTGTTTATTCAGAGTGAAAATTTATTATTATCAAAATTTCGAGACTGTTATTAAACAATAACAGCAAGGACCATTTCTGAAGATATACTCCGTATGTAAAGACAATATACACATAAAATTCTATTTTCCCAGATTAAATATATATATATATATATATATATATATATATATATATATATATATATATATATGTATGTATATATATAAAACACACAAATATATGTATATATATATTTACACAAACACACATATAAACTGTGAAAATATGCACACACACACACACACACACACATATATATATATATATATAATTACTTATTTAAAAATATGATTCCAACGCTACATAAGAGTTCTCATGTTTCAAAATAAGAGCCGAAAACTTCAATATAATTATTTGAATTAAATTGAATTAAAGTACTAAGCTCTGTTCCATTTTCAAGCGATTTTTTTGTGGGGGAAGGTACACCCGATATATATATATATATATATATATATATACCGGGTGTATCAGAAAAAATATCGGTATTCGTGTAAGAGCAAAATTATCTAACTATTAGTTTAAGTTTTCAGTCTTTGTATCTTAGAAATGATTAAATATATTTTCTAGAATTATCCAACGTTTTCTTAAATCTATTGGACACTACTTTCAACAATAATATATCTACCTAGTCACGAAGTTAGTCATAGCTAAGTATTGGAAGCACTTGAAGGATTGAAACAAAATTCAAATAAATATATATTATTCCAGGATCATTTTCCAATTTATCCAAGATGATCTTCGTCCACTCTAATCTTCTAACTTTCTGCCTGGAGTAAGAAGCTGCCTCACACGTTTAACCTACGATTACATTTTCAAGTCTTTTTCGTCGTTCCTTGGACTGTCATAGCTGTGCCAAAAATCTTATGGATTTTAACCTGTTCTCTTTCTAGCAAAATAAATCCATGTGTTTTTCAGTGATTCTTATGACAAATGATGTAAAGATGACTAAACCTCTTATCTGAAAAGCTAGAAAAAATAAACTCGATTAGTTTAGTTTTATCTATTTTTTTTAGATATTGAACATTTTATGAGATGGACAACTATGCTGTAAGACGATTTGGACAACATTATATTATATATATATATATATATATATATATATATATATATATATATATATATATATATATATATATGCATGCGCATCTACTGGGACGGGTATCCAATCCATTTACTTACGCTTTTGCTCTTTGCTTTGAATATTGTTCAACTCCCACAGAGCCTACCTGTTGTTTACATTGGAAACAAGATGAGTGGATCTTAGAGTTTCTCTGAGAGAGTGCCTCATCTGGCATGATCGGCAGTATGGAGGATGACATTAAGAACAAATCCTCGTTTACGGTGACTTATTACTTCGTGCCAACACAAGCGTCGACCGCTTCCTAATAGAATTTTTACGCTATGGCGTCAAATATTTACGATCATCTGAAAGTGAAAATTACGATGTAAATCGAAGTCCCTGAAGAGTTTCTATTTTAGTAGTACTGCTCAGTCTTTGTTTAATTTTCTATTGGCAATGAGCACTTTAGGCTAAGTGTAGGAAGGACTCAGGCTATTTTTTCTGGTCTTTCGTTTTCTCTTTTATTTCGTTTCTCTGTTTTCTTTTTTGGCGGGTTTCATATCGATGGCGCTCTTCTCTGACGTATTATAAATAACATGACTTTTTTTGTTACACACACATGCACACAAAAAAAAGACACACAAACACATTTCAGCTGAATCTTTTCAAGCAAATATTTTAAAATAATATTTATCATTTCACAAAATTTCTCTCTAAGTATATATATATATATATATATATATCAGGTCATCCCATAAATTCTGTCCGAATTTTACCTTTTTTAAAATGAACGAAATTTAAAGAGTATTTTATAATGTCTAATGGAGTTGAACATTATTTTTATTATTTTTATTATTATTTAGATGCATTTAAACTGATCAAATTTTATTTCAGAGAACAATAAAATTAAATTTTGTTTGATTAAAACCCTGCTAACATGGAAGAGCCCAAAAATCATTTGAGGCACATAATGCTTTATGAGTTCAAGAAAGGAAACTCAGCAGCCGAAGCGGCTAGAAACATTCACTCAGTTTATGGAGAGGAACGTGTGAATGAAAGAACTTGCAGATGGTTTACAAAATTCAGAGGTGGAGATTTCACCCTTGAAGATGAAGATCGAACCGGACGTCAAGTTGAGTTTGATGCAAAGCTTCTTGAAGCAGCCCTTGAAGAAAATCCTGCTTTATCACTTGAGGAATTGGCAGTGGTTCTCAGTTCAAACCATACAACTGTTCATCGTCATCTTCAACAACTTGGAAAAGTTCCTAAACTTAGAAAATGGGTGCCTCATGAATTGTCTGAAAACAATCTGAAATCCCGTGTTGACATCTGCTCTTCTCTCCATTCTCGCCAACTTGTTTCATCTTTTTGGGATAGACTTGTGACTGACGACGAAAAATGGATCTTTTATCGAAATGTTAAGCGTCGGAGACAGTGGCTTGGTAAAGGGGAAGGATCCCAGCCACAGCCGAGAAGGGAACTTCATGGGCAAAAGGTTCTTCTTTCAATGAGGTGGGATCGCCAAGGAATAATCCACTTTGAATTCTTACCACCTAATGCAACAATTAATGCTCAAATATACTGTCAGCAATTAGAGCATTTGAACCAATCTTTGAGGAAAAAAAGTCCTGCTCTATTGAATCGAAAAGAGGTAATGTTTCATCAGGACAATGCGCGACCCCACAAAGCAAGAATCACGTCACAAAAGATCGAACTTGGTTGGGAGAAAATTCCTCATCCACCTTATTCTCCCGATCTTGCTCCTTCAGACTACCATTTGTTTCGTAGCTTACAGAATCATTTGTAAGAAACAGCTTCTGTAACACAGGAAGAGGTTAAAACTGACATTTGTGAGTTCTTCGAATCAAAGCCAAAAGAATTTTTCAGTAGTAGAATTAGTAAGCTTGTTAATAGATGGAAGGAAGTCATAGATAATCAGGGAAAATACATTGTTGATTGAATCTGTAATTAAATGTAACATTTGGTCACTTGTTTTCTTTATTCAAAATTCGGACAGAACTTATGGGATGGCCTGATATATATAACTACTTTTTGCGTCGTACTTGAATAATATGTGCGATTATCAGAAGATACAAAGAAAGAAAATAGGAGAAATAACTAGATTTAAATAATATATTCATATGATCGGAAATTGAAGTATAAACTGATCTGCTTCTCATTCTTTTTCTCTCTCTCTCGCTATATATATATATATATATGTGTGTGTGTGTGTGTGTGTAGAAAGAGACAGAGACAGACAGACAGAAATTTAATAATTAATGTGTCACCACTTAAATGACTGATGTTACTTAATTCTTTGCTAGTGCAACCTAGTTTTACCCAGAAGGCTTGAGTTAACCCGTGCTATTGTTTTCAATAAATTATTTTGTCATTTTCATATAAGAGATGAAAAGTAAAATAGAATTTTTAAAGTTAGCTTTGCAGCAGGTCTACTCGTTAGTCCTTGGTTCACACATAGTTACTTACTGTGTAGTAGGATTTAATCTATGTACACCATATTTACTGCGGTCCGTATACTAGTAATTAACGCTGGATTTTACTCTAGTATCTTAGAACAGAAGGTTAATCCATCCTAAACCAGGAACTATTATGGAGACATGGCCGTTATATAACCTATTAAATTAACAATTGATTCATCAACTTACTGATAGTTCGTGTATTTTAAATTAGTACACACTGTGTGCATGTAGGAGAATAATTTAACCGTAAACCTATTCTTATTACAGTACCTCGGAAATTTCATACAAATTTCTAGCTTCCTGCCATTCATGGAGTCTGTGAAAAATTTTTAGTTTGGTGCCCAGATTGTCATTCATGACTCATCTCACAGATAGGTGCACACAATTATCTCAGCATGTCTCTATTTCATTGGGTTATTTTCGTTTTGAAAGCTTCAATAAAGTTCCAATTTCGTATTTTGTTGACGACGGTGTGACTTGTTTTTTTTTTCCGTTTTTTGTTGTATTTTTTTTTTCGGCATATACTTGCACATGTTTGTTTATTTTTATTTTTTCTTTTGTTTGCAATGACAAAGAACGCGTATCTAATTGCAATGTGGGTGATACTTTTCGGTTCGATTTGCACATGAAGCAGATTTGACGCCTTTTGCCGTTTGCCATACAGTGAAGTTTTTTTTTTTTACACGTAACTCTTTAAAGGTTGATGAGTATTAAAAGGTAACTGTATACACCTTCTTTTGCATTTCTCTACGCATCATTTGGTGTTGTAGATTGATGGGGGCATTAGTTTAAATGTCACTGCAAATATTACTTCTCGATTATCACTTACTCTATCTCGCTCACTCACTCACTCCCTCACTCACTCACTCACTCACTCACCACAGCATTCCCATCTCCTCACCACTCACTCACTCACTCACTCGCGCATTCCCGATCTCACTCACTCACTCACTCACTCACGCTCTCTCTATCTTTTTCACTTACTCACTCGCGCATTCCCTATCTCTCTCACTCACTCACTCACGCATTCCCTATCTCACTCACTCACTCACTCGCGCATTCCCTATCTCACTCACTCACACTCTCTCTATCTCCTTCACTCACTCACTCGCGCTGTCTCTATCTGTTTCACTCACTCACTAACTCACTCGCCCTGTCTCTATCTCTCTCACTCACTCATTCACTCACTCTATCTCTCTCACTCACTTACTCACTCAATGACTCAATCACTCTTGCTCTCTCTCTATTTTTCTCTCTCTCACACACTCACGCTCTCTCTATCTCACTCACTCACGCTCTCTCTATCTCTCTCACACACATATTTTTGTGAAGCGATTAAATTAATTAACCCAAACTTATTATGAAAATAGTGAAAATGAGAAAAATGGCAAACGATTGGTGAAACTTCCTACAAAACTCTGGAGTTGATCTGCTGAATATAACATCAATTTTTTATATATATATATATATATATATATATATATATATATATATATATATATATGTGTGTGTGTGTGTGTGTGTGTGTGTGTGTGTGTGTAGATAGATGTGATAGATAGATAGATAGATAGATAAACACCCACACGCACAATTGGTGTCATATTATTCGCCACTAAAAATATTTATATACTTATTAAGGAAATGCCATGAAATGCGAATATCATTAAGTATTTACTGAATTTGTAATCGATAATTATTCTTTATTTAGTTTTGAATAATTCGTGATTTTTAATATTTCGCTTTATTATATTTATAGGTATAATTTTTTCTAAACATTGGTGCTGTCCAAAATTATTCGATGCCAAACATATGGAAATTATTAAATAATATTGCTCTATATTAGCTATTACTTTCTTAATATCACATTTAATTCATCCACTGAAGATGAAAGAGTAAGATTTCATAATATTCTCTGAAGTTTGGAAGAAGGCAACATGACTACCAAGGCCCGGGATACTTATTCGTTAGGCAATCATAACAGGAATAACATGGCAAGAATTACGTTAATCTTCTATGTGCCATATAGCCTTCTTTTTCATTGTACGCATCAACTACATTCATTAATGCAGTTGCCAAGCGTTTTAATATTCCCTGATCAACAATTCGTAGCATTATCAATGTGTTGAGAATAAATTAAGGAGTAACAGAAAGCGATTAAACGGAATAGAAAGTAATATTGTTTGAAATGTGTTGAGGGGTCCTCCCCTTTTTACACAAATGGACTCACCCAGTATATACATATACTACTGCTACCCGAGAGACGAGAGCAACCGAGGGTGAAGGTAACCGACAGACAGACAGACAGAACGAACGTAGCCAGCAAGAGTCACAGTGAGTGAGCACGTAGACTCAGTAAGAAGTCATACAGCGATACTTCAATACCCAAAACTGTGTATATATTTTGCTACTAACCCGTATTCCTGGAACTACTAACCTGCATTATCAGTTTGTATAATTACGTTAATACATTATTTTCCTATATTCATTCTTGACGTTTTTTTATGTATTGGTACCGGATTTCATCTCGGAATCAACAACAACTTGGCGACGAGGACTTCGAACTGACACAAAAAAAAAAAAAAATTCTCTCCCGTCGACCACAATACCTTGGCGACAAGGATATCGAACTCACACGGGAATAACAAAAAAAAAAAAAAAAAAATGACAAAATTCTCCCTCGTCAATTTGGCGACGAGGACTTCGAATTCACATGGAAGAAAAAAAAATTTTCTCTCGCGACGACCACAACAACTTGGCGACGAGGAAATTCGAACTCACACAGGAAGAGAACAAAGAAAAATTCTCCCTTGCCGACCACAACTTGGTGACGAGGAATTGGGACCTACATGGAAAGAAAAAATTTCTCTCTTCTCACCACAAAAGCTTGGGCGACAAGAATTTGCACTTCTCAGAGACTCAAAAGAAAAAATTGCCGTTTTGCCAGTATACACAAAAACTGGGTAACAAAGAGTTACGAGGACTAAAATGCGGAAAATCGAGTTTTTCGTAAGACTCTTATCATGGAGGATTTTAAAAGTATTTTAGTAGAACTTTTAAAATACCAAAATGAACAGCAAATACAACTTCAAGAAAAACAAAATGAACAGCAATTCCAAGAAAGAATGGAAAAAAATATTACTACAAACGCAGAAGGAAAATCATGAAAGACAAATGCAAAATGAAGAAAGACAAATACAAATCCAGGAGCTAATTGTAAAAGTAGCGAGTAATACACAACAACAATATATTGAAAAAGAAGCGACTTTTTCCCAAGACGCAGTATGGAACACGATAGAAATATTCAAATATTCCCTAGAAGAGGATAAAAATTTCGGGGACTTTTTCAGACGTCATGAAGACATCTTCAACATCGATTGTCAAAACTGGACTGAAGCAAAGAAGTTACGACTATTACTCAGGAAATTAGGAACGGATGAATACACAAAATTTGTGGATTACGTTTTGCCAAAGAAGACAAATGGTTTAACGTTTGATGTAGCAGTTCATGCCTGACGGACGTTTTCAGTCCGAAAACGTCACTTTTTCACAAAAGGTGGAAATGTCTTAACCTCGTAAAGGATGAAAATGAGGACTATTCCACGTTCGCCGCAATCGTGAATAAACATTGCGACGACTTCAAGTTGGCAGAATTAACCCCGGACAACTTCAAGTGTTTTATTTTTGTACAAGGGTTAGTCTCAGCAAAGGATAGCAAAATGCGCAAAAGAATGCTTTCAAAATTGCAAAATGAACCTGGATTAACACTACAAAAACTATCGGAAGACTACCAAAAATGCCTGAGCATAAAGAAAGACTCGAAGGATATTGAGGTGTCAGGCGTATCACATATACGTAAGATAAACAAAAGTTTACGTTTTTCACCCTCCCCGGAAAGAAAACAAAAATTCTATAATAATGAAAAAAGTACAACGTATAGGGCAAATAATGACGAAAATCGAAGCAAATATAAACTCCCACCCATCTGCATGTTATCGATGTGAAGGACTACACTGGAATAAGGATTGTCGTTTTAAATATAAAAACTGTCTTGCGTGTGGAAAGCTGGGTCACAAGGCATCCCAATGTAGGAACAGAAAATCTACTACTAGAATGCATGACGAAGACAATACTAACATAAGGAAATATGTGGAACTTGAAACCTTAAATAAAAAGATAAAATTACAACTAGATTCAGGGTCAGATCTAACGATAATTAACCTACATTCATGGAGAAAGCTTAATAGACCAACAATGTTACATACACAGAAAATTGCTAAATCTGTTACAGGAAAGCGTATAAAATTCGAAGAAGTAATCCTAAATGTAAAATCTCACGGGAAAACAAGAAAACCCAAAATATTCGTAATGAAAGATACAGAAAATCTGATGGGCACAGATTCGATGCAAAAGTTCGACGTATGGGATTTAACTATCAGCTCTTTTTGTAAAAAGATAGAGTGCGAACCATCAGAAGCGACAAAGTTAAAGGAAGAATTACATAAACAATTTCCCGGGGTATTTTCGAACATGTTGGGGCGATGCAACAAGTTTTCAGCCAGAACTGAATTAAAAGAAAACGTCCAACCAATATTTAAAAAGAAGTGGAACGCGCTTTGCTACTATAGAGAAACTTGACAAAGAGTTAAAGAGAGCTTTGAAAAAATAATTAACAGACTAGGAAACGTGATATACACAATACAAGGAGAAAAATTTACCCACAGAAGACATATTGACCAAATAGAAAAAAAGACGGGTTGAAGAGCCAAACTTGTCACCCGCTGAAAATGATGATTCGATGGAGGCGATCTTTGAACGAACGAACGTAGCCAGCAAGAGTCACCGTGAGCGAGCACGTATACTCAGTAAGAAGTCATACAGTGATACTTCAATACCAAAAACTGTATACATATTTTGCTACTAACCCGTATTCCTGGAACTACTAACCTGCATTAACAGTTTGTATAGTTACGTTAATACATTATTTTCCTATATTCATTCTTGGCGTTTCTTTTTTATTGGTACCGGATTTCATCCCGTAATCCACAACAAAATGTTTTGTAGAAACCTTACTTACAGATAAAGATATAGTCAATGATGTACAGACAGAAGGGTCGAAGGCAATCATCGTTGAGATTGTCGTCCAGGGAAAACTCCCTTGCTTAAGGCGAAATACCTGAACAGTTTATGCTAGAATCCATGTAAAACACCGGAGTGAATATTATGTTTGTTTTATGGTCAGATAAGACCAAATTCGAATTATTTGTTGATATGAACAACCCTGCATGTAGGGAGGAAACTGAATGAAGCTCACCCGAGAAAAAGTAATATCCTACCTATAATTAAGCATGAGGACAAGAGCAATGTCTTTGGGAGATGTTTCACTGCTTCTGAACCAGCGGAATTATTGAATGTATACGCTATCATGGATAAAGAACAATGTTTGGATATCCTTAATATGAATATTGACAAAAGGAAAACAACTTAATCGACGCATTTTGTCATCTGAGGGACTTTATCAAAGCAGAGATTTAACAATTATTTATTTACAAGAGTAAAAATGTTATTCGATTTTTCTTATTTTTTTTATAGATGTGCTCATAAATATTCATCAGGTTAGCGGGAAGCGATATGGACGTGAGGTGATAGAGTTCAATGCCTAATAAATGGAATTTGTTTTGTATATACATATCTGTGAATTCTTAACAATATAAAGCATAATAAAATATAATTACAGAAGAGCAGTCTTTGGAGTGTCATTGGAGGTGTCAACATGTTAAGGATCTTAAAAATACAGAACGATCTCTTGCGAAAAACGACAATATAGTAAGGACGCACGATGTACAAAATCATTAACAACCACATAAAATCCAGGCGCATTTTTGAAGAAAAAATCAAAAGACAGAAATCGATTGAATTTAAAGGAAACAGAAACTATTGCCGACGAAGAATGGAGAAAAATATATCAGTGTGTGTCTTGAGATTTTAAGGAATTATGAAAAAAGAATTAAATGGCAATAATCAAAAATAAAGATAACACAATTGCTTGCTGGAGCAAGAAAGACAACAGAGCTGTTTTCTGTTAAATGTTTGTTAGATGAAGTTTCTTATTATTGTTAGACAGTAAAATAAAATATTATTGCGAGAATAACTGCACATTCTCTTGAATCTATAATTTCATAATCTGTGAAAAACATGGGCATGAAATTTTCATGAAGATTAGAGGGATTACAACTTTATCTACAACTATATATATATATATATATATATATATATATATATATATATATATAGATAGATAGATAATATTAGTGGAAAATATACATACATATGCAAAATATATATAAAAAATTTCCATACATGTATATTTTCAGAAAAAAAAAAAAAATTTTCAAGAGGAAGGATCCAGGTAGAACTCAATGTCTAGGACAGAGTAAGGATCTCCTAAAATTCTCTCTGTTAAGGTTTCATCTCCCTCCTCCTCATACTTACACTTTCTCTAAATTCTGTTTTGATTTCCGGAGTTGTTTTTGTCTGTTTTCATTTTGAATTTGTAAGTCTGATGATTTGGATCGTATTTACGATTCAATGGAATAAATTATGACCATGGAATATTAGAGTTTAAGCCTTTTTATATATATATATATATATATATATATATATATATATATATATATATATATATTTCACAGTGTGGGAAAAACGAACAGTAAGATTACAGCGTTCAAAACATTAATTTAAAAATAGTGTTCAATATATAAAAGTAAAGCCGTAAATATTTATTTATCTTATGCAGTGTTACACTATAACATGCACATAAACACTACAAAATTGTACATTTTTGTTTCAACGTCAAAAAAGGGGAACCCTTTTTTTTTAGACGTCTCATCAGGTGGGGAATTATGGTGAACACTCTCATTCAGGAAATAACCATTTCGATCCACAGATTTTCTTGTGTAACTTTTATCAATTCAGAGATATTAGGAAATGAAATAAGATCTTAAAATATAAACATTTAAAGAGTAAAAGAAGAAGACGGGTCAGGGAGAAAAGGAGAAAGAAAAAGAAAAAAGAAAGAGAGAGAAGAGAGTGGGTGTAGCAGACGAATGTCTAGTTTACCTAGATTTCCAATATGATAGTGAGAATCTAGACATTAAATAATAATTGAAGAAGAAGAGAATAAAATAAAAAAAGAGAAGGAAAAAAGCTAGCGAGGAAGGTTAATAAGGAGGAAATAGCAGATTTAAAAGGTAGTAAAAGTGGGTGTGTCTGGTTCAATTAGACATTTAAAATAACCTTGACCTATATTTTAAAATATTAACCACTCAACTTAGTTTGAAACAGAGCCACAGAATTAAAGAAAAGCTAACCAAATTTATACTTATAAAAATTCATCAATAGGTAGTTTATATAAAGGAAATTACTTAATGATATTGAGAACTTAAAGATGATTTATTGTTGAAAATTGTAAGTAAAAAGGTAACATCTAAAATTAAAAAGATAATAATAATAATACAATATAATAAATAGAATAATAAAATATCATAAATAGAATAATTATTAAATAGAATAATTATTAAATAAAATTATTCAAAATTAATAAAAGAAAATAAAAAATTAAATTAATTATAAATAATAAGTATTAACTATCAATTAATAAATACATATTAAATAAATATCAATATTAAAAAAAAATTAAATTAATATTGAACAAAATTAAGTATTAATATAAATTAATAACTGATTAATAAATATAAATAACATTTTAAATTTAATTAAAAAAACAACCAAACCCTAAGGTGGAGGGGGTTATTAAATAGGATTGAAATAGAATAGAAATAACGATATATGTGTCGGGTGATTACAGATTAAGCAAGATCAATAATATTCTAGATCAGTTTAAACCTACTCCAGTGACGACATTTGGAAAGTAACTCATTACTTTGGTTTATTTTCCTTTTGTTTCATTTTTCGGATCTTTTCCTCTAAGCACAGGTTACATCTACCTTGAAAATGTTTTTTTTTTTTTTTAGTTTAAGCAAACCTATGATTTTCCAGTCAATCTTTATGTTTAGATCTTTCTCCCACAATTACAATTTTTTTTTTTTTGAAAAAAGCGTGACTATGTTTTTAAAGTCTTTGTTTCCATTCCCCCGAGGTAATTCCAATATAAATATTGCGGTTTGACTTATTTTCATTGGGGTAAATGGTTGTTTGGTAAATAAAATTCGAAGCTCTAAATCTTCCTTCGACGGGACTATGCTCGCTATTTCTATTATTACAGGGGAAAATCTATGCTAGGTTTAATGTTGGTACCGTGGGATTTACTTACAATCTAAGTATTATGAGAGTCAGTAATTTGGTATATATTATTTGTGCAGGGATAGCTTATTTTCATGTGTTTCTATTGAAGATTTTACTTAGAGGGTGGTTCTTTTGAAAATGTTTAGCTATTAACCATGTTATGTTTATTTTTTTTTATTTTTTGCTTACAATTCATCTTATCCTCCTCACTGTTAATCATGAGGTTTAAGTAGAATAGTTTATTTTTAAAGCCACATTTTTTTTCGTAAAATTCTGTATTTTTATTAAAAAATATACCTATTAGACAAAAACTTACTAATTCTAGAGCCGACAGTAATTGCTATCTACTTCACGATAACACAAGTGTGGTTAGAATCAACATTAATGTAGTTGGGAGTTTGATGTTAAGTTTTAAAAATATTGCTATTCTGATAAGTTTTATATACAGATAATCTACAATTTTGAGTTTAGAAGTAATTGCAAACTTAAAACCCCAGCAACTTAAAAATATTTTCTATAATGTTACAGTAAGTGGACCATTGCTATTTTATATGCACTGTTAAATATATATATTGAGTTCTTTCTGTGGATCTCTTTTTAAATATTTCATATTATTAGCATTTACTTAGATTATATAGCTTCGGATTATTACACACACACACACACACACACACACACACACACACACACACACACATATATATATATATATATATATATATATATATATATATTCGTTAAAAAAGCTTTCCTTTTCTGGATTGTATACATTGAGTAGAACCCTCATTATCTCCAGAAAAGAAAACATTTGGGCAGAAACAAGAACAAAAACTAAACAGATTCCTGCAAACTTGTCTCCCCTAAATGGAATATGAAAGAGAGACAAGACAAGAAGAAATGGATGGTGGAAGAAATTATCGAGTTTATGAAAAAGTAACAATAAAAATATAACCGTGAAAAAGTAACATAAAGAAATAACAGAGACTATAGAATATTTTACAAACTATTAAAGATAATATGAAACAATCTAAAATTGAATGGGCTTACGACCGCATCACATTCAAACACTTTCTCCTGTAAGATCATCAAAGTTAAGTAACATCGATCCTCGATAGTAATTAGATGTGTTGACGGCTTGGAGATCTAAGCTTTTGTATGCGTGGTGTAATAGATAATGGTTCGGTATTGTTAATCTTGGAGCCGAGTTCTAATTTCATTTCGTTTCGTTATATACACTTAGGTGCAATTAACATTGATAACGTTATGAATTTACCTCTTCTCCTCCTGGCTATGGGTTAATTATTAAGGCTTGTATAACTAAATCATTATTATCTCCAAAACATCCTTGCGATCTAAAAATATTTCATAGTTTTTAATAATCCTCAAAGAGTTGATAAGCCGTACAAAACGAATCGATTAAACTCAAAAGATTTACGACTAGATGTGATTTTAGCAAATATGAAGAATATATAAAAGGAACCATGATATTAGAGAAAGAAATGGCAGTAAAAAATGAAACGAATATGTCAGAGTGCTCTTCGATTAGTACCTGTTATAAAAACCTAAAATACTTAAAAACATATACGACGAAGTAGTGTTAAAATCAGAGCCGACATTGTCACTGTAGAGAACCATGACTTCAGGAAGAAATTAGTATGATAGAAATGCTCTCATCCTTAAACTATTTTCGAACACATATGTTTACCGAAATCATAAATAATGGACAGTTAGCTCCGAGACATTTCCCGGGCAATATCCGTCGTCCCTACCATTCGACATGCACTTGTTTGTCGGTACCATCTCGTTGGCTTGCAGGAAGATGTGAGAACATTAACCGACTTCGAATGGAAGTGAGTACAAATTAATGTCTACATTTCATCGGCTGGAACAACGCAAACAGCAACGCAACTTCAAACGGCAGGCGCGACTCGCCACCCAACATTCACCCAACATTCCATAGAAGAGACAAAAAAAGCAAAAGATAAACCATTAAATGCTCTACAGAAAAATCAAAATAATAAGAAAATAATATCTTTTATTTTTCAATAATATCTATCTATCTATATATATATATATATATATATATATATATATATATATATATATATATATATATATATATATACACACACACACATATACATATGAACGTTTCAGTAGTCATAAAACTGCTTTTATGTATATTTGTATGTGTACATTTGTTGTATGGGTAAATATTATCCCTTTTATTGCGAACTAATATAAAAACTAAACAAAGCTATTTACGTAAAGTGTTTACAGAAATTTATATAGAGATATAAAAAGTGTGGATATATATATCGAGTATATATGCTTAATATATATATATATATATATATATATATATATAATCTTAAAAAGAAGATATAATGCCTATAATAGCAATCCTTTTAAATACTTCAATTATCATTTTTATAAATTACAATTATATAATTATCTCCACTAGATAAAACATTAAAAAAACAGAATAGCTTTAACAGTTAATTTTCAATAAATTTAATATGAATATTAAGAATTTCGTCCGAGATTTCGAGAAGCTTAAAATAAAATAGACATAATATATTCATATTATTCAAACGAAAATGCTTTTACATATATATATATATATATATATATATATATATATATATATATATATATATATAATAGGAAATCAGCTAATCACGCTACATTGGTTTCACTCTTTCGGTATCTTCAGGCGATTTGTTTGAAGATAACGAATAATTTGCTCTTTTTCAGACTGAATTTAAATTTATTTTGATTCAGATTTTATCCCCTGTAAAAACGCTAAAATCTTCCATATCGACAAATCTGCAAATGCAACGGAAATCTCTTTATGAAAAAAAAATAGAAAATTATATATACTTTCCGAATTTTTTTTTTTTTTTTTTTGAGAATTCACTGTTTTAAAGTTTAATTTATCTGGACTAAAACATTACTTCTAGTTCAAAATATCGGAGTAAAACCATTTTTTAATATGGATGTCAGTGTTTTTTATAATATGTTGTCAATTTTATCAATAGACTTATGGTAGAGAACTTTTACTCAGAACAAATTTAAGGAAAACAATGATAACGTGAAAAAAGTTTCCCTCTAAGACGTTTCGTTCTTCATGTTATAATCGAACTAGTGTGAAAACCTAACTGTAGTTCGATAAATACCCAGCGTTTGAAACGCGCCAAACGATAATATTTTTACACTTTGTCATAGTTATGTTCTCATTGTAACTGATAAACTCTGTATGATTTCTATGATGTTCACAGGTTGCTAAATCATCCACGTTAATTGTATCCAATTTCTTACAACAGTTCGTCTTCATTGACAGATCATCTCTTGTCCGAATATGTTATATTTTAAAAAACAGCAGCGATAAAACCAAAGACAAACTAGTAGGGTAGAAGCATGAAATCGGCTAAGCTATTTATCTAGACACGTCGGAAAACACAAAATTTGAAATTAAAAATTAAACCTTTAGCTTTGCATCATATTCAGCCCTTCTCCTTGGTGCATAATTATAAATGATGCTTAAGACTTTCTCCTATCTCCCTATATATATATATATATATATATATATATATATATATATATATATATATATATATATATTTATATGTCTGAGAAGTTCTTTGAGAGGACGAAATATTTACACAAAATTTTACACTTTGGCATTCAATTACCTAACACACACAGACATCTCTCTCTCTCTCTATATATATATATATATATTTATATATATATATATATATATATAGTAATGGTAATCGATCCCTTGTTATATAATGTGGGTGGATCGTAGTAATATTAATTATTAAAACTGATCAGCAAAAAGTTCGATGTTTTTTTTCTTTTATTTTAACAAAGCATATGTATTTTTTACAACAAAAAACAAAAAAATTAGCTCAGCTTAGAAATACTCTCTTTCAAGCCGTTCTGTACATAGCTATTATCAGCCCCTTCGAACTCCAAGACAGACACATAAGGGCTGATGATAGCCGTGAACAGAACGGCTTTAATTAGACTATCTCTAAGTTGAAGTACTTTTTTTTTGTTGTTTTTTTTGCTTATATATATATATATATATATATATATATATATATATATATATATATATATACATATGTTATGATAGTATACCGAAAATATGTAAAAATCGCTACACAACTGCAATTCTTTTCAATGCATATCAATGCATCTCATCAGGCGATTGTAGATTGCTGGCGTGGGAAGAGTGAAGAATCACTGATGAGATGTATTGATATGCATTGAAGTGTGTCCGGTGTAATAACCCAAAATATATAATTATTGCTCGACCCTGTATTGTCGTGGCCGATTCGACATAGGAATTCTTCGGCAATTGGTCGATTAGGCGTCAGATTACTACTTCGTCGTTATAGTCAACTTTGCTCTCTCGCTCTATCCCCCCATCTCTCTCTCTCTCTTTCTCTCTGTAGCCAAATTAGTACTTCTTCGTTATATACTCGAATAGTCCAATTTAAGAAAAAATATAGTTGGAGGTACTTTTAAATTTAAGAAAACAGTAGTGGGATTTATTTTTATATTTCCTTCAGTGCAGTTTCATATTTTTCAGTCGTCAAAAATCTTTTTTATTTCAAATGGAAGCAAGTATTGTAACAAAACATGGAAGAAACAAAGTGGTACACGATGAATACCTTTTTGTTTTTGACGCAACGAACAAGAATTGCTGAAGGGCGTTGCTCATAATTACGAAATGATGAAGATGAAATAGCTTTACTAAGTATTTTTTTTTAGTTTTTTTAAATTCAATATTTTCCATTTAATTTTTTTCATTTACATTATTCCATTAGTGTAAAATAGGATCCTTAATTCCCTAAATGAACAAAAAAGTCACATTGAAAGTTAAGTGTTTTCAATGCTTTTATCCGTTTGGGCGTGTGGCAGTTTGCCTCCAGTCAAAGACAGTGACGTTGAAACATTCTGACGCCTAAACGACTGTGCCGAATAGTCCAAATATTTTTCTCTGACGCCGAATCAGCGACGCCAAATGAGCTACGCCGAAACGTACCAAACTCAGTCAGGAATAGACGTTAATAAAATATTTTATTTCTTCCTTTTTTATTATTGTGGAGTTAATTTGCAGGGATGACAGAGATTAATGATGATAAATGTTAATTAACATAATGCCAATTATTTCTTGGACGGGAATGTTAGTGAACATACTTTTAACGTTGCAGGTTGCTAGGATTTCGTCCTGAGATTTTTTGGAGTGAAGAACTTGTAAAAGTTAGTTAGTAGCGCTGATAGTGTATTTGGTAGATTAGTATGATAGGATTAATTGGGTTAAAGATTTTGATAATCCATATATAGGTGTAGGAACTTGTGAGATAATAGGGCGAGTTGGATTGCGTAATTTGTGGATTTTAATTGGATGATAGTCATCGGTGAACTATTTTGAAGTTTTAACGCTCTTATTCTGTGCTATTCGTGGTTATTAATAGATTTATGCGTTTTTTAGCTTGCAAGTTGTGTTCTTGTCTAGTTTCTTGTATTCTGTGATATAATCTGGCATTGTAGTTTTTGATAGATTCAGCTTTTAATAAATTTCATTGTACCGAGGGTGGGATAACATTATCTTTTTATAAGTTTACGAGTTTGTATATAAATTTTTGCTGCATGTTTCTCCGAACATTAAAAAGGTTTAGGATGTTCGGTAAGTTATATGTTCGAAAGCGACATCTTTCATAGGAATTAGGCAAGAATATGGAACTTTTATATGAATTGTCCAGCTTTTCTTGAATTTTTCATTTCCAAGAAGTATCCTGGTTTTGTGGGATTTTTCCAGTTGGTTGATAATATCTGAATATTTATCGGCCGTAGTGGATAACTTCAAATTATTTTTGCATTATTAATATCCTTTATGAGTTTTCCAATCTGATTCAATTTCTTAAATCAAATACACCAAAATTACGAAAAAGGCGAAACAGCAAAAAAGAAAAAAAAAATATAAAACAAGTCAATAAAAATACATCTGTTCATTATTTACTACAAAAATTAAAAACTAGCAAGCTAGATTTAAAAAAATAATATATCCTAAAATTCTAGCCCCATCACTATAGAAGACTAATGTTGTGTATGAACATACTTGCCCAATCGAAGAATGTTTCTCTGTAAAAAAACAAAACAAAAAAAAAACATCAGAAATGTCTCATATAGGATATACTACAACAACATTATCACGGAGATACACCTACCACATATTGGATTAAAGTACCCTCAGACAACACATATTAAGCATCATATGCATCATAAGGATTATAATAACATTAGATGGCCACTGACTAATAACACCAAAATACCAGAAAAATTAAACAGTAAAGCAAACATATGATCCTCGAAGCATGACTCAAAATATACAACATACTCAAAACTTACAACAGAAAAAAAATCTATAAATGAAACTATTATAATTTAAGAGCCAGCATTTATAAATGTATATAAAAATAAAATTTTAATAAAATAAAATAAAAAATAAACACACTTCGCGTACGTCACAACAATACTTGCCGACGTCAATACACTCACCTGTTCAAAATGAACAGGGCTGAAACAGACTGACGTCGCTTGCGTTGTCGAACACCGTGTACTATCCACTATATATATATATATATATATATATATATATATATATATATACACATTCACATACACACACACACACACACACACACAGACAGACACACACATATATATATATATATATATATATATATATATATATATATATGTATATAGTTTTCAAAATTAGGTCCAGATAGAATAAGCAATCTTGAATTTGCGACATCACGTCCTCATCCAGCTAATTCTGTTAACTGATCATGCAACGCTTTATTTAAAAAAGACCACAAAGAGAACGCTATATTATTAATTTAAAAAAATAAATAAATGAATAAACAAACGCGGGACGGTCAAACACATAACGTTGTGTATAAAAGAAAGAGTGTGCGCAAGGATCAGGAATATATATATATATATATATATATATATATATATATAGATAGATAGATATAGATAGATAGTTATATAGATAGATAGATACCAAGTTCCAACGTGGATATTTATCTTGAGGACAAAACAAAGTACTCTTGCCTTTATAGTAAGTCCGGTAGGTTTGACAAATTAAAACTGGCAGCTGGTCTCGAATATGTTTTCCTACAAGTTGTTAACTGAAGTAAGAAATGGCTTGTAAATTTTAACATCTCGAAAACGAAACTACCATCTTTTAACTGTCAGAGAGAAGAATGAATTTATGCCTTCTGTCAGCATGGGTGATGATGTTAACTTCCAAAAGAGCAAATCTTTGCACCTTCATGATCTTACATCTCCCACTGACATACAATGGAGTCCTTCGTCCGAATCATTCGTTCTTGCTTTAAATATTGCTGCCACATCTGGTCTGTTGCTACTGATATACACTGCGTGCCAAATTAGTATCGAGATAACTTTTTTCTAATATTTTAAAAACCGTCGAATTAATTCACACAAAATTTTCACACAATGTTGGCAACACTGACCTCCGCAATCACTGAAATGTTCGTATTGATCTGCGGAATGTAAACAAACTGGCGCCATATTTGTTACCAGCACGGTGATTTGAGAGTGCCAAATTGTTAGAAAGGTTTAGTAAAATTCCCAGAATTGAGCAAACAAAACGTTTATTAATGTTGCACGTGAATGTTTATGATCAAAAGAAGCTAATAAATAAGATAATCAAACAAATAATAACAGATACAAACAAAGGCACAGTTTTAAACAAATTAATAGGGAATGTGCTTTCCCTGTTTTGAAATTACTTGAAGAAGTCGACGATTCATATAATTTGTTAATTGTAGGATGTCATCTGATGTAATGCTGCGAGATATGTCAAGAATTGCTCCCCACAACTCAGCGTTGCTCCTGAATTGTCGTCCGTTGGCGTACAGTCTTCGCTTCATGGTGGTCCAAAGGTTTTCGATTGGGTTCATATCCGGAGAATTTGCTGGCCACTTTATTTTTTGAGGTCCATCGAAGCCTAACTGTTTCAAATATTCAGTAGTCTTGTGAGCAGCATGTGAGGGAGCATTATCTTGCATAAAAACAATGGCCCTTCTGAAGGCAACTCTTTGCCTTTTCATCAACGCTTAAGTTGTTTTTTCTTTAAGAAACTGGTTCTTGGTGTATCTCCAGGCGATATTCGTAAAATGTGTTTTGGTGGTGCGAGTCTAAGTCGTTCTTCAAAAATAAATTGTTCTTGGTTAGAAGTTGAGATCGAGAATGTGTGAATCTTTCAGTCAGGTTCCTGCGAGGCGGGTCTCAGAGCTCACAGCTCAACTGCAAGTCAACTCCAACTGCTTGTCTCTTCAACCCCAACTCAACTCCAACTGCAAACTCAACTGCCTGTCTCTTCAACCCCAACTGCTAACTACTCGTTGCGACTCTGCTTATATCGACGCCGACCAAAACCGGGGTGGGCTTGTCGGGGTTTGAGGTTCCTTGATAATTCTAAATCCACATTAAGAATTTTCTTTGTTTTTGGTCAGGAAAACCCATCACTTCCCATTTTTGGAAATCTTTTACTTTCTACTTTAAGGGAAGTGTCCTCCCAATTTCTTCTTTTCTCATATGGGTATGTCACCCAATCCCTTCAGAGGCGTCAACAGGTTTCCCTTCTCTCTCACAGTGGCATCTCACACCAATCCCTTCAGCGGGCGTCAACAGGCCTGCCCTCCTACTTCATAGTTTACCTTCGCCTACCGCTCACGCCACCCTTCAGCCAATGAACGCTCAGCAGCGTAGGTGTTTGCTAATTATCGCTCAAAGAAAAAAAAAATCTTCTTTTTCATTCTTTTCTTTCCTTTCTTTTATTCTTCACGACAACAAATCCTTAGACTCTTATCTTAACCGAATCCCATCTGAAGATCCTCAATCGAGACTTTTCTCCAGCTTCAAGTGGGTGGTCATCTGGCAACTTCACATCCTGGTGCCAATTATCCGTTCTGATAAAATAGTTTTACTATCATGGCCAGCTCCGACACGAAACAGGTGCTCTTCTCAAAAATGATATTTCCGCAGATAGATAAAGGTTTAATCTTTCCTTCCTTGTACTCTGTGGGTGGTACAGCGGATATTTTTCGCGGTCAGAGCACGACCCAATTAATCTTTTATCTCTTAGCATTATGCCTTGTAGGCCAACTGACCGATTTGAAATTTTCATTATCGCCAAGGGTAGATGGCTATATCTTTTTCGCCGCCCCATAGCATAAATCAAACGCGACAGATCCGCGACATTACTTTCTACGCTAATAAAAATAAAATGTTTACCACTTTTCCTTGTTAGAATAAATAACATTGTTCAGTGACGTTTCGTGATAGATTCTTATCACCTAATTTAATTCTCGCCATTTTTTCTTTTTCATGCAACCCTAAATAGTGGCACAATCCTCCCCTAACCTATTTGTCATTTACTCGTAAATGACACCTAAACCCAAATGCACTATTTAGCATGCATCATGCATCTGTCCAATGCAGTTCTATTCTTCTTTTCTTTTTTACGGTTTTACATGCAAGGTGATGTTCTTTTCACCTTCTTCCGTTCTACATGCAAATGTAATGTTTCTTTCATCTTCTTTTGTTCAACATGCAAAGGTAATGTTCTCTTCATCTTCTTCTCTTCTACATGCAAAAGTAATGTTCTTTTCATCTTCTTCTCTTCTACATGCAAAAGTAATGTTCTTTTCATCTTCTTCTCTTCTACATGCAAATGTAATGTTCTTTTCATCTTCTTCGTTCTACATGCAAATGTAATATTCTTTACATCTTCTTCTGTTCTACATGCAAATGTAATGTTCTTTTCCTCTTCTGTTCTACATGCAAATATAATGTTCCTTTTCATCTTCTTCTGTTCTACATGCAATTTAAAGTGTGCGTGTGCCTGTGGGTGCATGTGGGTGGTTATTATGGCTTGTTTTTCTTGGTAGGATATTTTTCCGCCGCACGTGTCGGTTTCACGTAATCCTCCTCCGCCGGCCTTTCTGTAATTTCTTCGGCGTTTCTGTATGAGTAAAGAACACTGTTCGGCATCTCCCTCTCGAGTTGCTGCATGCTCATTTGCTTATCGCGACCTTACTTTCCTCGCTAATGAGAATAAAACCTTTAGCATTTTTCTTTGTTAAAAAGAATAACATCGCTTAGTGTTCTTTTCGTGATGGCTTCTTATAACCTAAATTTAATTCTCGCCTTTCTTTTTATTCTTCTTTCTTTCTAGCAACCTAAATAGTGTCACAATCTTCCCCTAACCTATTTGTCATTTACTCGTAAATGACACCTAAACCCAAATACACTATTTAGCATGCATCATGCATCATGGATCTGTCCCTTGCAATTCTATTCTTCTTTTTTACGGTTTTAGATGCAAGGTGATGTAATTTTCATCTTCTTCTGTTCTACATGCAAATGTAATGTTCTTTTTGTCTTCTTCTGTTTTACCTGCAGATATAATGTTCTTTTTCATGTTCTTCTATTTCTCATGCAATTTAAAGTGTGCGTGTGCCTGTGGGTGCATGTGTGTGGTTATTATGGCTTGTTTTTCTTGGTCAATGTTTTTCTCTCTGCTGAAGGAGGTTTTTCCGCCGCACGTGTCGGTCTCATGCCAGCCTCCTTTGCTGCATGCTCATTTGATTACCGCTACTTAATTTCCTCTTACTTCTAATCTTCCATATTGCCATACCCCCCTATGGCTATTATTATGAATGTACCCATCATTGCCGACCAAATTATCGCGATCTGCTCATCATCTTCCCAAGTCATACCTTCATCTCCCAACGCACTTAACTCGTCCCTCAAGTGATCCATATCGATCTTTTCTATCGGCTTCATTAGTACTGGCATTTTATTCAAGGTAACATTGGTGAATCCCCTCACTATTGGTTCCCACAATTCTGTACAATTGACTAAGCTTCTGCCAATCAATTCTATGATTGAATCTTTCTCTTCATATCTTTCTTCTTCCTGGTAATAGGGGGGTAAGGAAATAGATATACCAAATGCCGTACATCCCAGGGGTAACTTTAACAGGGATAATGGTGGCTTTACTCTTAATGTTCTTGTGAACTCCCCCCCACATACCTTAGAAAGCTGATGGGTCTCTGTGTGGCCACTGCCCACACCCCGTCTTAAACACTGATAGCTTGTGGGAATGCCGTGTTTGCTAATACCTCTACTTGACAAGTTCTCTTAATTCCCTCTTTCTTCCCTTCAAACAATTCTAGTATGCACATTTTGTGGTTACCAGCTATATAGATAGGGATTTACGAGGTACAAGTACCTAGAGCATCAGTTCTACACTTTCTTGCTTCTTCAGCTGTTAGCAACGTGAATGTTGTTCTACCCGAATTGAAAGCTATGTATTCTGTTTCCATCTTGTGCCTTGCTAACATTCGTGTGGCTACAGTCATCATCATCATCCACCCTTTTATTTTGATAATTCCTGCAACAAGATTCTCTTGTTTTTATTCTTCATAACCATTCGGCTTTGTTCAATTCTTCATTCAGTTATTCCATAATGTATTTCTACGTTTGTAACCCTTCAACTCTTCCCTCCCCTAACTAACTCCTAGCAGACAGAATGGTCCGGACAAGTGCGTGAGACTTCTACTTGAAAGGTCGTACTTCATGACACCACTGCTGGCCAGTTAGCAATGCCAATAATCTTCTTCCGTCCTTCGTGAGGTGCAGCTCGCGACACCATCCCTCTGTGTTTAATTCCCCTTCAGGAGGTGTTTTGTCCTCTTCTTCCTCTCCTGATTCTTCCTTCTGGACGTCTTCATTACTTCTTGACTCGATGTCTAAATCTCCCCTGTTTCTTAGTCTTCCTTTGAGCTGGGAAAGGGGTATTTGATCCTCCTCCTCCCATTCGTTGAACTCTTCGTCTTGTTTAGGGTGCCTCTTTTGAGAGCCCTTGACTGCTTCATTGGATCTCCTCGCTTTTCTCTTTCTTTTCTTTGGGCATTGAGGTGCTTCCTTCTTTAAGGGGCACGGCTGGGTAAGAACTTCTCCTACACACTGCTCACTGGCATCAGTGTATAGTACCATGTGCTTGCTGAGGTCTTGGTATGTCAGCAGTGGGACGGCTGTCAACTGCTCGTTTAAGGTATCAAATGCACGTTGACAGTCTTCTGTCCACTTGAACCTAGCGTATTTCTTCATCAGGGCTACTAAGGGTACGGCAATTCTCGAGAATGCCGGGACGAATCGTCGGTATTAACATATAGCTCCTATAACCCTCTTACTTGTCTCACTGTCTTAGATTCTGGCATTTCCCTTATGACTTTCACCTTATCCATGTCGGGTTTAATACCGTCTCCGTTTATAACAAAGCCCAAATATCTAGTCTCCTCTTTCAGAAACTGATACTTCGACAATTTCAATTTTAAGCCGTGCTTTCATAGTCTTCTCAACACTTGCTTCAGATGGAAAAATGTTGTTCTACTGCTTCTGAAAATCTCAAAATATCATCCAAATATGCCATGGCAAAGCTCTCGCATCCTCCTAACACTATTGACATCAGCTGTTGGAAGATTCCCGGCGCATTAGCTAAACCGAATGGCATCACCCTGAACTGAAATAGTCCCAGGTGACACACATATGCGGCCTTTTCCTTGTCAGTCTCACCAAGGGCTACCTGCCAATACCCGGACCTCAAGTCCAACGTAGAGAAGTACTTCGCTTCCCTAATAATGCCAATATGTCATCGATTAGTGGCAGTGGCACTGCCAACGGCTTAGATATAGATTCAGTTTCCTAAAACCCACACAAAAACGGTGCCCGCCATCTTTCTTACCTACTATCACGATTGGAAAGCTCCAAGGGGAGATCGATCTTTCGATCATCCCAGCTTCCAACCTTTCTTCTACTGCCTCTTCCACAAGGGGTCTCTTATGAATAGGTGTTCTATAAGGCTTCAATTTTACAGGGAGCGGGGTGATCACCGGTGTCAATTTTCATTTTTACTGTGTGGGTCTGGCCTAATTCCTTATCTGATTTGGCCACCACATCTCGATTATCTCTCAGCAGACTTCCCACACTGGCTCTAAATTTACCAGGTGCTAAGATATCTTCGTCTACTATTCCTTCTGTTTGTTCTACGAGTTTTCCTCGTTTCTCCTCGAATCTCACTCGATTCAGTGTTCGTATGGGGTAGTGCTTTTCCTATCTCTTCCCCTTTCTTAACCCTTATAGTCTTTTGGGTCTGGTTCACCATCATAATGGGCACTAATTCAGCTGCCTCCACTACTGCCTCACAAAGTTACCTCATTTTCTTCTAGGCCCTTCCCTTCCATAGGGACCAATTGCAGGGTTCCTTTTTCTATTTTCCTCCCTGCCATCAACCTACCCCTGCTCGACAACGCCGTTCCGTGGGGTAGCTTTAATCTTCTCCCACCACTATTGTTATATCTTCTTCCGGTGGGAATCCCAATGGCGTTCTCTCGCCATTCACTACCAGCACAGTGGGGTTGAACTCTATCCGAGCCCTCTGACTCTGAAGTCAATCTTCTCCCAATCTTCTTACACAAGTTGGGGGTTACGTAGAATTTCTGGGTACTTTTTAATTTCCTAATCCTCACAGGGAGCCTCGACATCCCTTTTATCTCCAGGGGGGGGGGATCCATCTGCCTGTGTGATTTCTATGTCCGCTTCCTGTAACCCATTCTTCTGTTTCACTCGTCTGAATTCTTTTTCTCTCAGCAATGAAACAGACACTCCTGTGTCTAACAGGGCTTTCATTGCCCTACTTCCTATCTCTGCCCTACAAGATAGCGCCTTCTCTTGCGTCAGCGAAGAGAGCTCCCGGGCTTTCCTTTTCCTGGGTTCCCACCTTTGGGTCTTCACAGCCATAGTTGCTGGTAGCAAGAAATCCCTTTCATTTTTCTCATATGGGGGAGTTCTGCGTTTTTCTGCACCTGGGCGGTCCCGGCTGGACCTCTCCTAGTCTCTTGCGGCTGTTCCTAAGAACACAATTCCTCTTCAGGTGCCCTGGTCTCCTACAAAACCAGCACCTTCTTGTTGGACAGTTTACCACAAAGGCGCACACCTGACCACATATCCAACATTTTACTCTTCCTCTCTTCAACTGGGCCACCCTCTCCCTTATTCTTGGGGGGGGACCTGCCCTCTACTTAAGTGGCTCTTCTGACCACATCTCCAACGTTTTACTTTCCTGCTTTTTAACTGGGCCACCCTCTCCCTTATTCCTGGGGGGACCTTCCCTCTACCTAAGTGGCTCTCCTGACCACATGTCCAACGTTTTACTTCCCTTCTTTTTAAGTGGGCCACCCTCCCTCTCAATTCTGGGGTGTCCCGCTGGCTTTTCCCTTGTTTTTGTCTTTTTTGGGCTCGGCATTCCTTAACGATATCGGTGGGGCACCTTTCTTAACCAGCACCACTTGGCTAGGTGTCCTTCTTCCACACCTAGTACATTTATCCTGTTCGAAGTCTGGGGGCAAACCCCACTTCGTTGGACATTCCGCTGCTCTGTGGTCCTCATATCCACATGTCCAGCAGACCAGACCCTATCGACCCGGCGTGGGCTTATAGAATCCATGTCTTGTTGACCAAACCTTCCATTGGGATCTCCTCCCACATCTCAGGCTCATCCACCTCTAGCTTGACCTTCCGATTCCACAAAATTCTCCATCCTTGCCCCTTTCTTCCGACCTCTCGACGCTCTTGCTTCTTCCCACACCTTTTTTTACTTCTCCCAAACTCCCTGGTTCTCTTTGGTCACGCCACTGCTGCCGATAACCTTAGCAGTCCTTCCTTCAAAACATCGTGACGAACACGCTCGTTACTGAGCGCTTCCACACAGATCAGCCAACTGGGCCTGCATGACCGCATTATTTCATTACCTCTGGGAAAGCTAATGACGACAGCTTCTCCCGCCCGGTCCCCAATTCTCCAGTGGTTTCGTCCCTCAGCTGCGTCATCTCCAGGAAGGCTCTCATGGCTTCTATCACCGTCCCCTCGTCAGCAAACTCCCGAGTTAATAATTCTTCCAGTCTTTTCCATGTCAAGTGGGGCTCACTGGCTAAGAGTTCTTTTATAAACTCAGATGCTTTCCCTCTCGTGGCGTCATACGCCAAATATAGGGATTCTTCGTCTGAGAGTCTATATACTACGCGGCTCTTATCCAAGATTGCCAGCCAATTCCTAAAATCCCTTTTACTACCGTCAAAGGCTGGGACCCTCGGTCCACCCAACAATTTTCTTAGGTCTGCCGGCAATCCCTGTTCAACCCCGTCTTCCTCTATGTCTCCCCTATCTGGCTCATAGTCAGACATATTTAACACAGCAAAAGAAAAACAATCAGAGCAGCAACAATCGAAATTGGGAGATCAACCGAAAATAAAGTGTCCTACCTGACCGACGATTTTCAGCTCGTTCTTCTCAGGTTCCGGGTTGTCGTACTAGAGTATCTGGAACCGGATGGTTATAGTTAACCAAAGTCCTTTGGTTCCCACTCTAGTCTGTTTCAATTTGAGTCCTTGAGACGCCGTGCGTTGACCTGGTCGAAATTTTCTGCAACTCCTGTGGCAGCGTCTGATCCAGGGTCTTAACCTGCTGTCACGGCACCAATTGTGACGTCACCCCGGGGTCGCTACGCCAAATGTGACGTCTGCCTGGCCGTGCCCGCCGTGCTGTCCTAGTCGCGGCGCCAATTGTGACGTCACCCCGTCTGTCTCCGCGCCGTCGCCGTCCTGTTCTGTGACGACCAATATGACTTGGTATTGGTCACGGCACCAAATGTGACGTTCTAACCTTTTGCTGATTCGGATGGGAATCTGGTAAGATTCGGCATCAGCCTTGTCGTCCCCAGCTCGACTCCAACGTCTGGTTACCGAAGTAACTGTTTTGATTTCTAGTCTAACCTACCCACGTTGTGATTTGATCTTAGGTAGACGAAATCAATCAGTCGCCGGGCCGTAATGCAAGTCGGGTCCGAACAAGGGTAACACCGCACAATTATATGTAAAAAAATAAAGTAACAACTCCCGGTTCAAATGTGCTCAAGGATAACAATATTTTATATCTGGTTGCTGAATACAGGACTACGTATTCGTCCCAAACCGCTATATAGATTCGTGACACTTTGCGAGTCTTAACATTTTTAAACTTTAAGAAACTGGTTCATGGTGTATCAGGCGATATTCGTAAAAAGTTGTTTTGGTGGTGTGAGTCAAGTCGTTCTTCAAAATAAATTGTTCTTGGCAATTCCAAATGCATGAATCTTTCAGCAAACTCTCCAGAGCTCACAGCTCAACTGCAAGTCAACTCCAACTGCCCGTCTCTTCAACCCCCAACTGCAAACTCAAATGCCTGTCTCTTCAACCCCAACTGCCAACTCTCGTTGCGACTCTGCTTATATGGACGCCGACCAAAACCGGGGGTGGGCTTGTCGGAGTTTGAGGTTCTTTGATAATTCTAAATCCGCATTAAGAATTTTCTTTGCTTTTGGTCAGGAAAACCCATCACTTTCCATTTTTGGAAATCTTTTACTTTCTACTTTAAGGAAGGGTCCTCCCAATTTCTTCCTTTCTCATATGTATGTCACCCACCCTTCAGAGGGCGTCAACAGGTTTCCTCTCTCACAGTGGCATCTCACACCAATCCTTCAGGGGGCGTAAACAGGCCTCCCTTCTTCTTCATAGTTTACCTTCACCTACCGCTCACGCCACCCTTCAGCCAATGAACGCTCAGCGGCGTAGGTGTTTGCTAATTATCGCTAAAAGAAAAAAACCGAATCCCATCTGGAGATCGTCAATCGAGACTTTTCTCCAGCATCAAGTGGGTGGTCATCTGGCGACTTCGCACCCTGGTGCCAATTATTCGTTCTGATAAAATAATTTTGCTATCATGGCCAGCTCCGACACGAAACTGGTGTTGTTCTCAAAAATGATATTTCCGCAGATAGATAAAGGTTTCATCTTTCCTTCCTTGTACTCTGCGGGTGGTACAGCGGACATTTTTCGCGGTCAGAGCACGACCCAATTAATTTTTTATCTCTTAGCATTCTGCCTTGTAGGCCACCTTACCGATTTGAAATTTTCATTATCGCTATGGGTAGATGGCTATATCTTTTTCGCCGTCCCATTGCATAAATCAAACGCGACAGATCCGCAACCTTACTTTCTTCACTAATGAAAATAAAATCTTTACCACTTTTCCTTGTTAGAAGAAAATAACATTGTTTAGTGTCTTTTCGTGATAGATTCTTATCACCTAATTTAATTCTCGCCTTTTTTTTCTTTTTTCACGCAACCCTAAAAAGTGTCACATTTCACTAAATTCTTACACTTTTCTAATAATTTGGCACGCTCAAATCACCGTGCTAATAGCAAATATGGCGCCAGTTTGTTTACATTGCGCAGATCAATACAAAAATTTCAGTGATTGCGCAGGTCAGTGTTAACAACATTGTGTGAAAATTTTGTGTGAATTGTTTGGACGGTTTTTTAAATATTAAAAAAAACTAATCTCGATAATAATTTGGCACGCAGTGTATATTTAGAGATTCTTGATAAAACCGTAAGAAAAATCTGCAAGTTTATTGACCCTAACCTGGTATGTCGGCTTAAATAACTTTCCCATCGCCATAACGTCGTTTCCGCGAGCTTTTTCTATAGATACTTTCATTTTAGTTGCTCTGATGAACTTTGCTAACTAGACTTTATGAATTTAAGCGCAGTACTGGAATGGCGGCAACGACTCATCAGTTTACAGTTGAAATGGCTATATGTATCTTTAAGTAACAGTTTCTTCTATCAGGCTTGTCACATGTAGAACTCTCTTCCTTCTTCTTGCTTCCCAGTCAATTTTGAGTTTCAAAAAAATGCAATGTCTATCGTTATTTTGTGTCTTCTTAATTCTTGTCTTTTATCGTCCTCTTTCCTTAATAATAGTTTTTCTCATGTTCTGCAACACCTGCCCCCTTGTATTGTAGTGGCTTTATTACCTTACTTGCGATGAAAGGATTAAAAATAAAATTGCTAGGTCTGCTGCTAGCAAAATTGGTTCACAGTGACGTGCTAGATAATTCTTCTCACGAGAAGCCATCTTGCATATTAATAAATTTACCATTCCTCTTTACATTGAATATTATTGCTATATCTGGTGTGGTTCTCCTACTAGATATAGAGATATTCTTGATAAAGTTCAAAGAACGGTTCGTAATGTAATCGATCCTGACCTGGAATCTCGACTACACTTTCCCACCGCCGTGATATAGCTTCTCTCTGTGTTTTCTATAAATATTTTCATGAGCTTTTATGTATTTATATATCATCTAAGCTCTCCATCTTAACACGTTGACCCCATGAATTTAAGCGTACTACTAGATTAAAAGGCAGGTATTATCGTTTTACTGTTGGAATAACTAGTTATATTAAAGGAAAGTTTTACAAATAGACGCCAACTTGTTAAAAACCAGGTAAAATGCAAATTTCAAAGACATTTCTCCACAATATAAGATGATATTCCTAAACAGAATTATTTTTGATATGTAAATAAAAACAAAACCTGAAGAAAAGAAAAGTAATGAAGGACAGCTAATTAATGAAATAAACTCTTTTAAAATCAATATACCAATTAGTTCAAACTAAAGAAGGCTTTTTTATCTCAGAATTTGTGGGAGAATTGAGCTCCATTTTTGCATTTATTCATATAGATTCCATAATACAGGTTTTACTTAATTAGCTATTATGTTTCTCCAACTCTTCACATGTTAAATGTATATCAAATTCTAAATTCTCGCCGGTAGAAATCCCTTCCGGCGTATTGCTTGTCTGCCACCTTTTTATCTGTAGATCTTCACAATTTCCTGTCCTTTGTTGCTCTTAATAAATTTTGTCTATTAGTTATTTCCCTTAAACCCTGTTCCGCCCTCCATTTACTCAAGGTCATCAAATACCGTACTTTCCCATGTATAATACGCTGTTTTTTTTTTCGTAAAAAATCATAAGCAAAATTAAGTTTGTCTATTATGCACAGCTACAAAAAACATTGTCGTTTCATAGGTCGATTCCAGTTGGGAAATGACTCATCACCACAAACGTACGACAATTTACTACTAACATTCGGCGATTGCGACCCCATAAGGATGTCAAATACAATCACATGCACCTAACAATACTTACAAATGTAGAATAAAAACAAGAATTATCATAAAACTAATTCAGAATAATATTATTGTATGTTTAAAACCATTTTTGTGATAAAGTGTATACAGATCCGGTAGATTGCACAATTTATCGAACAAAAACAGACTAATTCCTTTTAGAATCGTGATGATCGAACATTTCGATATCTTCAAATACAGGTTGAATAAGAGTAGAAAACGCTGGCCGTAATAAAATTGGAGAGGTACAATTTATAGGGTTTGATTACCAAACATGGGTTGCGTATTATGTGTGAGTAAATGCATTTTCCCATACATTCAGCACAATTTTATGCGTGCTTATTATGGATTAAAGCGTATTATACATGGAAAATTACGGTATATTATGCGATATATTCTTCTGACACCGTTGCCCTAAATCTTGCTCGGTGAGTATCAGATTTTCCATGCCCTCCTTTCCTCATTATGTGACCCAGAATTTTCCTTTTTGTTTTCATTTTCTCTAAAACTTCGTTCTTTGTTAAGTTATATGTTCAGTTTATGATATCCTCAGTAATTTTCTGTAGTTCCCTCAAAATTACCTCGCTGGATAGGTTGAATAAGTCCGCTGGCAAGACACATCATTGTTTTACAACCCTTTCTAGTTTTTATATCTGCTGAAATAATTTTCTCTCCCTATGAAAGCAGTTTTCTTCCATTATAGGGTCTTGATTATTTTAATAATTATCTTATTGTTTCTTTAATATTTTCTAAGCCAAAATCATCTAAGGTTGCCAGTATCATTGTTATAATTCCGTTTCGTCCTACCAGCTTGTCTTTGTTTAATTTGGTACGGACAGCTTTCATTTTGGTTTTTAACATTTCCCGTCCGTCGATATTTCTGTGTATTGTCGTTTGATCTTTTACGTCGTGGAAGACTTCTCCAATATATTCATTCCATCTCTTGATTTTTTTCTCAAATACAATCTTTCCGTCCTTGGATCTTAAGGATCCTGTTGATGAGCATGTCTTTTGTCCTGTTAGTTCTATGTTTAGGCATATCCGCTTTTATCTGCCGATAGTGATTCTTTCTATTTATGCACAGTTACCATATTCAAAAATTTAAATCTAAGGTCAGTTGCCATCTTGGATATTCTTGGATCATTTTCCCTTATAGTTCTATTATCTGTCAAAAGTGTTTTCATTCTCTTTCACTCTCAGTAACCCCTTCTGTATTAGTGGCGTTATCACTTGGGGTGAAATTGATCATAGAGCATATAAACCTTGCTACTTGGACTTATCCAGTGTCTGTAATTAAGAAAATAATGCTGAATTTAATTTTAAGTATTTAATAAAGAGAATGCATCTTTCGGCAACATTGTTTCATTACAGATACTAAAAAAACAGTCCAACATACACCTTACAATTAAAAAAGAAATGGAAAAAAAACAATTGAGACATACAAACATACACCTTACAATTAAAAATATAAATGGAAAAATATAATTGATATACATCTGCATATATATATATATATATATATATATATATATATATATATGCGTGAAATATATTTTCACTGTTGAATGACAACCTAATTTATCGAGTTCTGAAAATGAAATAATCAAAAAATGAATTCATAAAAGCACTGAAAAAAGGTCGTTTCGTCACATATCTGGGACTCATCAGTTAGGTTTAGTGAATCCACTACCGAGAATTGAAACCTGACTGCGAGGTTATCAAGCAAACGTTATATCAACTGTTCCAACGGCACTCGAAGAGGGAGCAAATCAGACTCAATATAGCACCGTTCGCTCACGTATTAAGAATAATCCTTATAAGAAAAGAAGGAAATTCCGTTAGAATTTCTTTTCAGAAGAAGAATGCAAAGAGATCTCGTCGAAGTCTTCGACATTCTTACTAGACGTAGGGAGCGAGAGTTGTGACGTAAGCGTGTTCATGTTTTATATTTACATTTGAAGATGTACGCTCTTAATTTTGTCTGACAAGAATTATTCGTAATCTGGAAAAGTCGAGACTTAACACCTGGTTTCTTTAATAATATTTAAATTATAAAGCATTTATCTAATTATATAGAATATATATATATATATATATATATATATATACACTGTTACATGCTAAACGCAATCACAGACCTGATGACTGCGTTTAGCATAAAACAGTCTGTTGCTTCTGAGTGTTTACTTCAATGTTCAGTTTTAGATTTACATACTCTCTATTTCTGTTAATGAGCACTTTACCCATATATATATATCAACATATCGCACCTTCAAATTTTATTTCTTTATATATATATATATATATATATATAAAGGGTGTTTCAATAACATGAACCCTTCGACAGATTTTAATGTGAATTAAGGTTAAAGTCGGTCGAAGTTATTGGAAGCCCTTTATATGTGCTAACCCTACATTTATATATATATATATATATATATATATATATATATATATATATATATATATATATATATAGATATAGATAGATAGATAGATAGATATGTGTGTGTGTGTGTGTGTGTGCGCGCGTGCGTGTGTGTGTATATATGTGTGCGTGGGTATGCTGTAATGTTCTTTGTAAAAACAAAATGTTATTCCACTCTAAAATTTGTTATTTTTTTAGATTTGTATAAATGGTTGTCATAAGAGTTTGTAGGAAAAGGATGTAGGAAATATATATAAATATTTTAATATTTTCTTGCGGCAACATAACCAGTGCGATCCAGACTATTTCGACCTTAATGTTTTAAATTTTACGCTAATTTGAAAAGAAAAGAAAAACAGTTTCGAGAAGGAAAACCTGTCATTAACGATGCAGGACCTAACATCAAATTTCCGTAAGACATGCGACGTAGATTGGGGAACATATTAGTGCTTTGGGAAATGCTTATGGAGGTAATTCTCCGAAAAATGGATAAATTTTATAAAAGAAGGACTGCAAAGAAGAACTGCAATGATGACGAACGGATCAAATGTCGAGAGATTTCTTCTTTGAAGAAAAATTAATTCTGGTCGATGTGTAATTGTGTGTGATTGACAATTAACAGTAGATCTATGATCTAATACCCTAGGTATCTCAATTGAATTAGTTTTATCTAAATAATCTACCTACCACGCCCTAATTCTTCAGAAAGACTGAGACGATTGAAAGGACTGGAAAAAAAACAAACTTAAAACACAACATGAACTCTGGACTTTTATCCACATTTTCGATCACAATACTCAACAACTTATTTGGAAATTGATGTGCCCTAAGATATATATATATATATATGTGTGTGTGTGTGCGTGTGTGTACAAATATATAGAAAAATAGGACAAATTAATTATTATGGAAACGAAACTCTTACGTCCCTTATCAAAATGGTCGCTCCAGCCTTTTCCATAGTAATTAATTTTGCGAATGAACATGCTCATAAAGATGCGTAAGTTTCAAGATTGGTTATTCCTAAATTTTCGCTTGAGGATGAAAAAGGGCTTGATACTTTAATTCAATTTAATTTTAATAATTATATTGAGGTTTTTGGCTCTTGTTTTTAAAACATGAGAACTTTTATGTAGCGAAGGAATCATTTAAAAAAATAATTATATATATATATATATATATATATATGTGTGTGTGTGTGTGTGTGTGTGTGTGTGTGTGTGTGTTTAAGATGATGTCAGAATTATTCGTTTATATTTCTATGTTCCTTTATTTAGTTGACATTATTGTATTTCTACATATTACAGTGTACCCCGGATATAAGAGACCCGGATATAAGAGAAACCCGGATATAAGAGATATTTTCTCTGGTCCCAAATTAGTGCCTGTGTTAATGTATATAAATTAGACCAAACCCGGATATAAGAGAAACCCGGATATAAGAGACTTCTTCTCCGGTCCCGACAACTCTCTTATATCCGAGTAACACTGTACATTTAATCGAAAGAATGATTGATAAGTAGATAGTATTTATTAATTAACTTTCCTTCTAAACTCAGGTATGTTATTTACGATTTAATTATTTTTCCCTCAATAAGAGTAAACAGGTTTGCTTATCGTTTCGTTCACATTTCTTACCGGTCTTTTGAAGAAGTGTTTTATCCTTTGTGTCCATTTTAGGATTGGGTTTCCGGTCCTTCTAAAGTCTAGTTCCGCTTCTAACGTCTGCGCCTAAACTTTGAAATTTATGTTTTAATTTTTCTGAATAGTAGTAGATGGGTTCGCCAATCGTCTGGTTCATACCTCCTCCTAGACCATTTGAGTAGGAATAGATGTTTATCTATTTTTTTTCTGTTTAAGATTGGGTTCCCAGTTCCTTCTAAATTCTTCTCATTCTCTTTCACTCCAACTACCCCGTTGCGTTTTAGTGGCATTATTGCCTTGCTTGGGGTGAATTGATTAAGAAAAATGGAGATAGAAGGAATACCAATTTTGTGGTAAGATCCATTGTTTTCATTGCACTCTATTCACATTTAAGTGTTTGTTTTCAGATGTTCTGTTATATCTTCTCTTTGCCACTATATCGAAGCAAAACTGGTCACAAATCGTAACTCAGTAGTCTTCTTCCAGTTAAGGTTGTTCTCAGTGGAGAGCCACGACCGGAACTGATATTTCTCTGTTGTTCTCACCAAGAGACTTTTAGGCTAAATTTTTGTCTGCTATCATTAATGTTCTATCTCGCCCATAAAAACCAGGCACTGAAATAATTTGATATAGAACATTCAGTTGAGATGAGTGTATCAGTGTTACGCCCCTGCACTCGTTACAAGATACGCTCGTTTGTCCCTAGGGGTCGCTACAGTAGACAAAAAGCAGCCAATAACTCGGCCACGAGGGAACACTTAGAATCGGCAAAAATAAACATATATCCTTAAACGTATACATTTATACTTACACATTCAAACGCACGCCCAGATGTGTACATATATGCTAATGAAAATACATACGCTTACTTGTATACTCACTTATGCATGCTTAAATGTATGCATTAACTTCAGTCGGCCTCCACAAGAACATATCACAAGTTGATAGATAATTATTGTTATTAAATTTCATACGTAATTATGTTTTTTTTTATTTAAATATTGACTTTTGACTAGTAGCATAGTTTGAATTTAAAAAATAAAGATTAGGCCCCGCACATAGCCTATCATTGAGATCCTGTCTCCTCAGGATTTTATTTGGCAAGAAAAGTACAAAATTAATCGTATACCTTTAGATTTACTAATATGAAAAAGAAAAATCAAAATTCCCTGCAACATTAATCATTCTGACTATTGTATTTAAATTTTTTTTTTAAACTCTGAATTTAAATCTGGGATATCTCTGATCTTACTCCCGTGTTCGTCCCCACTCCCTAAATTCGTGAGAATTATGGCACCGGAAGTAGATAATCACTGAACTTGGTAAGTATCTTAAATCTGACAAAAAACAATCTCGCTTCTCCATGGACGGTGACTAGAAAATTGTCTGAACATTGTTTTCAATTTCGAAATCGCGTCTTAAATACACAAACTGCAAAGAACGGTAAGACTATGTCTAGTATTACAAAAAAAATAATAGCAAATTGTTTTCACAAAAGAACTTTAATGATAAAAGTTGATTTCCAATGTTTTTTACAACTGTGTTAGAAAACATTTCGAAAATATTTAAACAAGTTCAATGTTTTTCTTGAACAATCAAACATGGCGAGGAAAGCAATTTGTTTAAGGAACTTTCTCAGTCAAGGGTATTTCCTTCTATACAGAAATTCTCTACTGTTGGAAATGTTTCAACATGACAAAGTTACAGTTCTGTTAGCTCACTGACAACTTCGCTAACAGAAAACTGTGCAATGGTCTGACTAATCATAATATCAAACTGGCAACATCAAATAACATGGTTATCCTCTATTTATTGAAGTTAGTTGAACTGATGCAATGATAACAGGATGAATGTTGAGGAAATATTAATCTGGAGCTTTTCGTATTTATCTCTCGTATGTATTGCTAAAATGACTTTTTTTCTAATTAAATTGTAATTATATAAATAGAACACACACACACACACACATACATATATATATATATATATATATATATATATATATATATATATATATATATATATATATATATATATATATATATATATATATATATATATATAAGGACCTTGAATGAGTTCTCGCTTATTTTCATAACAAGTAATGTTTTATTTACAAACATTAGTAAGAAACATGTCACTGATAGTATTGTCCATTGCTAGCCACTACTTTTTTCTATCTTTCTGGCAGCATTGGAATTCCACGTCCGAAAAATGAGGTGTCTTTCGAGTCGATCCATTTTTTGGAGTCTTCCTAAGAATGAAAGTGCAGCTCAGCCAGGCGATGTGCCATTGATTGGAACAAGTGATAATCGGACGGGGCAATGTCTGGTGAATACAGCGAGTGGCGTTAGGACTTTCCATTTAAGTCTTTCCAAGTAGATTTTCACCGGTTTTGCAACATGTTGTCTAACGTTGCAAAATATCTTTGTCGTGTCTCTGCTCGGAAAGCGTCCACTTATTTTTTAATGCTTGGCTCTAACGCCTCAGTTGTAGTCGATATAGTACGTAAGAATTCTCTGTACTTCAGATCCAGATTTTTTTTAATAAATTAGTGCAGTAAAATTCCCTGCAAATACACTTTCTTCGACACGAAATCCGACATGTTTAAAACTGAAAAACAATCTGATATACACTGAATTTCAAGCTTGCTTATAGTATATAGAGAAATTATCATCTGAAACTACACGCTCGCAGTTCTAGGAGCGCCATCTGTTTGAAAACATTGAGAACCTATTCAAAGTTCTTATATATATGTTTCCTTTTGGCGATGATAAACAACAGGCGAGTGAACGATTATTTTAATTTCGAAAAGCAGAATACTTACCCTTTTCTCTCGAGAAAAAAGAAACAGAAATAGGCTTGTGAGCTTTACTGTGATAAACCAATCGAATATAACCTAAAGTAATTCAAACTAATCGCAAAAAATATTATATAAGTCATGACACGAAATTTTCTGCATATAAATCCTAGATAATTTCATTGTGGACAGATACAAATGGTTACATTATTTCGTAAGATGTATCGAAGTCTGACGTTCAGTTATCCTAAGAAGTAAAAACGAAAGAGATGTGGAGATGATTTAAAATAATGCTAACTTTTTATATGCTCAGTCAGCTACCTACATAATATCTTTTAGTTGATGAATAAAAGGTCCTTTTAAGAAACTGGTAAATAACTAAACAGTATGAAAAAGAAAAAACGAAAAAAATAACAGATCATAATACAAAATTACTTATTAATATGCAACCAGTATTAAAGGTCATCCATATAAGATACTAATAATAGTAACTAATCAATGAATTTCAGATCTTCATCGTACTAAATTTGTTATGTTATAACTATACATGCGCACGAGAGAGGAGCGCTGGAGATTTTCTAATATAACAGTGTGGAAGACCAACTTACCAAAGTGATGGAAAAGAAAAAAAAGAAAGACTCTAAATGAACTCGGCTAGATTATAAAAAAAAATCTAACATCCCAGAACCCCTCTTTCGTGTACATATGTAGTCCTACCAACAAAACTAATTTAGTCTGATGAAGTCTTGAAGGACGAAGTGCGTCACAAGTAAATGTTTTCCCCTTTGTCATACAATTTCCCCAATATATATATATATATATATATATATATATATATATATATATATATATATATATATATATATGTGTGTGTGTGTGTGTGTGTGTAAAACATACACATACATACATCTATATATGCTTTTCCCCGAACGTTATTTTTAGTGGTTAACCTTGTGTATGTAGACGCCTCGTTTTTAAAATAGTGTCCAGACAGTCCAAATCATCCAGAATCAAACGGTGGTCTCTCCTTACAACAGAAGACACAGATTCGAAACTTGATGGAGCGTACATTGTCTTCATTAATTCTCTCGAATGCGCTGCACTGTAGACGTAATTCACACTCAAACGGAGCGTAAACTGTTCCATCAAGGCCACGCCACCGATTCTAGAAATTTTACAAATGGCGGGACCCTTTTAGAAGAGACGTCGTATACTTTTTTTCACGCATAGTCTACGGTTCAATTGTGTATTGTTCGTTTAAATTTTTCAAAATCCCTTATTACTTAGACTATAGAAATTTTGTTTTTATTTGAATTTTTGTTTTTATTTGAACGCAGATGGCGGTTAGCATAATGTGAAGAAGATACACACCAAAATATAGCACATACAACTTCTTCAGGACATGGGCTATATGCTCTCCACTACTTCCTTATCTACGTCCTGGGTATAACGATAAACTACGACAGCAAGACCTCTGATCAGGAGGCTTTGAGGAGCGTGCGACCACTTCATTATTGTTGTTGTTTCACGTCCACCCTGAGCCGGAGTGATAGCACCCGTTAAAATACCAGGTATAGACAAATCTTTAAAACATAAACTGGGATCAAAACAATATGAAAGTGTAAAAATAGATTTTTATAGTAAAAATACCAGCAATACATTTTCGAAAAAAATACCAGCAATACATTTTTGGAAAAGAAATATTGCCAGCAACAGATTTGAGTTTCGACAAAAAACCCTTTTACAAAAATACACCGAGGAAATATTATATTATGTTCGTACGAACCTATCATAAAAATCTTGTCAGCAATAAATAATGTGTTGATATGCTCTAAAAACAAACAAACCAAACATAACTTACCATCCGTTTTAATTCAGAGTAAGTTTTGTCATTACAATATGCTCCCAGTCTGTGTCCTGTCATCCATTTAGACTAGCTTGCGGGGAAGTTTACAGGCTATTATACCTCTTTTTCTTTTGCCTTCAATAATTCCTATGGGTGTCAAATTATCTAAACCCTCTTTTCTCATTGTAGCTCCTAGAATTTTTACCTGTCTGCTTCTGATTGAAGATGTAAGCGTCCTTCTTATTTGCATTTTCCTTCAAATTTTCTCATTATTCACAGATTCAGATCATGATATTCTTAGCATCTTTCTGATGAACTATAATTATGTTGCTAGAAATCTTTCCTTCATCAGGGAGGAGATGGTCCATCATTCACTGCTATACAGGAAGATCGATAATACATGACAAGTTAGCACTTTGTTCTTTGTTTCTAATGAAATTTCTGGTTTCTTAATACTTTGCTTAGCATATGAAAATCAATTTTCGCTATTCCCACGCGCATTCGGATTACGGTACACAATGTCCATTTTCTGTTTAAACACTTACAAGATATTTAAATTTTCATATTTGCTGGATTTTAATATCTCCAGTTCGGAGTTGGCATCTTGGGATCCTCCTCTTGTTGACAACAATACATTCTCTCGGAGCTCCTGTAATTTCTTTCCTGTGCCTGATGGTAATGCTGTGACATCTGTTGGTAATTATACTATAAAATGATCATATATTTTTTTAAAAATTGTATTGCTGTTCATTTTCTTAAAAATAGGTATTGTTGGTAATTTTACTATATATATGTTCTGATGGTATTTTTTATATAACTATGTAATATTTTATATAAAAATGTATTCTAATACTGTTTTGTTTGGGGGTTCGATCGTAAATCCCTTGACCGTACCACATGTACTACATCCGCAGTAGAAGTGGTGATTCCTGGCCAAGATACCCTGACAGAACCCAACCCTCTCCAGGCCGGATTTGAATTCAGAATTTCCTTTTCCGAGACCGGTTGCGGCACAAGTCTATAGACCCGCTGTCTAAGGGTTACCCATAGCTGAGGAAGAAGAAGAGAATTCATAAATTTCCCAAGGTTATTCGTACGTAATTGAATGTAATGGATCCGACTGGAATTCGAACTCGGTTCTCCAATTCTTTAATCCACTGTGTATATATTTATAAGTATATGTGCACTTATGCGAAGATCAGAAATAAAGATATAGCATCAAGTGTAATTTGAATTCCTTCCCTCTCTATTTACGAACCTCGCTACAAGGCAAGATGTGGCACAAGGCCAGTTTTTTAACGTGGATCTTACGAGCCCGTAGACTAGGACAAAAATTTCTCGTAGACGCCGTATACACGGGGTCGGGTTTGTTTACTTCCACAAACGAGACTCTACTCTTCGTCATAGCCTCGCCGAAGGCAGAGAGTTCAAAAAGAGAGGAAATGGAAGAGATAGCCTGCTTCCTTTCTTGTAGCATTGAGAGCCAATATGATATTAATAACATGACCCCTTATTGATTGGCATAGGGTAACATAATCAGTCACAATTTAAATTTACTTATTTTCATTATCCGACTTAAATCTATGTTATTTGTTTTTAACTCGTAGTCATAGATGTAATATTCTTAAATTATCATCATTTTTTCAAAAGGCTTACAATTAGCTTTCATGGCCTAATCAATAAGATTTCGTTCTGTTAAGATGGGAAAGCCGAGTTACTCGCAAGGATTTTCATTATTTATAGTTTATGTTGCTTGCTTAACGGAAGTACAACATAAAACGATCTGTTCTTATATAAAATTATATAATAATAAGTTTAAATGGATGAATTCATAAACAATGTTGTCGGCAATTAACCTGACATTGCTAATATCTTGATGACATGGAAATGCAAAGCAGTTACCCATGATCCTTCTTCAGAACTTGCATACGTAATTTATTTGATTAATTAAGTATATTTTATTGCTTTTTATTGCATTCATGCAGACAGATTTTTCGGGTGGCAAATTAAGAAGAATTAATAAAGAAAGCCATTATTAAATGTTTATTGTTGAAATTAATTCAGTTATTACTGAGTTAATGGGAAAACACGATTTATACAAAATTCCTTTAAGAAAAAGTTAAATTTAAATTTTATTTAAATGAATTTCAACAATTATTTTTGCTGATCAAAACATGATGCTCGTTCTTCGCATGAAAAGTAAGTAATTATAATTTTCCTTTCTTTTCTGAGAAACAATAAAGAACTAATTAAAATTTATTCCATTTCACTATACCTTCTTCGTGTTTTAATATAATACAATAGTTATACCATGATTATACAACAGGTTTTATATTACGAAAAATATTTTTTATATCTTAATGTCATTCCAAAGAAAATATGAAAGTTCGATCGCAATTTATTGACAAAGTGGGTCAGTAACAGTTATATAAATTATCTTTCGAAAGTATAGCATGGACTTTCGAAAAGTATAGCATTAAAAGGATTTCAATATCAACAGACAAAAGAAACCTTGAATTTAATATCCAAATAAACGGTGAAAAAAATGATTTTGACTGATATGTTGGTCAGATGCTATGACGCAGAAACGGCAAAGAAGTGGAAGTTAAATACAAGATAAGCCATGGATGAGCTGCGTTTTGCGAACAAAGTTATGCGGAAATCAAATTAGAGGACCAAACGAAACTAAGGTATACTTTCCTTTTTTTATAACGGCATGTAATAAAAACATTCTATTAGAAATGGGAAATTACATAACCAAATAATGAACATTATTAAAGATCGCAGGACGAGAGTAAAATGAACACAACCATTGTTAGAAATATAATTAATTTGCCTCAACTCTTCCATAACATCTGGAGTAAATCTTTGAAACTATTATAATGACGTAATAATGTCGTTTTTGGACGTATTTTTTAACGTAAAAAACGACATTATTACGTCATTATTTTTGCACCAACTTAATATTTCGACACATGAACAGATTTCCTACAGGGTTCGTTCAATTGTGTCTTGCGGGTATCGCTCCGGGAAAAAAAGA
>CAHIKZ030000380.1:2935000-3205000 GCA_903632075.3 Acanthosepion pharaonis | reverse complement strand
ATTGCCATTTTCTAATGTCTAAGAATACTTTCCAATGAACATTTAAATTGTCTGTTACTGTAGGTGTTCATAATATAACTTGAGTCAGATGTTTGCTGGATTATTTTGACAGCCATTGACAGCAGGATCCGTTGGCATATGCTCACGGATGTGCTCATTGCTTCTTGTCTACACATAATCAACTCCTCTAGTTGAAGGTGAAACATCTAGGAGCCTAAGTGTATCTCTAATTTTCAAGGTATCCATTTTCTTTTTACTTGGTAATTTATATCATTCACTGAATCTCCAACATAAAACATTCCTTCATGAGGCAATTTATCAGTCGACATATTGACACTATTTATATTAATTGTAATTCTGACTGACAAATCCGGATACAGCAGATCAAGTCTGCGCTATCAAAACCTAAACAACATTGCACGTGACTGAAACACTGCTGATTGGAGTCAGGCAATACTGAGCTAAGACGCGAAGTGAATGGGTTTCAGGATTACCTAAAATCTCACCTTAATACAATCTTGATTGCCTGCACTACCAGTTCAGCTGATCCGTTTGACGATGGATGTTACGGTGAATTTCAGGAACGTTTCTATGGACGTGAAAAGCGTTTTGTATTCATCATTGGAAAAAAAAAACACAAAAAACCACAATCATCTTTAAAATCATCAGGGTGTATTCGTAGTGTCACTGTGCTGCTGAGCATCTGACCTAATACTCTCATGTCTCGGTTGCGTCTACCAATGTCTGAATTTATGTGACTTATGTGGCACCATGCATCATTAGAAAACTGAATAGAGATATTCATAAATATATGATTTATTTTTATTCGATTTGTTAACCAGTTGATAGTTATTTAGAGATGAAGAATAATTGAGTTTTGAGAATAATTCTCTAATTGTATTTAGGCGATCCGAAGGAAAGAAGAAGGAAGAGAAAGAAAGAAAAAAAAAAGGACAGAGAAATAGATGGTACAAAACCCGGTCATAAGCTCACAAGCTTAAACTACACAAAACAAGTGTTAAAAGATATCTAGGCCAAAGTACCTGACCGAAATCCACGAAAAATAGAAATTGTTATTTGAAGGAATAGAGTTTAGAAATAATAAAAAGAAAGAAAGGGAAAAGACAGGAACATGATAACAAGACGGGGCCGCAAGCGGATAAGCACACGCGCGATTGATGAATAACAGATGTCGGTCAAGCACCTGACCTAATTTCGTGTCCGCGGAAGTATGGGAGTTTATTATCAATTTGGTTGAAGAAATAAGATTTTAGGGACAATGAAAAAATATTAGTAGGTAAGGAAACGAAGAGGGTGTCATTGACCGATAGGGATGGGGAAATGTATACGAAAACAAACATTGATACACGAACCCAGACCATTTCTAGGGTTGAAGAAAGAACCACCCAAAATGATGAAGAATATTTTTTTAGATAATTAAGATTTTGTTAACAGGCCCCGAGCGAAAAAAGAGGTGAAACAATTGTTTTAGCTCACGGAAGACGCTGACAGGGCGGAAAAATTCTTTCTTTAAGTCGCATCCAATTAGCGGCAGGCTGTTTTGACAGAGAAACGTGCGGAAGGGACCGATTGTCATTTTCGTACGAAAAGGACAATATAAATTTTGTTTTTTTTTTTTTAGCAAGGTGTTTCTTCCCCAGAACAAAGCCACGGATTGTCCACGCCCGATTGGAGACGTCACGAAGGAAGGAGGGAAGATACCGACCAGAATCTCATTAGCCGAGGGCAGTCACATGATACATGAGGGAGGAGGAGAAACACCCGACCAGAGTCTCATTGGCCGAGAGCGGTCACGTGATGTGCGAGGGAGGAGGAAAGATGCCTGACCAGGACCCCATTGGTCGAGAGCGGTCACCTGACATACGAGAGACCAGGGGAAGCGGGTATGCCCCTCCCCCCAGAAGCACTGTAAGGAAGTAGGAGTGAAAGTAAGAGCGATAATGGGAAATCAGAAATAATACGACTTTGGAATTATCCTTAAAACCCTCGCCGACAGACCCAAGTTTGTTACGGCGTCAAAAAAGCAGGACCCCAATCGACAGAAATCCCTGCAGGGCGGACAGCGAGGGAGAACGCCGGCGGGCCCAGTTTGTTCGCCCGGCGTCAAGAGAAGCAGAAGAAGAAAATTGCCCGAAAGCCTAAGAAAGTTGCAGGGCAGACGGCGAGACAGTTGCAGGGCGGACAGCGAGGGAGCTTGAACGCGGGCGGCGGGCCCGTTCATTCGCCCCTTGCGGGCAAGAGAAGCCGGAGAAATTCGTCCAGCCCAAGTCGAAGAAAAAATTGCCCGAAAGCCTAAGAAGAGTTGCAGGGCAGACAGGCTGAGAAGAAAATTGCCCGGCAAAAGAGTTGCAGGGCGACAGGCAGAGAGAGTTAGAGTTGGGTTTGCGCCTCAGACGAAGAAGAAGTTAACTTGCAGTTGCGCCTCGAAGAAGTTGAAATCAAACCAAGCCTAAGAAGAGAAATTCGTCCAAGACAAGCCGTGAATAAATTCACCCAAACCATAAGAAGAGAAATTCGTCCAACCCAAGTCGAAGTAAAGAAATTCGTCCAACTCAAGTCGAAGTGAATAAATTCGTCCACCCGAAGCAGAAGAAAAATCGCGCACTGACGGCGAGGGAAATCAGCCGTGAACGACAGGCAGAAATCAGCGACCAGTGTTGAAACCAAACCACACCCCGAAATGCAAATTTCTAGAGAACAACAACTCGAAGTCTTTAAGTTGTATGGTAGAAGCTTGGTGCCACAGTCCATAAAACGGGTCGGGAGGTAGGAACAATTTTGTGTAACGAACATTTAGATATAAAAGGTTGTTACTTTTTTTTTCAATAATTTTTGACCTTGTGAGTTTTTCTTTTTCTTGTGTTTATCACCCCGTTGAACCCAGCTGGCATACGGCCCCAATCCCTGTTTGATCCCGTCTGTCTAAGATCTAATCACAACGTGGGTAGGCAGACCGGAGATCAGTGCAGTTACCCTAGTAACCAGGCGTTGGAAGCGAGTTGGGAACGGCGAGGCTGGTATTCATCTAACCAAAGGGTTAGAACGTCACACTTGGAGCAGCGAGGAGCGAAAAGCTGACGACGCGGAAAAGACGTCACAATCGGCGCCGCGACCAGGATCAACCCTGGACCAAAACGTCACAACTGGTGCACCGTGACCAGGATATCGGAGCAGAGCACGTTGGCAACTAGTGCCGCGAACGAGATCGAACGACAGAGTCGACGCTGCGACCAGGGGGTGCGACGTCACACTTATCTACCAGTTCAATCACTTATATCCGACCATTCTTTCCTTCTATGACACTGTCATACCATTTATAGATTCTATTGACTGGAGATATGAGGCCTTCAAACGGATATTTTTCTTATTTGAAGGTCTATCGCATTGTGTCAGTTATGATGGTGTTATGGGACCTTACCCATAATAACATAATGGACTATTCCATGAGTAATCAATACTTTTCTTCAATCCGCCATCGTTCAGTCTGAAGTGAGGTCCGTCAGATGTCCGTCAGTCAGTCATAGCGAGCGAGTCAGTCGAGTCGATCCTTTTGCAGTCCGAAACAGAGTCGTTTCACGTTGAATTAAAGCAAGACATTGGAATAGCTATTTGAACGAGACTACATTGTTCTCTCTTCTGGTTGCCTGATTGTTCGTCTCAACACTTTCTACTTCTCTGTATATATTCCTGTTTGGTTATAATTGTTTTATTCCATATCCGTGTTCGAGTTCTTCTTATTTGGTTCTGGCCTTGGACCCTCGCCGCAGTAACCTGGACCATAACAAGTGGCGACGAAGATTCGAAACTCATCCGGCAAGAACAAACAACAAAAAGGGTATCTCGTCAACATAACAAGTGATCCGAAGAAACCCCTCCGAACGAAATACGAACTCTATACATGAGGATAAATTTTTTCCGTCACAAATAACGAGAAGCGATCTGGAAAACCCTAAACTAAATTAAACTCCCTCAGATCGGAGGAGATATATTTTTTTTGCTATAACCATCGTAATTAACAGTTGACGACGATTAAATTCCTGAAAAGAAAAATTTTTCTTTTCTTGATATCAAATTTCATTGACAAAAAGGAAAGTTTTTGAAAGTACAGGCTACAGAATATCAGCTATTAAAAAAAAAATACAAATATTTGAAAAAATTTGAAGTCAAAAGCATTATGGAACTTATCAAAATCCAGTTTGAACAACAACAAAGGTACGAACAAAAATATATTTAGAAAGACGTAAGAATTATTTTTACGTTTTGTGGCAAATAAAAAGCAAAAACCCGAAACGAATCAGTTCTCTCCCTGGACGCTATTTGAGGTAAAAAAAAATGGAGAATGTAAAAAGAATTAACCGTGGCAGACAAATTAAAAAAAAACTAAAAATCTACCTTGTTCGCTAAGTATTTTCGGTCGTCGCTCGAAGATGCAATTCTTTGGCAGCGTGTATCAAAATAAAGGATAACGTTCAACCTATTTTCAAGAAAAAAAGGGAGTAACGTCTGCGTCAATAGAAAAGCTTGACCAAGAATTATCTAGACTCTCAAAAACGCTCAATATTTAGTAGAGCTCAGCAAATGGGCCGCACCGACGGTCTACGTTAAAAAAAATCAGAAATTCGAGTTTTGTCCTTTTTGTACAGGTTTGAACGCTGCAATTTATGACACCTTCCCTCTCCCTAGTCCTGAAGAAGTATTCCCTAAATTTGGATACAGTACTTTTTGTCAATTTGCAAAAAATATTTTTCAAAAGTTGATCTAATTTTCATACAACCCCAGAAATTCCAGTTGAAGAACCGGAGTTCAAAACTACTATGCATAAACACAAATACAATGATTGTTTAGATACCAAAGACTACCATTTGCAATTAAAGTATGAAGCCGAACTATTTTCCAGTAGACAATGGATACGATGATGTTTGGGAACCGTACTTATAAAAATCTGATGACATATTGATTAATAGCGATCATTTGAACAACACTAAAACATTTATTTAAGAAGTTTTAAGAGAATTCATGGTTTTCCTATTTCAAATTTGAAAGAAAATCAGTTAATGATTTTATAAGTTGATGGCGATATCTTGGACAGTATAATATCCTCAGAAGGTAGACGTCCAGACCCTTAAATTTCCACAAAAATAAAAAAAAATGTCAGTTCCTAAGAACATAAATAGAATACAAAGTTTTCTTGGATTAGTGAATTACTAACAACAATTCATACATCAAATTGCATAAACTTCGCGCACCATTGAACGAACTGCTAAAGAAAGAAAAAAATTGGCAGTGGATAGATCAATTGTTTATGAAACATTTGAAAAAAATAATCAAGACATTAACATCGGATTTATTTTTGGTACACTATGACCCAAAGGTAGAGATTATTGTAGCAAGTGATGCGAGCGCCTACGGTGTCAGAACGTGTATATTAAATAAAATGCCAGATGGGACACTAAACCTATCGCACATGCTTCCGAACCCTACTACGCAGCGGAACCAAACTATTCAAAAATTGAGAAGGAAGTTCTTTGAATTATCTTCGCAGTAACAAGATTCCATAGATACGTCTATATTTTGACATTTTAAATTCTGCAGACGGATCACAAACCGTCAATAAAAATTTTTGTTCAAAAAAAGGTCTACCGGTGTACACGGTAAATAGGCTACTTAGATGGGAAACGATTCTTCTGAACTATAATTTCAGATTGGAATATTCACCAACGAAAAGAATCGGGCACGCGGATGGTCTGTCGAGATTTATACCAAGAAAGACAGAGCCATTGGAAGATACGGTAATCACAGCTCTTAGAAATGAAGAAGACATAAGAACAGTACTATGTTGTACAGTCAGAAACCTCTCAGTCACATTGTTTTCTTTAGACATAAAAAAATAAAGCCAAATGACGAATTTATTAATGAAACAAAAAAGCAAATATAGCAGAAAAACACGAGAAAATTTATTTGGACAGCATATTTGTTTAAAACGATAATGTAATTTGCCAAAACTTTTTAAAACGGATATTAAAGGATTTCTCAAAGGTCACCCGGGTGTAAAAAGTCGCTAATACCCGAACACTATGACATATTGCCCGAATATAGACCAGGATATTTCTAAATGGTGGAAATATGAGATGTATGGGCACCATTTACCAAGGCAGAAAAAAAAAAGAAAGAAAAGAGACATGAAGACCCAAAGCGTGGATGATGAGCAGAACACCCACGGCTAAGAGACAATGGATAAAGGATATTTTGATAAATAACAAATGGCGAAGAGTGTCATTACAATGAAAAAAATTCTGAGTGGATAAAGGAATCGGGTGTGTTCTGACGAATCAGATGTGTTTTGATAACGGCAAACTCTAATGCGGTAGGCATCTGATTGGCAAACCAAGACCGACTGGCCAAAGAAAAATCCAAATGAAAATGTTATTTTGATAAGTGACGAAAAACAGGTGGACTAAAGGGCTTTGGATAGATATGAAAAAATTAAAAGCCACACACGAGGTGGTCCGCTGACCAATTTTTTTCGACAGAACATCTTTAGCCTGCGATAATAAAATTATGTTATCAGAAATGTGTACCGAAAAAAATGAATGGGAACCTAGAAATGTTTTTTTCGAGGCGACGGTCTGGCCGTGTTAAAAGGCCACCCATTCTGATAATTAGCGATAAGATGACTGACGAAAAACCACGTGAGAACAAGAGTTATGACCACCATCGTTCGTATTGTTCTGTTTGCGACTAGAGAAAATGATAACGGCGATTAAAAGGAAGAAAAGGAAAAGAAAAGATATTTTTTTTTGTTAAGCAAGATATTTTTTTTCTTCCTGAAACAAAGCCGCGGATCGTACACGCCCAACTAGACATCATTGGTCGAGTGGTGATCACGTGTCGCAAAGAGGAGGCTGTCGCCGCCCATCTAGAGGATGGGTGTGAGGGTTGAGAAAGAAGTGGGGAGGGCAGTTCACGCCCTCTGAAGTATAGTGAGAAGGTGGGGTAAAAGAAGGCTCCCAAAAATGGAAAAAAATGGAAAATTCTAATCAGAAATAAAAGAGGTGGATATGTATTTAGAATAATCGAGGAAACCCCTGCGCCGACAAACCCACCCCAGTTTTGGTCGGCGTCCATATAAGCGAAGCCCGAACGAGCAGAAATCAGTTTCAGTTAGGAGTTCCAGTTCCAGCAGAGAATTCAGTTCGCAGTTGAAGTTGGTTCCACCTCGTAGATAGCTGACTTGAAAGATTCACTCAAATTCCGGACTCCTCTTCAATCCAAGAACAATTAATTTGAAGAGCGACTTAGATCCAGACCACCAAAATAAGTTTTTTTCGACTTTCCCCCGAAGACACCACGAAAAACCAATTTCTTAAAGAGCAAACAAATTGAAGCGTTAAAACTCGCCTAACGGAAAACAACGTGTCACAATCCATAGAACGGGTCGGGAAATAGACGCAGTCCTATGTATCCAACAACTAGACATAAAGTTTGTTATCCTTTTTTCTGATACCTTGAATTTTTGAGTTATCATTTTATTTTCTTTTATACATATTTGTGCGGTGTCACCCCCGTTTGAACCCGATTTGCATTACGGCCCCAATTACTGAATGATCTCGTCTGCCTAAGATCAATTCACAACGTGGGTAGGCAGACTGAGATCAATGCAGTTACTTTGGTAACCAGGCGTTGGAAGCGAGTTGGGAACGACGAGGCTGATATCGAATCTAACCAGATTTCCATCCGATTCACCAAAAGGTTAGAACGTCACATTTGGGTGCCGCGACCGATACCAAGCCAGTTGGTCGTCACAGGACGAGACAACACGACTGACACGACAGGCGGACGTCACGTTTGGAGCGGCGACACCCGAACGGAGCAGCGGGGAGCGAGCGAAGACTGTGTTTAGGGACGTCGCAGCTGACGCCACGACCAAGGACGTCACAGTTAGCGCTGTGACAAGGACGTCACACAAGGGTTGTAATTTAGCAGCTAAACACCGCCAATCACACATAAGCCATGGCCGAAAACTGATAGGCCATGGTCAAGAATACATGCAGATTATGCAGGACCAATTGACGGGTTCTACTATTTAATGATAGTTGATAGCTACAGTAAATGACCGGAGGTGTTTCGGTGCAAAAACCCTACTACAGAAACGACCATAAATTTCCTCCACGAGCTATTCGCTCGGTTTGGTGTAGTGGACTGTTTACTAACAGATAACGGAACGCAATTCTCGTCAGCAGATTTCCAAGACTTTAGCGAAATCTATCAAGTAAAACATAAAATCCCCACCTTATCATCCAAGATCAAATGGAAAATGGAGACATTCGTGGATACTCTCAAAAGAGTATTACGAAAAGCGTACGATGTGCCTACGTAGAAAGCATTACAACAATTTCTACAGGTATATAGAATAACGCCAAATAATGCGACACCATCAACATTATCACCAGCAGATATCATGTTTGCTAGGAAAATCAGATCAGCGTTCGATAAATTACTACCAAGTAAAACAAAACAAGTAACACAGTCCTACACACCAAAAAGAAAATTCCTCCCAGGGGAAAAAAGTTTTTTTTAATGTATACAAATATAATACCTCTTGCTGGGAACAAGGGATAATTGAGAAAAGAATTGGCAATATGATGTACATAGTTCAAGGAAAAAAGTTCTCACACAGAAGACACGTAAACCAAATAAGGAAGAGACCGTTAGAGGATGCTAACGGTCCACCTCAAGAAGAGGTATTGGACAGAATTTTCGACACATTCGATATAACAAGGCCGCAAATAATGCCAGAACCAAGAAAATTGTCTAGAAAAAGAAATAGAATCAAAGAAAAAAAGATATTAAAAAAAAACCTGCTACGCAAAATTTTCGGAAAGCGGGATGTTATGGGACCTAACCCATAATAACATAATGGACTATTCCATACGTAATAAATACTGCGCCTCAAGAGGAAGCAGGGAGTTCAGTCTGAAGTCTGGAGTGAGGTCCGTCAGAAGTCCGTCAGTCAGTCAGAGCGAGCGAGTCAGTCAGTCGAGTCAGAGGCAGTCCGAAACAGAGTCGCGTTCAGACAATTACTACAAGACATTGGAATAGTGATACTGGTCGAGACTACATTGTTCTCTCTACTAAACCTGATTGTTCGTACTAACACTTTATACTTCTCTGTATATATTCCTGTTTGTAATATATCTGTGTTATTCCATATCCATGTTCGAGTTCTTCTTTATTGGTTCTACCATGGACCATCACCGTGGTACAAGGACCTGGACCATAAAAGATGGCTATATATATGAAAGATTCCATGGATAGTTCTGGAGCATCTTATTTATAATGCTTGCATTCTAAGTTGTAACACCGCTGTTAATGTTCAATATTCGCAGGATTATAAAAAATTGAGAAAGCAACAATGTGATATTGGATTTTAATCAGGTGTTCTTGTCTTTACAGATAATTTTGTAGTTCTGTGAAAGCATCCACTGTTTGTGAACCTCTTAATATTCAAACATAAATTTTACAAAGGAGTTAAGTACAAACTGAGATTGTTCAAATATTGGCGATAATAGATGATAAAATATGAAGAGCTAAGCAGTTCTGACATATTTGTTGGGTAAAGAGCGCATTCTGTATTCCTTCCAAATCATTTCAGTGAAAAAATAAACGCCATTTTTCTTACCTGCTTTTAGATCAAAACAAAATGTTCGCATCTAAATGTTTCACTAAATTAAAAGTATCTTGCAAAAGATATTTCACATAAGCCAAACATAACAAAAGATAGTCGAAAAACAAATCATCAATAATAATAATAAGAAGAAGAAGAAAGAAAGAAAGTGTTGTGGATTCCGGGATGAAATCCGGTACCAATAAATAACAAAAGCCGAGAAGGAATATAGGAAAATAAATGTATTAACGTAATAATACAAACTGGTAATGCAGGTTAGTAGTTCCAGGAATACGGGTTAGTTGCAATATATATATATATATATATATATATATATATATATATATATATATATATATATATATATACAGTCTTTGGTATCGACGTATCGCTCTATGACATCTTACTGAGTCTACGTGCTCGCTCACTGTGACTCTTTGCTCGCTACTTTCGTACGCTCTCGTTCTTTCCCGTTCGCTCTCTCGGGTATTCACTAGCAGTAGTATAAGTATACCCTGGGTGAGTCCATTTGTGTAAAAAGGGGTGAACCCCTCAACAGAAAGAAAGAAAGAAAGAAAGAAAGAAAGAAAGAAAGAAAGAAAGAAAGAAATTGGTATGAACACCACCCAGACCCGTTTACGGAGAGAGGACCTGTAACAATTTTAACGGACTACACAATACACTTAGAACACTCGAAGCTAATCGCCCAGACATTCTTATTAGAGACTGCAAACAAAAACAATTGCCTGCTTATTAATATGGCAGTCCCTGAAGACACTGAAGATCTTCGAAAACCTATCAAAATACAAGGACCCTTGAAATCGAAATCAGAAAAGTGTGGCACATGAGATCATTAACAATCGCTGTGGTCGTTCTAGTCTTCGGATTCATTGGAAAATATTTCAATAGACTAATTGAAGGGATTCCTGGTAGCCCATGCCTTAAAGAAATACAAAAAAAATGTTCTCACGTGTACATCCTATACGTTACAAGGGATTTTATCTATGTAAAATAGGTGTATTATATTTTTTTAATTTCTCAGTGGAAAATCATTATGCTATTTCTGACATGAGGTCTCTGTGCAAGAAAGGAAATGACTACACACCACAAATCAAGGGAAATGAAATGATAATAATATTTGGAATATGTGATTTTTTTTTACATATTCTATTCCATCCAAAGATTTTTTTTATTTATTTTTTTTATTTATCTTTTTTATTTTACAGAATCATTATCGATTCTTAAAAAGCGCACTTCTTTCCTTATAAAAATTATTCAGTATAAAATTCAAATAATATATTTGTTGGTAAAGCTGGAAAAAAAGTATTATTTCTGTTTAATACAAAACATTAAGAAGGCTCAGTGATATTATGAAGAACTGAAATTTTTAAGCAGATATTCACCTTTGAAAGTCTTTTTGTTTGATACGTAAAATTCAATATACCGTAAGTTCTTTCAACAATAAATTAATATGCCCCTTCCAAACGAAGTACAAAGTAAAATTTTTGTAAAGGTTAAAAACAGGCTGTACGCATAGCATACAACAGTCAGGAACGTGTACTGTTGATTCAGTGTGAGTTAAGGTTTCTGTATTTTTAATTCTGTTTAAGTAAACTTAAATAGCTAAGTTAGTATAATCATATTAATTAAATGTTAATAATCTCAATTATTTCGTCGAATATCATAATAATTTTATTTAGTTAACCATTTAGTTAAGCATAGGTTTCACAGCACTTAATATATATATATATATATATATATATATATATATATATATATATATATATATATGGGGCGTGGAAGTTTTGTCTGTAAATTTATATATATATATATATATATATATATATATATATATATATATATATATGTGTAGGTAATTGATCCGTTGTTATATAATCCGGTGATCCTCGTAATATTAATTAATAAAACTGATTCACATACAGCTCGATACTTTTACTTGAGCAGATCATATGTAGATTTCCAAGTTCTGTGCGCGGACATCATTAGTTCTTACAGGTTAGGACTGCTGATAGCCGCGCACAGAACGACATGAAATAGACTATCTCTTTGAGGAAATAGTGTTTTTTTTTTGCTGTAATGCACCCTATCTATCTATCTATCTATCTATCATCATCTATCTATCTATCTATCATATATACATATATATATATATATATATATATATATATATATATATATATATATATATATATATAATATCGGTAGAATCAGCCCAGTGGCATAAAAAAGCAGAAGCCATAGAATGGTTTACTTATATAAAATGAAGAATGAATGTACATTCATCTAATTCGTTATTTGTCACTTTTACCCGTGTATCATCGAAAATCTACTAATGTCTGCGGTAAATCTAGCAAAGATTACTGTCCTATTAACGATCGCGGAATAAATATTATAAAGCAGACACAAAAACTCATATCATTCCTTAGTTGTTGTATGTTGACTAAAAGAAGTTTCACCGGAGGAATGCGAATTAGTTGCAATGTTATTATTGTGGGGACTTAGATTTATTAAGTGCACCGAACTATAGACATGACAGTGTAATTCTCCTCAGTAAAAAAAGTTAACGAAAAATAGACCGCTTGAGAATGGAACTGATAAAATTATTTAAAGATGACAAATTAAATATTACCACTAACACCAATACTGTAGTAATCCATTTTCTCGATGTGACATTATACTTGAATATTGATTATCACAAACCATATATCAAAGATCTATATAAAAATAGATACGTTAGTAAAGAATGAAAATACTCTCATAATATTCTGAATAGTTTGCATAAGTCAATCAAATTTAGATTATCTACTAACTCCAGCAATAAGAAAATATGTGATAATAATAAAATTAAATATATAACGGCTTTAGAACGAAGCAGTCATTTAGAAAATGTAAAGTAAATCTAAGTATTTAGAAAACAACAAAGAAGGTAAAAATAGACAGAAAAATCGTAAGCGTAAAATCATATGATTTACTCCAGTGTTTACTCTTAATGTTCAAACTAATATCAGAAGAATTTTTTCAAACTTTAATCCATAAGCAATTTAGTCATTCATCAAAAATTAAAATGATGTTAATCAAAATGTTACGATCAGCTAGAGTTGTGTTAATAACATAGACACAACCATGTCCCAATATGACAACATTATATTAAACAAATATATTTACAAAAATGACAACGTAAACTTTTCTAAAAACAAATACAACTGCCGAAAAAATATGATCTTTTTCTTAAACGGTCAATGTATGACTGATAATATTGTATACCGAGTGAGCATAAATTTGATTACCGAAGTTAAATTTTATTTTGGTTCGAGTGAAAATCCATTGTAATTTCGTTTCTATTATAATAGAATGAATTTATGTAATATAACAAACAAAAACGGCATTAATCTCTTTAAATATATCTGACAATTAAAGAATGATGTCCAAAATCGTTTCTTTTACTAGGATATTATAGCAATAAACAAAGTCATGTACTGAAAAATGAAATAGATGCAAATTATGTATTGCCGAAAAAGTGGTTATCTTAAAACACTTGAATAGCATTAGCTTATTAAACAAAAGAAATGAATTGAATGTTACATATAGGCATAAAAAATAAATATCTTCTTAAATACCTAGATCCCCATTAATTTTTAATATAAATTTTAGTCTACTATTAAGCTAAGTTATGGTTTACTTCTGTTTTGTTTTTTATATAAAAAAGTAATCTCCCTTTAATAAAAAAACAAAAACACAAACTAATACACAATACACAATTCTAAATTATATTTTTACACACACAATCACAAACACACACACACACACACACACACACACATATATATATATATATATGTGAACATTGAAGTCAACACTTAGAGGCGACAGGCTTTTTCATGATAGACGCAATCGACAGGGCACCTAATGGTCTGACGATTGCGTCTAGCATGAAACAATCTGTTGCCTCTAAGTGTTGACTTCAATGTTCACTTTTATATCTACACACGCTCTATTGAGCACTTTTTTGAAAGAAATTAATTAGATTATGTGGTCGACGATGCAGAGAAGTCATTGAAAATAAGGGGATGTTTCCCAAATATTAAATGTTGTTGATATTTTGTTCACAAGCAAGTATTAACAAGATCGTTCCTTAACTTTTGTCCAGTAGCTTATTTCCTTTGTCCCATTTAATCTTTTAATAAGTTAATCTCTATTTAAAAAAAAAAAAACTTTTATGTAAATTGTTTAACTTTGTATGATATTTATGTATTACACCCTAATCTTTATTCTGTAAAAATATCATTGCTAATCATGCATTACTTTTTAAGTAATACACATATTTATGTCTTTGTTGTTTCCGTTCCTTATATTATGGCCGCTACTGTATATATATATATATATATATATATATATATATGTATGTGTGTGTGTGTGTGTGTGTTCCTGTATGCGCGTGTGTATATATATATATATATATATATATATATATAGGTTATTTTTATTATCCTAGAAAATTTTGATCCAGCTACCCAAATGCAGTTTTCATAAATATATAAAAAAAGATAAATGATGATTATTTACTAATTCGCTACTATTGAATTAGTATATGAACTAACTCGGCTAAATGACTAAACGCAAATACTAATTAAATCTATACCATTTACGAAAAATCTCTTAACAAGAAGGTTATAAAATTGAATAAAAATTTCAAGATAAAGAGCAAGTCCAAAATGATGGAAAAATAAAAATAATATTGTTTACTTCCCCATATAATAAGGCAGAAAAGTGAAGTTTGGGAAAATATTATTGCAACTAAAGCTTAAACATCAAAATTACATAAAATATTTGACAAAAATCACATTATGTCAATCAATACAGAGACGTTTACAAATGGTACAACATTATCGAGTTAATTATGGAAAATTAAGTAGAAAACAGAGAGCGACATCAAAAAATTATCAGAAAATACATAAAAAATTACGAACCATAAAATTGGTGACAGATTTTGCATGCGGTGTATGGGCGATAAGGAAGAAATTATATCTTGTCCTGAGCCTAATAATCTTTTATGCTACAGGTCACTGCTGATAAAGGAGCGTGGACAGTATAAAAATGATAGTGGCACATCAAGCGCCAGATCGAATTATCAAATTAAATTAAATCGCCGAGAGAGAGAGAGAGAGAGAGAGAGATAAAGTGTAAAAGACATAGATAGACAGATAGATAGAAAGCGAGAGATAAAATTACTGTTTTTAGCTATCAAAAAGAATAAAAACAAAGGTAATAGAAAGTAGAATGGCATTGGCTAAGTTAAACACCTAGTCACACCGGACATTAAACTTTTAATTATTTAATTAAATCAGAACACCCCAGTATATTTCAATATTAAATTATAACCTGCATTTGCCGTATTTCTCCACCAATTCATATATATATATATATATATATATATATATATATATATATATATATATATATATATATATATATGCTATAATATCCGTATATCCACTCTGATTAGGGCTCATGAGCTGAAAACTTAGAGTGAGGAAGAGCATAATAAAAATGTCCAAATATTGGACACGTTTTGTCTTTATTTTCTCCCAAACTAAAACCACTATACGAATCTTAGAAAGGCTCATGTTCAAACATAATAAAATATTGGTTGTCTGTTATATTTAACAATATGTTTGAAAAATGATCTTCTGCCCCAATACACCATATATATATATATATATATATATATATATATATATATATATATATATATTCCATAAACCTGAACAAGGTAAATAATTAGGATGCAAGGGGTTACTTAGAGTGAAAGAAACAGTTTAAAAGTTTGAAGAAACAATTGATATGGATATGATTCAATGATACAAAAGATGACGTTTAACACTGCACTTAAACTTTTGAAGATTTTAATTGACAGGAAAGCAAAAAGCGAGAAGTGTGCTCCCCAAGCAAGAAGTGCTGGGTCCGTAACTATTAGCATTGAACCTATTATTAGAATTTGCAGTTTCAGCTGGAAAATCATGAAAACGAGCAGCTATTATTGTACTGCGATTAAGTTCGTTTATGTAAGGTATCAACGATACAATCTGATGTGAACAATTACCTTGACCTGATTTGTAGAGGTGACATGGTAAAGCTACGTTTCGGCTGTGGAAAAATTACTGTAGCGGATATTCCATGTTAGGATCCTCGGGGTAACTTTGCCGAATTTTATTTGGATTTAGCCAGAATGTCCCAGAAGTATCAAACAAGATGAGCAAGCAATATTCTGTAGACAGACGAATAGAAGTCCTATAAAGTTGCAAATACTCTCAAGGAAAACTGTCAAGAACGACATGTTGAACCGATATTCGTTGTTCCAGGTTTTGCAAATGATTCAATATAATCATTCCGCTTCAAGTCAGTGTAATATACGGGAGGAAAAAGTCACAGTGAGTTAATATTACTTCGGCCATGGTGAAAGAATTCAAAAAAATGTTCTTTAAAGAGGATTAATAGAAAGTCGTTCCCTTTCAAATGCATTAAATTTAAAATGCCATTTCTTGACTCATTTCACAAAAGATTGCAGGTCATTTTCGAGATTAACTTCCAAATTGGTTTTAGCGTACATTTCAGTCTTACTATTCAAACAGGAGTGAATAGTTGTATCATTCACATAGATACTGCGTTGGGAACTGATGATAGCAGGAAGGTCTTTGATGGAATAAGGAGCAGTCTGGGTCCAAGAGTAATGTGACACTATTTAGGGTTGCGTGAAAAAAAAAGGCGAGAATTAATTTAGGTGATAAGAAGCTATCACGAAAAGACACTGAGCGATGTTATTTTTTCTAACAAAGAAAAGTGGTAAAGATTTTATTTTCATTAGCGAAGAAAGTAAGATCTCGGATCTGTCGGATTTAATTTGAGTTATGTTACGACGGAGCGAATAAAAGATAGCCGTCTGCCCATGGCAATAATGAAAATTTCAAATTGGTCAAGTAGCCTACAAAACAGAATGCTAAGAGATAATATTAATTAGGCCACGCACTGACTGAGAAAAATGTCAGCTGGACCATCCACAAGTTAAAAAGAAGGAAAGATTAAACCATTAACCATCCGCGGAGATATCATTTGGGAAAAACACCTGTTTTATGTCAGAGCTGGCCATGATAGAAAAATTATTTTATCGGAACAGACAGAGTGCGGAAAATCATTGACCAACCTCAATGATTATTTGAGAAAATCTCGTTGACGAATTCCAGACGACGTTCGGTTAAGATAAGAATCGTAGGGGCTTGTTGTTGGGAAAAGAAAAGAAAGAAAAAGAAAAAAAAGGGGAAGATAATTTTTTTTTTCCTTTGAGCGATAATTGCAAACACCCACGCCGCTGAGCGTTCATTGGCTGAAGGGTGGCGTGAGCGGTAGGCGAAGGTAAACTATGAAGAAGTAGGGGAGGCCTTTTGACGCCCCCCTGAAGGGATTGGTGTGAGATGCCAGTGTGAGAGAGAGGGGAACCTGTTGACGCCCTCTGAGGGAATTGGTGTGAGATACCAATATGAGAAAGGAAGAATTTGGGAGGACGATTCCCTTTAAGTAGAAAGTAAGGACTTCCAAAAATGGAAAGTAATAAATTTTCCTGTTCGAGAACAAAGAAGATCCTTATTGTGGATTTAGAATTATCAAGGAACCTCAAACCCTGACAAGCCCACCCCGGTTTTGGTCGGCGTCCATATAAGCAGAGTCACAGCGAGTGGACGGCAGTTGGGGTAAGAGACAGGAAAGCAGTTGCAGAGTGAGTAACACAGACGCTTTGATTTATAGTCAAAGCAGTTACTTCGGTAACCAGACGTTGGAGGTGAGCTGGGAACGACCAGGTTGATACCGAATCTAATCAGATTCCCATCCGAATCAGCAAAGGGTTAGAACGTCACGTTTGGTGCCGCGACCAATACCAAGTCACATTGGTCGTCGCAGGATAGACGGAGTGTGGGGCAGAGAGACAGCACGGGGTGACGTCACAGTAAAGAATCTGTAGACACCTGAAAAATGTGAATTAGATGAAATATTCCTTAAGAAACACTATAATCTTTCAACTTGTAAAGAAGAGCAAAATTCCAAATTATGCCAAATGCATTCCAAATATCCCAAGCAACAGCATGAGCTTCACTACCTTATCCCAAGCTTGACAAAAGCATTCAGCTATAACTATTAACATATTAGCACTTGACTTGAGATGCGAAAAACATATTACGTCTTTGAAATAAGAACCCGGAAAATATTTAACTAATTAGAATTTGATCATACCCTCTAGTTTATTTTGCCAAAAAGAGATTAAAAAATAGACTTATAGTTATATGAATCAGATAACTCGCCCGAGTTCTTAAAGACTGGAACAATGGAAGAGGTTTTCTAACAAACAGGAAAGCAAAAAGCAGGAATTGTAGACGGTAAAGACAACAGGAGACAGTTTAGTGGTATATTTCTTAAGGACTATAGCAGAATACCATCAAGTCCATATGCATTGTGGGGATGAAATTTGGAAATAATAGCAGAAAACATAGAGGGTGTTATATGCATTACACTCTGAAGAGACACAGTTCAAAGTAAAATTTAGGCAAATGGATTTCTGTTAAGTCGACTTTAAAATTAATTATTTTTCAAAACTGTTATTCGATCACCCACTATATGTAATTTTCTATTTTATTAATTACTACTTACTTTCTTGGAAGTCCTCCCGCTTTCTATCTACAGCGTAAGCATTGGTGATCTGAGACGGTTAGAAATATTATATATAATTTTCTTTTCAGCGCATATGTGAAAAGGGAGGTAACCATGATGTTGTTGGCCGATAAGGTACACAGCGCGCGCTTATCGGATATTAATTACATTGGCACATATTTATTTTTCGTAGTTGCAAAATATCGCTGTCTGTTATTTCCTATCCACAGGATACAGGGATGGAAATAAACGCCTGGGAATAAAACACACACACAATAAGTGTGAGATAGAGAGATATTTATACACGAATAGAGATATACAATTATATTCCATTCATATCGAGATTACGATTGATGAATTTCCGTCCTGTCATTGAGGGATTCATAGACCATACTTCATACCAATTCCTACCCTGTCCATTTCAGTGACAAGAACATTTGCAAATGCTTGCAAATAAAAGTTAATTCAATTATACGATAATTTATAATTCGTTTTGTATTGTCCATCAACAAGGCAATCTTTGAATTTCTGCTGGGATCGCCTGTGCGTAATAATCACTTATGAATTAAACCCTTAATTAACTGTGCGTTCTAATTGCTGATGGTGTTTGATTAGTTTGCTAAGCAAAATGCACTTTTTCTAAGTACGAACATTGTATATATATATATATATATATATATATGTTGAACAATAAAAAATACTAAAAAAATTAAAATCTTCAGAGACACTGGGTTGTATATTAATATTCTTTCGTTTTCATTATTATTTCATTTAGATTCTCGACTAGTTTTGGCCAACATGGCCATCATCAGGAGAAAAAAGATTTTCTGCTTGCTGGTAGCAGTTAACTACAGAAATGAATGTCTTGATGGAGAAAATGAACTTTTGTCTGTCTATATATATATATATATATATATATATATATATATATATATACACGCATATAATGAGAACAGGGCTCAATACCGATAGTAGAGCAATAATTATTTATTATAAATTTTCATATAGACAAAAACAAATTGCTCACTACAAAGATGCAACTTCGTTTCGGTGCATTTAATTGCACTTCGACTGGTTAGAATCAAAATGTTTATGGACAATTCTTTTTGTAAGCATGCCGCACTTGGAACTTCACTTCCCTTTTGCTGTTTGTTTGAAAAAAATAAAAATTTAAGAGGAGACGTATAAGGATAAAAAAAGATTGGAAAGGCAAAAGGATTACAGAGTGAAACAATAGTGTTTGTTGATAGCAGTTTGTTGAAGGACTGTTTCATCGTCTTACTGTCTCCTATTACCACCATTCTCTTCCATCCTTCTCACTTAGGAGGCTTCGAAGTGGTGAGCCTAAGCCCTTGACAGTTGCTGCTGATTTAAATTTTCGGTTCGAGCCATCACTTTAACACCTCAACAATCCATCACACAACTTCTATCAACACGCAAAATTTTTTCACTCCGTCAGCCTTTTGCCTTTTCTACTATATTTATTCTTATATGTCAACTCTTAAAATTTACCTTTTTCAAACAAACAGAAAACTTGAACATGAAAGGATTAAAACTAAAATAAATGGACATAGTACGTCTAAATTATTTAACCAAACATGCATGAACTAAAATATGCTGCTTTAATATGCATATAAATTGACAGCTCTCCTGTTATGACAATTTGGGATATTGGTGATTGAAAGAAAAATAAGGGGAATCCAACTAAAATCTGCTAGATTATATATCCAAAACACATATAATAAAAAAAATTAGACTTATATTGTTAGCGTAACTCATTTTGTCGCACATGTAGTCACATCATCGTAAACAAACTTAGGCCAATTAAGTCCTAGTTTTAGGAACCAAAATAAACTCTTAAACAAGAAAACTGAAATAATGGTAAGTGTAGGAATAAAAATATATACTTTCTTTGCCATCTAAGCCCTAAATAATTAAATATAATATAAACTTATAAAAATAATCAATAAAATATAATATAAACATAAAATAAATAAAGAAAAAATATAAATATAAATAAAATAAACAAAGAAATAAAATAAAACAAAATAAAATGAACGAACAGATATTAAATATAGGCAACTATACGTGTGTGCGTGTATATATAAATATATACATACACACACAAATCCAAACGAACAAAGTTAAACTTCCATAATTAATGACTCAATATATAAAATAACACAAGACAAAAAATAAACTAATAGCTATTAAATAAAAATGAAACATGATGAGATAACATATAAGCAAATATGTAATTTATTACCTAAAATCAATTTCAAAATACGTATATGTGTTTGCGTGTGGGTAACTTTGAGCGTGAGTGTATACTACACCGGGTGTAACAGCAAAATTATCCAGCTGTTAGATTAAACTCTCTCTCTCTCTCTCTCTCTGTGTGTGTGTACGTGCGTGCGTGCGTGCGTGCGTGTGTAGAAAAATAGGAAAGAACCCTTAGGCTAATAATCCAATGTTCTTTAGTATTTTTGTTTTTATTTTTAAAAGACATGAATTAACGTGTTTTGCCACCACCAAGAGAGATTCAAAAATCTATAAAAAACTGCAACCAAACCTTTTAGAAAAAAATTATGTATACAAATACACCTTTAGCAGCGAAACAAAAGTGCCAAAATTTTATGTCGTTGAAATCGACCAGACGATATGCGTTGAACGGATGTCATCATTCGTTTGAAAAAAGACACCTCGACCCTACCTTGACTTTTCGTAAGTAACTAATATGTTGATACAATAGTTGTCAGTGAAATGAATACCCTTCCCTTTATTTTTCTCCATATCCATAGAAATTAATATTACGAATGCATATGCTTATAATGCTCCGTACATTTCAAAATTAGTAATTTCAAAATTCGCTTGAAGATGAAACAGATCTAAGTGCTTTAATTTAATTTCTATAATTGAAATTGAAGTTTTTAGCTTCTGTTTTTGAAACATGCGAACTCTTATGTAGCGATGGAATCATATTTAAAAAAATTATATATATATATATATATATATATATATATATATATATATATGCATGCATATGTATGTGTGTGTGTGTAAACGTATGGATATAAGCATATTCATGCACATTCAAACGATAATAATTTAAAATTGAATTATAAACATAACGTCCCATAATTAATACCCTAATACTCAAGATACCACCATATCAAATAAAAAAGAAATAATGGCCAAATATTTAACTTAACATTTAAGCAGTAAAAAAAACTATTTATGCAAAAAATGAAATACAATTTCCGTATATCAAGAAAACACTAGAACAGTAAAAATTAACAAGAACTGTGAATATCTGATAAACCGAAAGTCAAATGTCACTGAAAGAAAAGAGAAAAATTGAGAAAAAATAAAATGCCAATAAGGAATGGGTGTAAAGTAAAAAATAAAACGACGAAAAGGACAAATAACCAAAACATTTTACATGTAAATTAACTGAACAATATAGTTATTTTAATTAAATTAATAAATTAAATACAGAATTATTTACAGACAATTAATCACAGTTCTATTTAGAAACTATATTTTTTTAGAATTAGGACAGCAAAGACAATTTAAAAATTAAATTAATAAATTCAAAGGAAAAGGAGTATTTACCCTTAATCACAGTTCAATTAAAATATTTTTTTTTAGAATTATGACACAACAAAGTTGTGTTTTTTAAATTGACAGAACAAGAGTTTTTTTTTTTTTAATAAAATACAAAAATGATTATAAAAAAACGAAATTTTCTGGTAATGTTATACTGATATCTCTTTCAGGCAACCCACACATCTCACCGCCCAATGGAAAAAGGAAAGAGTAATTGAAAGAAAGTATGATCTAGCAAAATATATTTGAAAGAATAACATCAAATTATTAATGCCGTGTTTAATATAAAATAGAAAAAAAAAACATAATGGCCTCCTTACAGTCTGTATCAACCCATACATAAAAGTTCCTTTTTTCTGAAGATATTTCTGAGTCCTGTTAAATGTTATTTAAACAATGAACTGAATGTTAAATACAAATGTCTCTGTTAGTTAAATTTTTGCACTCATAGTTTTAAAATGTACATTATAAACAAAAATACAAAATGATTAAATAGAAAATATGTATGTATTTATTACCATCAATATTTAGTTTATTTGACAATTGATTCACGTTCGGTTACAGACGGAACATATTAGATACATTTTAAATATATTGATGTCGTTGTTTACTTAATATCGATCAAATCAAATTCGTTTTACTATGTCATAACTGTTAAAGGTTGTTTTTTATCGCTTTTCATAGAAAACTTTATTTGTTTACCTGGGACTCACAGATGGGAAAGTTATTGCGTTCGTTAAGATTATTATGCTTCAGCGACGCAGGACGCGTGCCTATCAACATCTCTGCACAGCAAGCTTATTAAGTGAAAAAAGTATTCGGTTTGAGACATTTTGATCCACTTCGGAGCATGGAGATATAAATATTCTAATTGAAAGCCAGTTATATATCACGATATCATATCTACTGAAGCCATAGCAAAAATTAAGTTGCGTGGGTATGATGGAGCCCAACTCTCTCCAGAGTGGTTAGAATTCAAAGATTTTCGTTTTCCTAGACTGGTTGACAAGCAAGGCTATAGGGCCCAATTTGCTCTTATATTTACGCGTAGTTGGTGGGAAAAGATAGATTCATATCATTTTCAAGGTTATTAGCCTGTTAGTGAAGTAAAAGATATATTTACAAGTGAATAAAAATGAACAGCTTTTCCTTCTACTTTATCCGAATAATATGTTCATCAGCGCAGTGTTATCGATAAAGAATATGTGAAGAATATATGAACAAGTGCAGTGATGCTTAACTAGCCGTTTTTGGACAGGGTCATTATTGATTTCGGACCTAATTGGATGCACCATTATTATGATATTTTAGTCAAATAAGCTATGCTTAATAGATACCCAAAATGAAGAAAATGTTTTTAAGTGACTGAAGTATTTGCTTTCTCCCAATCCCAATCCCAGTATTTAGACAGAATTGTAAATAGGCGTATTTGACTGTAGAGAAATCCGTGCAATCAGAAGATTCTTGCAACGCAACCATTCCTTTAAAAAAAAAACTTTCTCTAACCTTAGTTTTTTTTTGTTTTTTTAGAAATCTGCTCTCTTAAATAGAATGACCATAAATTTGGTACCGAATAATCTTATTAAATAAATAAACACCAAATTCTCTTTGTTCATCCGTGTGTCTGAAAGCCCTCTAACACGGGTCACATTTGCTCTACAGAGACATATTATACATTTTTGAAATAAGGATGATCCCTTTTATCTACCCTTCATCTGATACCTGGACATCCAGCACTGGGATTTGTATCCGGATGAGGAGGGAATGGTTAACAAAATCCAATTTCTAAAAAAGCTGAACAAAATTAGTGATTTTAAAAGATTTTAATTTATACTAAGTTTAACAAAACACAAGATCTTTGTGAATGTAACACGATTGTCTTAAATTCAGTTCAAAATATCTCCAAAGTTGTGTGAATTGATGAAATCAATTTTATTTCTTCAAAATGCCAAGGAATTAGTGTTAATGTGAGAGGTTTCGTGACGCGAGCTTTTGAGGTTCCGCAGATTTTGGGATTTAAAGAATTCAACTCAATTGAAGTTCCATAATGTTTGTGATTTGAAGGAAACAATTTGGGCCCTGAATTGGAATTTCGGCCCTAATTGGTCTTTTGGCCCAAAACGTTCTTTATGGCCGGAATTAGAATTCTAGCCCGAATCAATATTAAACTGAGGTTATGACGTTTCATGGAGTGAAATGGGGAATTCAACGTTATTTCTTCAAAGTTATCATTACTGTTTACTAAGCTAGACCAGATGTCCGTTGAGGTTTAGGCCGGAAGCCCAGATAGTCCTACGAAGGAGATATCTTAAAAGTACACATGAAGTTACGTTATATATAATGCAGTGTATATTAAAAAGCAGTTAATAATTCTTAAGTTTTTCCAAGCATTACACTTCTAGAACTAAAGATTTTCCTGATTACTCGAGTTTTCATTCGCCATTGCTAATAATTCTTGCGACGTTGAGATGTTAATGCTCTTAATTTTTTATACTTCAATAATTGTCGCTTGGTATTCTTAAGGAATAAAATCTCCGGGCAAAGGTGAAAGGCGGAGGGACGAACCATCCTACTGGATGTTGTTTGAACTTCATCCGGTCTAAGATACACGCCCAAATTATGTCAACTCGACATCCAAGGAGTGACTGGGTAAGGGCAGAAGAATCCATTTCCTCAGTATCAGGTTGGGAAGGAAGGAATTCAAGATTCATACACACACACACACACACACACACACACACACACACACACACATATACACATAACGTTATTTCTTCAAATGAAATTTTAACCAAAATTTTAAAGTTTTTAAAAGGATTGAAAATATAATTTAATAATAAAAAAATCCTGAATATTTGAGAAAACGTGTCAGGAAATATTCGCCAGGACTCGAACCTGTATCCCTGATGAGGAAACTTTAATAGATCTGGCGTGCTAAACCGATTCAGGTCGGTAAATGTAATTATATAAAAAATACTGTTTAATTAATATACACAAGCATTTACACGAATATGGGTTTTCATAAAAAAACAGGTTTAACGAAAATAAATTAAAATATGATGAATTACATCCATTTCATAATATAAATATATCTTTATCTTATCATCCTTTCGTATTCCGATCTATAATTGATCTACATTTGATCCTTAACTCATATGCATATATATATATATATATATGTGTATGTATGTATGTATGTATACCAGTTCATATTTAATACAGTTGGTTTGTAAATCTTCTAGTATTTTCTCATCTATCTATCTATATATATATATATATATATATATATATATATATATATATATATATATATGGGGCGGGGTTACTGAAAAGAAGTCTGATCAAGGAGCACTACCACCATTTGGTCAGATATTGTTAAATATTACGGTCCGGGAAATTTTACAGTAGCGCTCTCTCCATCCTTGTTTTGTGTGTGTGTGTGTGTCGATGTGTGTAGATGTTATATGTAACGTGCAATAATAGTATATTTTATATAACTCCTCCTTCAAACAGAGACCTTCGCCACGTTATCATGTTGTATATCGTGTCGCTTAATGAGGTAAATGTTCGCAGGAACTTGATCCGCCTTCCCGAAATCTTATCTCCAAAAGCAACAGGGACTCAGGGCAAGGGCATTAGAGAATCAACTTCCGCTTCGGAATGATACTTTTGAGGACTAAACTCCATCTTTGCTGTTAATTTCCTCCGCGTTTATTTATTTATATTTCCTATAGCTTTAGCGACTTTTATTACGGAGAATATTGAAGAACTGCATTCCAAATTGCAATGGCACCCGAACACAATAAGGCAAGACTTAATTCTCTCTTATGTGTATTTTTAAAGGAAAATAATATTGAATATTTCCTTAAATGAAGTATTGTCAGACATTATTCTTTTTATTAATTTTGTAGCATATCTACTGACGATAATGGGTATGTCCCCATTCACATAAAAACAGTAGTAAATACTGTATGTTGATCTACAGGTGGAGATTCAATGTAAAATTCTCTTGACTCACTTCTAGCAGTTGACTACTACTTCTATGCGCTGCTGGCGAATCTTATGCGTTGTTCTTGTCCTAAGAATTATCATTCATTACCACCTTCGTGTGATTATTCTATTCAGATTCCCTATCCTTTCTTAGTTTGCAAAAACCAATAGCTTCCCAAAACTGGAATCTTTTCCTTGACCACTACAAACTTAATCTCTAGAAGTCAAGGCTCAAGTATTATCTATCCTCCTTATCCTCGTAGACTTCACTTCCTAACATCCTCTGTTTTGAAACCTGACTTTTTGAAAACTTTGATGCTGTTTATTTTGTGAAGTCTGTCCGTTTATTCCTGATACTCTAAGTTTACACCTAAACAGAATATGTAACGATATAAAATATTCATTGTTTTCTTTCGAGCGGTCTGCTCTATATTTGATGTTTGTTTTTAAATTCATTAGTTACATAACATGTAACAATATTATGTTGACCTTTTCTCAGATGAGACATTATCAAATATTATTTTTTTTTGTTTTACTACAATTTCTTTCATCTTAATCGCTCTTTTTTAATTTTGCAATTACTTAAACCGACATTTCGAGGTAATTAGGAATGATTTCTCTCTGAATATCTGGTAGGAGGAGATATTATCATTTACTTAATCAATGCAGGAAAAGATCCCTGGGAGCAATATTTCAGTCCTTGAAATTGGTTAAATCCTAACTGTGGAGTCCAATCATTCAGTCAGGTAGCACAGACATTTATTCAGTGGAAATATGGCGAGAAATAACTGAGAAGTAATAGTTTCGAACAAAATAGGGCAAGGACAATCTACATAGATGAAATAAAGTTTTCAGTTAGAAATACCCGGATAGACAGACACCTGAAAATGTCCGTAGTGCATCACAGCGGAAACGCTGTGTTAAGAGCAACAAATTTGAGGATATTAGTCCGAATGTAAATAATGTAAATATTAGGAATGTCTTACATAAATAGACTAGAACTTATGACTTAAAGGATTTCAGATCTAGAGTTTCTATCCTTCATTGGTTTCCAAATATAAAATGGAAACAAATCCAACTCCTTCAGAGAAAATATCCCTTATTTCGTATCTTCTCTTTTCTAATGTCTTTAATGTGACATTTGGGAATATTTATGATAAAGAAATACAATTAATGATGTTCTTAAGAAAAAACGTTCCAGAGAGTAATGTGGCACCATTTACGAGACAGAAAAGGAAAAGAAAGAAAAGAAGGCAGAAAGAAAGGCGAGACGAATCGTGGGTGATAAGCAGACACACACACGGCTAAGAGACAATGAATATATTGATAAGTAACAAATGGCGAAAAGGGTGTCATTACAATGACAGGGAAATTCTGAGTAAAAAAAAAAGGGAAAGAAAGAAGGAATCAGATGTGTTTTGATAACGGCTGTGTTATCTAGGAGTACGTAAACAAACTGCTGGTCGACTGGCCAAAGAAAAATTCAAGTGGAAATGTTATTTCGATAAGTGACGAAAAACAGGGACTTTGAATAGATATGGAAAAATTAATCGCGACACACACGAAGTAACTACACTGACCGATTTTCTTGCCGCAGAACATCTTTATGCCTGCGATAATAAAATTATGTTATCAAGAAATGTTCGCCAAAGAAAAGTCCAATTGAAAACGTTAATTTTGATAATTGACAAAACACAGGTGTAACTACAGGGCTTTGGGTAGATATGGAAAAATTAATCGCAACACACACGAAGTAACTACACTGACCGATTTTCTTGCCGCAGAACATCTTTGGCCTACGATAATAAAATTATGTTATCAGAAATATGTACCGAAAGAAAATGAATGGGGACCCAGAAGTGTTTTTTCTTCTTTCTTCGAAGCGACAGACTGACTGAAACTTTGGAGATGTTTCTTTTTTGAGGCCGTGTTAAGGAGACCACCCATTCTGATAATTGGCGATAAAACTACCTGACGAAAACCACGTGTAGAACAAGAGTTATATTGTCCCGTTTGCGGCTAGGGAAATGATAACGGCGATTAAGAGGAAGAAAAGGGAAAGAGAAGAGATAATTTTTTTTAGTTAAGCAAGATATTTTTTTCTTCCTGAAACAAAGCCGCGGATTCGTCCACGCCGACTAAGACATCATTGGTCAAGTGGTGATCACGTGACGCACGAAGGAGGCTGTCGACGCCTCATCCAGAGTATAGGTATGAGAAGCTGCTACGAAGAAGTGGGGAGGGCAGTTCACGCCCTCTGAAGTATGGTGAGAAGGTGGGAGTGAGAAAAGGTTCCCAAAAATGGAAAAGAGTGGAAAATCCCTAACCAGAAATAAAAGAGGTGGATATGTATTTAGAATTATCGAGGAACCCCCGACGCCGACAGACCCACCCCGGTTTTGGTCGGCGTCCATAAAAGCGAAGCCCCTACGAGCAGAAATCAGTTCGGGCTCCGAGTTTCCAGAGTTGAGTTACAGCAGTTCCAGTGAGTTCAGCTGACCAAGATTCACGCAAATTCCGGACTCCTCTTCAACCCAAGAACAATTATTTTGAAGAGCGACTTAGATCCAGACCACCGAAATAAGTTTTTTTTTTTTTTTGACTTTCGTCCAAAGACACACCGAAACACCAATTTCTTAGAGAGCAAACAACTTGAAGCGTTAAAACTTGCCTAACGGAAAACGACGTGTCACAATCCACAGAACGGGTCGGGAGATAGATGCAGTCTTATGTATCGAAAAACTAGACATAAAGTTTGTTACCTTTTTTTTCTTTGATACTTTGAACTTTTGAGTTTTCATTTTATTTTCTTTTATGCATATTTGTGGGTATCACCCCGTTGAACTCAGTTTGCATTACGACCCCGACTACTGATTGATTTCGTCTGCCTAAGATCAATTCACAACGTGGGTAGGCAGACTGGGGATCAATGCAGTTACCTTGGTAACCAGGCGTTGGAAGCGAGTTGGGAACGACGAGGCTGATATCAAATCTAACCAGATTCCCACCCGAATCACCAAAAGGTTAGAACGTCACATTTGGGTGTCGCGACCGATACCAAGCCAGTTGGTCGTCACAGGACGAGACAACACGACTGACGCGACAGGCGGACGTCACGTTTGGAGCAGCGACACCCGAACGGAGCAGCGAGGAGCGAACAGCTGGCGCCGCGGCGAGGACGTTGGTGCTGTTTGGGGACGTCACAACTGGTGCCGTGGTAGATCAAGATAGAACGTCACAGTTGGCGCTGCGACCAGGGAACGACGTCACAGTAAGAATTGAGCTATTTCGAAATCATTTTCTTTTGTTATAATTACCTAATAAATTCAGTCTTGCACAGAACAAGGGTCATTTCCTAGCAAGTCTCGGTCTTTCATGGCGGATGCAATAACACATGAAAATGTACAGTGACTGAAATTCTTCAAATGTATGCCATCGCATTTTACAGTCTGTAGATAAAATGTTATACTGATTATCTACAAATTTTTATCTTATGTTATTTGCTGCATTTTGTATGATTTTTATGTGTTTATCTATATACAAACCGCGAATTACCCTGACGTCAACTGAAAATGCATCGTATAAGAGAGAGTTGTGTGTGTGGCCAATTTATGATTTAAAAAAATATGCTATTATACATGAAAGTCCACAAAGTAAATAAGAATTCAAAGTCCAATCTATTTGTGACGTCTCAAGGACTAGATTATACCTCCAGCTTTATACTTTTTTTTTATCAGAAATCATCGTGACCGAGAATGTAAATGTACAGGAGTTCTTCAAACTGCTTACCCTCGCAGATTAAGCATCCTCTCACAGAAAATGTAAGTGCGTTCAGCATATTCGCAGTATAGACGACAATTGAACTTTGTAGGTGTTGAAGAAAAACAATGTCTGCCTGTGCAGGCGTATGCAGCAGGGATTGGCTCGTCACCTTAGTAGTGCTCTGAAAACATGTAGCCGGTCATTATGTATGTTTAAATATATGTATGTATTGGTGCATTTCTCATCATTATTTTCTGATGACATTTTATATAGGCATCATATTATAGCGATAGCATAAATTCTTAGGCAGAGGATTTTGAACTCAGCAAGTTGTGCATCTATTTGTCTGTGTGTGCTTATCTCTGAATTGCTGACAACAATAATATCAACATATTTATCTACACTAATATTTTCCTAGCATCACTTTTCTCGCATTTCATCGAGGCGTAAAACTACATATTTTGAATTGATTTGCATATTCAGTCGCCATCTTAGAATTCGTTATTGGTTATGCGACCTTCATCTAAATGTTTGCCCCTTGGAAATTGTTTCCTCATAAATCCCGCCACTGAAAATAATCGAAAAAAAATGTCAGAAATAAAAAAAAAGATAGGTGAGAAAAAAATTCTTTTGATATTGTAACATTTTTCATTGGATTTCAGTGTTGAATGAAATAAAAGAAAACAACATGGCGGACCTTAACTAATCCTTTCTTCGGGTTTTGACCTTGCGTTGAAAGCATCCAAAAAAAGTAAATTTTTACGACAAACATTTTGCCTGATTATACGCCACAAAAAAAATATGATCGTCAATCAAAACGGAGTGTGAGCGTTAGAACAATTAAAAGAGAATCCGATGTATAAGAGAAAAATATTTTGGCTGGAACTACAAATGAGATAGAAAAATAGGAAGAGGGAAAGAAAAAGAAGAGAAGATGAAATGAAAGCTTTGGTTTGTTTTGTTTCTTTTTGTATTTTTTTTTTATTTACGGCTTAACCCTGTGTGGTTTATTTAATGCCAAAACATATCTTGGATTCTTTTTTTTTCGTTGACGTGTGAATATTGCATTAACAATATTTTGAAAGTAATAATGATTTTTCCAGATTTTTCCAAGCTCTACTGTTTAACCAATAGTTGGGGAGAAATTGAATTTTTCAAGGGTAAGTGAATATAAGGAACCCGACTGGGAGTCAAAGTCGTCTCTAACGGTCTTTCACTCCGAAGGGACAAAAAAGAGCAAATCAAGGAAAAGGCAAAATAAAGAAGTAAGAATACAAAAAGAAGAAAAAGAGAAAAGAAAAATAGAATAAAGAGGAAGGAAGAAAGAAAGGATGAATGAATGATGAAAATGTAAGTCAGAAATTAGATGAAGAAAGAAAAAGAAGAAGACCGTAGAAAGATAGGAAAGGACATATGCAAATGCATAGATAAAAGACTGATAAAGAATAAGTATAACAATAAAAATAAACATAACGTTTAATGGAAAACGATCAGAGTCGGAAAGGATAAAAGAAGAGAAAAGAAGATGAAAATATGTTTCACAAAAAAAGAATAATTAAGGAATGTTGATAAAGGAGAGACTTGAGGTGACTGAGATGTGGTTCTACAGAAGAATACTGACGATATCAGGGACCGAGCGTGTGAGGAACGATGAGGTCTGGAAAAAAGATGCAAACAAGGAGGAGTCTTATAATAAACATCAGGAAGAGGCAGCTAATTTGTCTGGGACACGTCATGAGAAAGGAGGGTCTGGAAAATCTGATACTCACAGGTCGAATAGAAGGAAAGAGAGACAAGGGAAAGCAACTCATGACACACCTGGCGGGCTTATACAAGGGGATGACAGAACGAGGTGGCAGAAGGACAAAACTTATTGAGAACAGCAAGGGATAGGGGGAAGTGGAGAGCCATGATCGCCTACGTCCTGAAATCACACGGCAGATTAAAATAAAATATGTAAAAAAAAAAACGTAAAGAAGGAAGGATTCACAAGTGGCAAATTATAGATTAGGAAAATGTAGAAGAAAATTCGTCCTCACCGTGTCACTCGTTTTCCCTCTCCTTATATCTTCTATATCCTTTACTTTTTCCCCTTTCCCTAAACGCAAATACCTTCACATTGTTAGAGAATTTGAAATAATTGGTGCTTTTGTGTTCATTTGTCTAATGATCTAGATTATCGTGAAGCACCGGGCATTTTCCCTACCTCAAGAATTCATTCAAAGGCAAAAAATAATTTTACTTCCATTATTTGCATTATTCGGTCTGTTATCCTCATCTTCATTGCCATATTCACAACGTCTCGGCTGTTTTACGCTCCGGCTTACTTTAGGTGATTGGAATATCGAACCGAACCCTTCCTTTCGTCCACCGGAGTGGAATATTCTAGTTGCACGTGCCATGCCTCTTCCGGATGCCTCAGTTATATCCCTTTAACATAACTCTTCAAGTTTTGGTTCAGCACTGCTGCAGCCGGTTTTGATCTTACAAATCTTTGGATCTAGTAACTAGATCTATTCAACGTCTGAAGGACACATGGCCCAGTGAAAAAGGCTGGAGCGTACAACGGCCGAAACGTTATGAATATAGCAATGAAAATGAGGATAACAGTCCGAATAATGTAAATAACGCGTGTAATCATAATACCTCATCTCAGAGATATAGACACAAAAATTGTTTTATTTTCTATCGACTTTTTTCTTTCAAAACCAAAGCCTTTCGTCGCTTAAATTGTCAGGGCAATTTTTTAATCGATTTCACCACACGACATGACATTTACATTTTTGTAGATTAAAATTGGCTGGAGTCGGAAGGGAGTTCCACAAGAGAGAAGCGCGAGAAGGTAAACTATTAGCATAGGATTTACGCTTACATCTCGACAGCCGAATGGTTCGGTTTATATTTGTATGTTTTTCGATATATCAACGCACATCTGGTATTGTAAAAAATATTAACATTTCAGGCAATAAGTATTTGTTTCAGGTTAAATATTGGTTAATTATACCAGTGTCTATTACCATCTATTTGGTAGCTGACCTCGTGGTAGCCTTCTTAACCAACTGTAGCTTTGCAATCGAAAGACTGTAGTCCCTGCAACGACCTGGCAGCATTTTCTAAATGCCTGCGTGCGCATGTGTGTGTATGTTAGAAATTATTTCCTCAAATTCTGGTCTTCCGGTACCATTACTAATTTAGCAACTTCAGTTCTCATTAGGCCAGATTGTATTAATCCCTCGCACATATACGCACGTCTCTCTGTTTTTATGTCTGCGAATGTTTATGTGTGTGTGTGAGTGTGAGAGAGAGAATCCCAAAACAATGTATTAAATATCAAAGCAGACCCATCGGTAAATTGCGAGCAATCAATTTCATCGCAATCTTTCTGAGTCTGTTTCCGTTTAATTTGCACATATACCCTTGGAAAAGAGCCACATAAGGAAACTTACGATTGGGATTCTTATGAATACGTTAATCAGAACAGAAATAGGGAAAGAACACTGTTGGCTTTGTTCATGACATTGGAACAAGAAATACTGTATTTATGATCAGAGTGAGCACTAAAAATGCAGAAAATCATATAACCGCATTCCATAGATTACATGAAAGCATTTGACAATGTACGACACCAAGAACTACTTGAAAAGCTAGAAAAGCTTTATAAGGGTTATGGATTAACAATCCAATCTATAAGGCAAAGAATGCTGGTAATTAATTCAGCGGTGAGGAGGAAACTTGAGGCAACAGAGATGTAGTACTACAGAAGGATGTTGGGGATACTGCTAATTAATATTTTGAATAACGAGGAAGTTTTATCAAAAATAATGTTTTTGATCAGAATGAAACCGTTGACATTTCTAATACACATCATGAGAAAATAGGTTTTAGACATTTTAACAGTCCTTTGACATATTGAAGGTAAGAGGTTAAAGCAAAATAATTGTTTAATTAGATGATAGAACAGAAACTGTAGGATAGTAAGATCATTCGAAGGATAGTAAGTTGTAAATAGCTGTGATAAATAATTGATTCTTTTGTTTTATCTGCTTTCATAATTTCTTTTTTGCTTAACGTCTTCTTGTATACCTTTCCTTCTTCTTCTTCAATTCGAGATCAACTTCTTCCTCATATATTCGACTTCCGTTTTTATCGCTTCTTTCTTCTTCTTCTTCTTCTTCTTCTTCTTCTTCTTCTTCTCCAACTCCCTCTCCTTCTCCTCCTTCTTCTTTGTCTTCAATTTTAGATCAACTTCATTATATATTCGACTTCCGTTTTCTTTTTAATTTCCTTCTTTTCCCATCTCGTACCAAGTTTCTGTTTTTATTTAGCTATTTTCTCTATGAAACTTTGTTCGATTTCACGTTTAAACCCTTTTGATTGAATGTTAAACCTACAAGAAGACATCTTTTTCAGATTTTTTGTATTCTTCTCTTTTTTTATTTTAATATTTAACACAACACAAATATATGCCTCCTTTTATATCTATTTTATTTTAAAACTATTCTAATTTAATTTTTTTTTAGAGCCAGGAAACAAGAACAGCTATGAGGATGGTTCGCATTCATTCGTTTTATATTTTTTTTCTTTTAGATTTTTAGAATTTTCTTTAATGTTTGTTTTTTTTTTATTAATTTTCGTTTTACTTTAATGTCTTTTTCACAGTCAGATATCTTATTTACCGAGTGAAATCTCCAAGCAACGTTGATTAGAGTCGCAACTATCCTCGGAATCTACCCGCTTAACATAATGATCATCTTTTAAGACGACAAAGCAATCGACGGCAGCCCAACTAATGCAAAGAGCGTCGTCAAAGGTTTACAGTGGAATGTAGAGAATGAAGGTATAAGGGAAAAGGTGGCCGGCGCTAGGTGAACGTGCTGCTGAAAAAGAACGAATAGGAAAGATGAAGTAATTAATAGGAGGAAGAATTACAGAAGATAGAAAAAAGAAGGGAAAAATAATGAATAATTAAAGATCTAGTATAATGATGAGACACATATATATATGTATATATAAAAGGTGCGATGGGTAAATTGTCGGTATTTTGTATTTTTAATTTCGCACATGTGCGTTGCATATTTTGGATTGTTCGGCTGCACGGTATAGTAGGGTCAGTTGGGCAACGTCATGCAAAAAAGACAACAATGACGAAATTCACTCCTCCACAAATTTTGATATGACATATTGGCATTCGCGCCAGAAGCTCCTATACGACCATTTCAGGGAGTTTGAATTTCAATCTAAGGAGAGGGCATAGGATTCAGAAAGTGATGGAGGAATCTAATGGTGATTACGAAATTTGGAGTGATCTCTAGCGACAGCGATGTTATGTCTCCATTCATATTCTTACTGGTACTTAGTGGCCTCCATGAAGTGCTTTAAGCAGGTAGTGCTGCTCTGGTCAAGAGAGTAGCAATTGGGAGACCATATATCTGACAACAGGACTCTGCACCATGCTACAAATGCAGGAGAACCAAGTCATGGCTGTCAGACAATTTCTACAACATATCACTCTTTACATCTAGCCACCTAACTCCGCAGACTGCAACACCCTTCATTATTATGTATGGGTCACAGTTGAGCGAGAGACCAACAAAACAGCTTGTAACACCAAAAATGAACTGAAGGCAAGAATTATGGCAGCATTCACCAACTGAAATAAGGAAACAATCCAGAAGAGTGGCAGGAGATATCGAAATCGTCTGGAGGCCGTGGTTGAAGCCAGTGGCGATTTTATTAAATTTTATTAAATATATCTTTTAAAATGAGATGTCAATGATATTTTCATTTTTCCATAATTTAGATGACAATTTATCCATCGCATCATGTATGTATGCATGTGTATATATATATATATATATATATATATATATATATATATATATATATATATATATAGATAGATAGATAGATAGATAGATAGATAGATAGATAGATAGATAGATAGAAAGAAAAAAAGAAAGAAAGAAACAGACTTACGGACTTATCTATCAGCTGAATTAAATATGAACAGAGAGAGAGAGAGAGAGAGAGAGAGAAAGTGAGAGAAGAGAGAAAGAGAAAGAGAAAGAGAGATATATCCAAAATGACCTTGATATTTATATAAAGATAAATAATACACCGAGATAAATATGAAGTTATATAGATAGATAGATAGATAAAACATAATACAGAGACTGACAGAAAAAGTTTATAAATAATTTTAAAAATCATATGAACTTGAGAGTTGATAAGAAAAATACTTTTATCAATGATATTTTCATTTTTCCATAATTTAGATGACAATTTATCCATCGCATCATGTATGTATGCATGTATATATATATATATATATATATATATATATATATATATATAATTATTTTTATAATTTTTTATAAATAATTATATATATATTGAGCACTATATATATATATATATATTCCGTATATATATATACACACAGATAATATATACACACACACATAGATAGATAGATAGATAGATAGATAGAGATAGATAGATAGATAGATAAAAAAAAAGAAAGAAAGAAACAGACTTACGGACTTATCTATCACCTGAATTAAATATGGAGAGAGAGAAAGTGAGAGAAGAGAGAAAGAGAAAGAGAGATATATCCAAAATGACCTTGATATTTATATAAAGATAAATAATACACTGAGATAAATATGAAGTTATATAGATAGATAGATAGATAGATAGATAGATAGATAGATAGATAGATAGATAAAACATAATACAGAGACTGACAGAAAAAGTTTATAAATAATTCTAAAAATCATATGAACTTGAGAGTTGATAAGAAAAATACTTTTATTTATTAAATGATAAAGAAAAATGAAATGAATAAACGAAAATGAATGAGACGGCGAAAACAAGAAAGAAACGAGAATAGACCATAGAAATGATCACACAATAGAATACAGAATAATACAGTGTAACCCGGATATAAGAGAGTTGTCGGGACCGGAGAAGTCTCTTATATCCGGGTTTCTCTTATATCCGGGTTTGATCTATTTTGTTTATATTAACACAGGCTCTAATTTGGGACCAGAGAAAATCTCTCTTATATCCGGGTTTCTCTTATATCCGGGTCTCTTTTATCCGGGTTACACTGTAACGATAAAAGAAATATGGTTTTGTAAATGAAAAATAAGTGAAATGACTAGTTCCGAAAAGAAAAAGGAAATCTTAATTCAATAAACGAATATCGAATGTTTGCTTTTCAAACTAAGACAGAAATAAAGAAATGCAAATAATATGGAAAGAAGAAATAGTTACAATTCTTCATACAATAAAAAAAAATACTTGAAAATGTAACCCGGATATAAGAGAGTTGTCGGGACCGGAGACGAAGTCTCTTATATCCGGGTTTCTCTTATATCCGGGTTTCTCTTATATCCGGATTTGATCTATTTTGTTTACATTAACACAGGCTCTAATTTGGGACCGGAGAAAATCTCTCTTATATCCGGGTTTCTCTTATATCCGGGTCTCTTATATCCGGGTTACACTGTATTACAAATTTTATTACATTTCTTTGGCTATCAGCGCTAAAATTTGAAAAGAAAGAAAGAAAATTATGAACGAGTACAATAAACAGAATGAAATAAAGAAAGAAACGAAAAACGAAAGAAATGAATAAATGACAATAAATAGAAAAGAGAGAAAGAAAGAAGCGAAACCGTCGAGTAAAAGGCAATATACAGAAAAGAAAGAAAGAAAGAAAGAAAGAAAGAAAGAAAGAAAGAAGATTAAGCGTTTAAGAGAAAAATCAAAGGAAGACATACAGACAGACAAACAGAAAAACAAAAAGAAGTATAGAAAACTAGACTGAAATTGGATTTGGAAAGTAATATACAATTAAATTAATTCAGATAATGAAAGTAACTTTGCTTCTGATAACGAAGATGTTTAAAAAAATATTTGGTTGGTACTCAAGAAAGAAAAATTAATTGACTGAAACATAGATAGATAGATAGATAGATAGATAGATAGATAGATAGATAGATAGATAGATAGATAGATGGGATTTCAGAGAAAGACTGCCTTAAGTCGGACACGTCAACTGAAACATTAAAGCTTTTCGCGCGCGCCTAGCTTGGACTCTGCTGCGTCTGGCGGCGAAGTGGATTGTGCGTCGCATTTGAATGGGACCTCCGAGACCAGAAGGCATCTGAGTGGCATTCACAAACGTTTGACTTGATTCATGGCCGCTGGTGAGCCTGATTAGCCGTCCTGAACATTGTCAGACTGTTCGGCATCAGGACACGTCAACCAAAACGGGCGTTTCGCCGTCAGCCGAATTCTAATGAGCCGGGCGAGCAGCGAGCGTCATTTAGGAAGTCCGCAATCTAGATCTGGAATTTTTCCTAGAATTTTCTTCTAGCCCCCAGCATTAGACTGAAAGGTGAGTCAATTCATTTCGGACTTAAAATTAGAGGAATTAGTTGCAGTGAAGAAGATAAAGGAAATATCATGGTTGCTTTTGTCGTTTATATAAAGAAGTATTTGTGAGAAAGAGAAAATATTGAGAGGAAAAGGATTAACGAAAAAAGAAAGGAAGATGATTTCAAAACAAATGGAAAAAAAGAAGGAATCAGAGCGGTGACTAAAAGAGAATAAATTATAAATATAAATTGAATTAAATATCAGAAGAAAAAGAGAAATATAAAAGATGGTGATGAAGAAGAAAAAGAAGGAGGAGGAGGAAGAAGCATGATAAAAGAAAATAGAACACATAAAGTAAGAAGGAAAAGAAGAAGTAGGCATGATGAAAGAATATAGATTACACCAGGAAAAAGAAGAAGAAGAAAGAAAAAACGAAAGAAAGAAAAAAAGAAGGAAAGAATGAAAAAAAAAATTGAAACAGTAGAAGAATTAAGCATAATAAAAGAATACAGAACATATATGAAAGAAGAAGATGAAAAAGATAAAGTAGACATGATAAAAGAAAAGAGAATACTCCAGGAAAGAAGAAGAAGAAGAAGAAGAAGAAGAAGAAGAAGAAGAAGAAGAAGAAGAAAAATGAAGTAGGCATGATAAAAGAATACAGAACACACCCGGAAAGAAGAAAAAGAAATCGAATAAAGAACAAGAAGAAGTAGACATAATAAAAGAAGACAGAACACATCACGAAAAAAGAAGACGAAGAAAAAGAAGTAGGCATGATAAAAGAAAACAGAACGCACAAGGAATGAAGAAGAAGGCATGATGAAAAATATAGAACACATCAGGAAAGACGAAGAAGAAAGAAGAAGAAAAAGAAGTATAAAGAAATAGTAGAAGTAGGCATAATAAAAGAATACAGAACATATTAGGAAGAATTATGAAAGAAGACAGAACATATCAAGAAAGAAGATTACTAAAGAAGATGACGGAAAAAAGAAAAAAAAAACTAGTTATGAGGAGAGCAGACAGAAGAACATCAGGGATGAGGAGGGAAAGGAATAAAGAAGAAGAAGATATCACATCAGCAAAAAAGAATACAGAAGAAGAGGGAGACAATTATAATCGAAGAATGTAAAATGAAAGAAAGAAAAAGAAAATTTTCCAAGAATAGAATATTGTAAGGAAATATGTAAAGACAAAAGTTGAGAAAAAAAAGAAGAGTAAAAAAATGGCTGAGTAAATCTATTAGAAAGAAAAATAGAAAATAAAAATAATGAAGTGTAAGTTTGCATAATTAAAGAAACTAATGGGTAAGAAAGTTCTTGAAAAAGAAATCACTCGATAAGAAAGAAAATATTGAAGAGGAAGTAAAAGTCGAAACTTTATGTTACGACAGACTAGAGAGTTACAATGTAATGAGATGAACTTAATGAATTTAGCAAAAAGATAGAATTTCTCAAGTCCGAGAAAGAGAAATGAGAGCGGAAAGATAATAGTAGATTGAAAGAATGGCTAAGTTTAAAAAAAAAACTTCAGGTTTCGCAGAAAAGAAAGATTGGCAAAGTAAATAAGAATTTTTTAGAAGAGAAAAAGGAAGAAGTTTAAAGCCAAGAAAATGAAGAAAAGACAAAACTTAAAGAGAATACAGAAGAAGAAGAAGAAGAAGAAGAAGAAGATGAAGAAGAAGAAGAAGAAGAAGAAGAAGAAGAAGAAGAAGAAGAAGAAGAAGAAACGGCATGTGAGATGGAACGAAGAAAAACAGAAAGAGAAGAAGGTGAGGGAAAAATGTAATACAAAGATTGAAACGACGAGAAGAAAGGAAAAATGTGTTGGTAGAATAATACCAAAATAAGAACAGAAAAAATCAAAAAATGAATATCTGATATGTCTCGGCCCGGATTATGGACTTTGGGGGTTAATTATGCCCTTTCCCTTAGACGGAGCGTCCCTCTAACTCGCCCTCACCCGTCTTGCATGTTTTAATCGTGATATATTTTAGCGAGCTTCACATAGCTTGAAGTAATCTTATTGCAAATTCTTTAAAAGCTATCGTTTTTGTTAATAAAAAATGGCTTTATGAAATACCACAATCTTGCTAGTTATTGCAATCCAAATTAACAAATCAAATTAGCAATCATAGTAAAAAAAAACAGTTTTTTTATAACAAGCATTATAAGTATTAAAATATGTTTTACATATTGATATCATTTCAGTTTATGAAACTATTTAGAAATTATAACATCTAGAAAAATAAAATCAATGATTTATACAAATGTTTAAGCTTTAAATATTCTGAATTGAAATCACACAAATTATCTACTTGAAACACAATCGCACAAACGAAAACATTCTTTCCTTTCTTTGCTTCCTGTAAAATCAAATAAATATAAGTTTGTCATAATGATATCAGTTCAGTTTATGAAAATATTTAGAAGTTATAACATCTACAAAATTAAAATCATTGCTTTGTAAAATCATTGTGGCAGGGCAGGGGGCTTAGACTTCAGCCTATACTAACCAAAGGATAATCCGGTCCTGGATATCTGCTATCGTACACATAATGTACCCAGGTCATAATCAACATCGTTCTTCAGGATATTGTAATTTACTTTTCTGTTAGTGTCAAAAAGACTAAGTATTATACTGGAATAAAATTAATATAAACATGTGGCGAGAATGAAAAGAATCAAATAAATTAGTATGAAAGTTAAAGGGATAAGCACAAGAATAGAAAAAGAAGAAAATGACAACGGCGCTGTGAACAGTGAACATATTGAATAATAAAGAAAGTCTTTAATAAGATTAAAAGAAGCAAAGAAGTAATTCATTAAAACTCAAGTACTTCAGATTAAATAGGAAACCAAATAAAAAGACAAGAAGAATGAACATTTGACTTCAGAGAAAATGCTCAATATCAGCTGACATACATCTTCGAGGTTTTATGAGATTCATCGATCTGTCTTAAGAGCATATGTAGATCAATTCCTTTATACTTCGTTGCTGGAGATGAGATGTTCTGTGACATTCTTTAATCTTGACCCTTCATTCAAAGACATCGTTGCCATCACATTTGTTAATATCTATGGCTGTAAATAACGTGCCAAAATTAAAGAACGGCTTCGAAAGAGAAGGAGAAAAAACAAGAAAGGGAGAAAAAGGAGAGACAGAAAAAAAGAATGAGGAATAGTAACGATAGGAAATGTAGAATAACATTGATGGAGAAATTATTAATTTGGGGACAAAAAAAGTATAATTTATAAGTAAAAGGAAAAAGAAAAGAACAAAATTTAGAGAATAGAAAGACGAGACGAAATAAAGAAATGGTGAAGCTTGGATAGAAATATATAGATGGAGAAAAAAAAAAGAATTGATGTGACTGAAAACTGAAATTGTGAGATTGAGATAGATTTGAACTGAGAAAGAAAGGCAGGAAGAAAGAAAGAAAGAAAGAAAGAAAGAAAGAAAGGAACAAATAAAGAAAAAAAGAAAGAAAGAAAGAAAAGAAAGAAAGAAAGAAAGACTAAACGAAAGAAATGAAGAAAGAGGAAAGTAAGAAACTTACACAAATTATTTCAATATTTGGCTGATTTGAATAAAAAGGGAAAGAATAAAAAATATGAATGATTTGGTTGTTTAATGACATGTCAACTCTACATGGTCATTTAATATCGAAATTTAATGGAAATATTTTGAACACAATCTTATGGCTTTAATTAAATATATTTTGAATGCAGTTGCATAGTATCAACTACATATAAAATGTATTGTTTGGCGTTTTGCTATACAATATAATGGTCATTTTGCTCTATAATACAATAGTGGCAATTCTACTATAAAATGTATTTCTGGTCATTTTGCAATAATATTTTATTGTAGGTAATTTTACTATAAATATGTTTTGTTGGTAATTCCTCTATAAATAGAGGTATAGTTGGTATTTTTACAACAAATATGCATTACTGGTATTTTTACTATAAATATGTATTTTTGTATTTTCATGATGTTTATTATTGGTTGGGGGTTCAAAATTTGGCCATAGCTGGGATTCTAACAGATGCTAGCACTCCTGTTCAGGGTGGACCAGGGAACAAAAGCAATTGCTCAAAATCACCAGTCGCCCGATCAGAAGACTTACTGCCGAATGTAGGTTTATCGTCATACCCAGGACTAGAATTAAAAAAAATAATGAAAGGAAAAAAAAGAGAAACTTGGAACAGAAGAATGTTTTCAGGAAAGTAAAAATAATATAGTAAAAAAAAATCAAAACAAATGACTAATAAGCAGAATATGAAGAGGCTCTTGCGAGCCTCTTCATATTCTGCTTATTAGTCATTTGTTTTGATTTTTTTTTACTATATTATTTTTACAATTATTAACAAAGAGAAATAAAAACAAGTAGGAAAAAGAAAAGGGTGATCACAATAATAATAATAATAATAATAATAATAATAATAATGTCTGAATTCTCTGTTTGATTATTGTGTGTGAAGGTTGTTATTTACTCGCATCCCCACATTGACGGAATGTGGCAGGGTGTCGTTTACAATATACGGTGCCGATAAGTGTACATATGTGAGAAAGCAAAAAATTGCCCAATTCCGGCATCCACGATGCACTAGGTATCCACTGAGCCCCTCCCATTACTTAGTTTAATGAAGAAGGCGTTGCGGTAGGAATGGAACTAGTCATCCCTCATAATTTTTAAAGAAAAGAACAGATACTATATTTTGGTCCCAGCTTGAAGACCGAGATTGAAGCGACAATAGATATGATGTATAAAGATCTAACAATTCAGTACTTAGAACCGAATCTACCAAAACGTATGGTTTCATTATAGTATGAAATGCTTATGCGTAAGCATTCACAATTTCTTGTAGAAATAAAAACAGAGAACTGGTACAGAATGTGCCGCGATGTTCCTAAATTGTCTTCCTCTCGTTTTGAATACTGTTGAATTGTTTTGTTTTTTTCGCCTGGACGAGTAGTCAGCCATAGCTAAATAGACCAGTTCACCATGCTAATTAACCCATAACTAGGAACGGGAGATGATATATATTTATACCTTTCCCAGTGTATTTTTCCGAAGTTGAATGTCACAAACTCAACTAGAATTCGAACACGTTTCAACAATTTCTCGTTCCCAGCCGCCAACAACAACAGCAGCAGTAAAAAATAAAAGCAGATGAATAGATATAAATGAAAATAAATTATGGCAAAGTACAGCTTGTTAAATGGTTTGACAACTAATAAAGTGAGAATGAAGAGGGAACAAGAAAAAAAAACGGACAAATAAAACCGACAATGAAATATTCGTTATGAATAAACGATTTTTACAAATGAAAAACAAAAAAAAATTCTTGCAAAATGTATAGAATGGGGTGTTTTTTTACCATTTACATTAAATGCAGTCGGACTAATGTCTTCATCTTTGTTTTTTTCATCAAAACATTAAGACTGTTGTTCCCCGTGACTCCTTTCAGATGTCTGTCGAAAGAGAAAGAGGGGTGGAGGGAGTTATATTAAACAGCAATGCTGCATCAGGGTATCCCACGGGACAACAGCATAGAGAAAGAAAGCGTTGTTTCTTAAAAATGGTGGTTTACTAATGGTGTGTCCAATCTTTGATCGGTTAGTATAGTCTGAGACTCAGTAGAAACTGGAGGAGAAATAACTTAAAATGTTAAATAAAAGATTACATTAAATAGATGATACAATTCGAAATTCTCTTCAGGTTACCCGGAATGCCAGCCATTGCAGAAGAGATCAGCGGCCGAAATGTTGTCATAGTAACAATGAAGGTGAGGATATTATGCCGGATATAAATAAGAAATTGTGACATATAAAATGAAAACATTTTTTAAAAGCATAAACTTTGTTTATTTGTTTTGTTTTACGGCGTATCAACATCAATCGGTTATTTAATGCCTACGATATAGTTTTTACTGTCAATTTCTTTTTAATAAAAATGTATTGATGCTTACATTTTAAAAAAAAAAAAAATGTGTCGTTGGTAATATTCTTTTTCCCAAAAATGAATTGTTGGTAATATTTTTTCCGACAATTTATTGCTGGTAATAATGTATTGCTGATAATATGTTTTTCCCAAAAATGTATTGCTGGTACTAAAACCTATTATTACACTTTTATATCCACAGTTTGAGGATTAACTATTTCCCCATAGCTCGGGCCCTAATAGGTGCTACCAACCCGGGTCGGGGTAGAACATCAGCAATTAAAAGATGGCTCCAAGCACCTCAAAATCTCCAGATCAGAGGTCTTGCTGACGGCTGTAGTTTATCGTCATGCCCAGGACACGGATGCCGTTTATCTTCATACCCAGGACGCGGATGCCGTTTATCTTCATACCCAGGACGCGGATAAGCTGTAAAATGTATATTATAATGGCCGAAAAAGGGAAAAATATACTTTTTTTTCCAAATTTGATAAGCAAATAAGAAAAACAAATATGGTTACCTTCTGGTTATGAAAGATCATACGATTTGCTCAAGAATAATGGCGTCGTCACCCAGTTACGCAGTATAAATATTCATAGTAACACTCTGGTTTTCATTATATTTCTTGACTGCCAATGACAAAGTTGAAATCATTAACAAACCCATTAACTACTACTACCAGTATGTGCCATGTCCCTTCAGAACTTCGTCGATCAGGACTCTCCACAATATGCTGTCTTTTCTAGCTTTTAATAAATTTTATCTTTTAGCTCCCTCTCCTAAACCCTGTTTTACCAACCATTTGCAAAAGCTTATTGGGTAAGTTATGCGATCTTTTCTTCTGTACATCTTGCCTTCAACATGATCTATGCGCATTAAATTTTCCAAATCTTCTTTCCTCATCATATGCACTAATAATTTCAACTCTCCTTTTTTTTCTGTTGTTATATATGTGTCCTTTTTGTTTCCCTTTTCTATATAAGTTCCTCGGTGTTCACATTTTCAGTCCATTGTGCACTCAGCATCCACCAGTAGAACCACATCTTGCTTCAAGTCTCTTCTTCATCTGTGATGAGATTGTCTAGCATCCACTGCCATAGAGTAATACTGATAGAGAACTAATGACATCTTGAAATTATGAGGATAGTGAATCTATTCCTTTCAAATGTACACGTCCATTTACAAATCGTTAGTCGATATATCCGCCGATCAGGGCTAAAACTTTCTACCTATTTTTCATTTCGTTTAAAGTTAATGTTTCTGGTTTATTTTAATTCTAACACACATAAAACCTTCAGCATTGGTGTCGAATGAAATGAATAAATATTTCATCGCCTCTTTAAGACTCAAGAACAACCAATAATCTATACTACCTTCAGGGCAGTTTAAAATGATTTTAGACTTCTCACTGTTTGCGCCATTGTCGACTGCAGGTGTGATACCGGCAAATTGTCCTTTCAGACCTTATTCTGGAGATGTGCGCCTTGATATTTCACAAGCTTTCATTTCATCAGTCCATAAATTTTGGCTGACTTGCGAATTCCACTTGTCAACAATTCTATCTTTGATCGCTGCTCTGTTAGTAACACGGGCGTAGTACTCGTGTCAAACGGATCGTATTGCTCAATGCTGTCACAAATCGAATTGATGCTGAGTAGTAACAGAACTTTGTAGACAACTGAAAACATGTTTAAACATAGATGTGTCTCTACTATTAGCGACGTCACGAAGTAGTAAACATTATTTATGTATTAACCCATATAAATTACATCCAATAGAATCCCTCATATATGGAATCCCTTATATCTGGAATCTCTCATATCAGGATTACCTCATATCCGGAATTCTGCATATCCGAACATGATTTTGATGTGTATATTTGAACTATTTGGGTGATATGTAACTGATTTGAAATTTCTGTTTTTCAGGAAATTTACTTTGGATAATTGCTTATGCTTATTTCACCATAATGACTTGTACTGGTGTAAAAGATGATGGGAATAAGTAGAAAGGTTGAAAACGAGACACATCTGCAACGAATGTCAGTTTTATCGAAAGAAAACCAGCATTCAGCTATGACAATTGCAATAACGCACGCAGAGTTAAAAAGTGTCTTTCGTTTAAAACTTCAAGAACAAAAGCAAAACGAAACGCGGAAAAAGTTGAGGATGATATTAGAAGAGAAAGAATCATCATGCAACAGCGATTAAAAAATCCTCATTATATTATTTGTTTTGCATACGTGGCATACTTAATTTAATGAATTTTTCACTCGCCATTAGCTTATTTTGTTTACTAGAAAACATTGAAAATAAATGTTAAACCTGATTTCAGTTCTTTTATTTTAATCTAAATATAACCCTCTCATATCAGGATTTTGTAACCAATTCATAATATCCGGAAGGCCTTCATAGTCCGATTGTCAGGGATTCTACTGTAACTTCGTCTATATAGTCCCCAGTTGGAAGAGAAATCTTTACAGAGTCAACATTTACCCTGTTATGGTTTGTTGTTGCAGACTATAATGTTGTCGGAATGGTTATTACTAAAAAAATGAAGAACTAAAGAAAATCAGCACATAAGACAATATAAAAAGTGAACCATAATAAAGAAAGATTCATTATAAGTTTTAGAAAAGACGCAAAAAACTACGAGAGTTCAACAATATGTACTCAGATGCTCAGGTGTTTATTGACTGAACATTGACTTTGAAATTTCACTTAGTAGCTTCAGAACTACGTCGACTATGGAAAGATGAGTAAGTAGATTGGGATGAACTAAAAATTGTCGAGGAAAATAAAACCTCTCTCATTTTCCTAATTAAATTATAAATTCATTGATTCATTTACAAATTCAATGCTACATAAATTTTGCCTCGAGCCTTATTAACAAGTCAACGATTAATATTTTCTATTCAGCAGTAAATCGATAAGGTAAATAATTACATCAAAACAATGAGTTTTAGAATAACATATGAAGCCTAAAACCATTATGACATCAGAGAGAGATGTTGGAAATGAGAGTAAAATTAATAGTTTTGTATGCTTTAAGCAAATATATAAACATTGAGACTCGCTTATCATCTGGTTTCAACGATTTTTTTGAAAAAGAATAGAGCTTAACACATTTCCTGTTTAGGATTGGGTTTCCGGTAATGTCTTCTCATTCGCTTTCACTTGCATTAGTTCCATGTGTTTTAGTGGCGTTATTGCCTTGCTTGGTGTGGCTTGAATAAACAAAAAAATATATACAAAACAAATACAAACAAATACTTTATTATATGGATTTGTATAAAATCTCCATTCATTTAACTTCTCGATAAATAGCAATGGTGACTTAATTATCTTCCAATTGAACTTCACACTCATATACCTGCGTCTCTTCTGATTTTTAAATCTTCGGGTCTACCATTAGTTGTGATGTTCGCGTCACTTTTACAGCGATTTTACCCTTGGAGAAAAATAAATATCAGAAAGCCAACTAAAGACTGTAAATGCGGTAGCAAACCGTAGCTAACCGTCCTATGGGATATGAGATTTTGCCAAAAATCTTGCAAGAGGCGTAAACAATGTACTCGTTCTGTGATTGTAAAAGCAATGGTTGCGCAGTACACAAGATCATTTATTGGTGTCTTGCTACCGACTGTATTGTTGCATGGAGATTTTATGTTTATGTCCACAGAGTATGGTCCTGATTAGTTTTAATAGTACCTGAATGTTGAACACCCGGTTATCGTAATATTCAAAATACTTTAGTATTCAGACAGACCTCCTAGCCTAACACATCAGCCAACTGTAACATTAAGAGTATAAACATTGGGTTGTCATCTTCGTTGTTAACTCTTTAATAATTCTACACTAATTTTCTTGGAAGTTCTCAGCATTATATAGGAATATTTGGTCAGATTATGTGTCCCCTAAATCAATCACACTGTAACAAGAATTAAAAATAATGATATCAACGGTTATTATCTTTCTAAGATAAAAAAACTAAAAAAAAAAGTTCTGAATGAGACCCATGTAAAGCCATGGAAGGCGATTATCTATCTTTGTAAAGGAAGAATTGACTTCTCTCCTAATGAGCACTGTGAGTCACTTTACATCCCGTTGTTGAGGATAGTTTTGTAGCTGCTTAGTTCGCAACGAAGTCAGATGTTGTTAGCCATCGGCGGTTCGGCGAACGAGTGAATGCCATGCTTCCTAAATAAGAAAATAAAAGATACATATTGCTAAGCTTATATTTGCCAAAGGGTTACAATAACTGAACACTCTGGGAGAATGAAACTTAGTATGCAGTAGAGATATTCTGCGTAATAATCACACGAGCTATTATCATCGGCTGAGGTTCCCTATTAAATACCTATGGACATATCTATGGAGATGAACATGTAAGTCTGTAGATGAATGTCATGTTAAATATTCTATGTCATATAAATAAGTTTTAATTGATAAACTTATGTATATATGGAGAGTGTTGTATGAACTGTCAGTTGCAATCAGGTTGGAAGATAGACTAAAAACCAAAATGCATAATGTATGTGATTTTGCCTTTCTGAATGTTATCTTCCCCTACAGTAGTGGCCCAGACGTCAAATGAAAATATTCCCTTGTGATTAATATTCTTTCGGCAAAGGTATATTTGGCAACAAAATTATTTTCTGAGATCGCGCAGCGATTAGCTATAAGAAGTGTTACGGAAAGAATCTGCTCTTTGGAACTGAATATTTTACCAGGGGTGCTGAAAATATCAACAGGGTTTGAATTGAAGTGTTCTCACCATGTTTAGCTTACCAAAATCTGATAAATCAAATGAGCAAATACCAAGAATTTTTGAAAGGTCAATTGCCTGAGTCGAAAAATTTTAAACAGATATTCTGATTGATATTATTATTAATGTTATTATTATGGTTATTGTTATTATTATTATTATTATTATTATTATTATTATTACAGCGGTCAGTTAAGAGATGAGCACGATTTAAGAAGAAAAAAAAACAGTGTTTGACAATGTTAATATTTCAAAAGAGCATCTTCTTTACATTATATATACAGATTTTCTAAGCGTAGTTTAGATGAGACACAAGGCCCAAAGCATAGGCTCACCCAGTGAGGATCGAGCTCACTCTCCAATTGTAACTGCTTTAGTGAGACAAGATTGCTACCATTACACCACGCCGAGGAGACCGCTTCAAATTTTTATATATATTAGGTTGGTGCAAAATAATGACGTAATAAGGTCGTTTTTTGACGTTAAAAAATACGTCAAAAACGACATTATTATCATTATTTTTGCACCAACCTATATATATATATATATATATATATATATATATATATATATATATATATATATATATATATAAGTCTTTGTACAAATGTTGTTTGTCTTGTAATGAAAAAAATGGCTGTCCTGTTAACGAACGCGTCAAAACAAATGAAAAGGCGCCAGCGTAAAGGCATATGACTGAAACGCGTTTAATATGATAGTGATCTTGTTCATCTTGGAATTTTCCTTTAGTTAATTAGTTACTAAGAGAAATCGATCAAAAAGCTTAGTATAAATCTTATGGAACTCTCTTAGTCATTCTCTTTATTTCCCCGGGGTTGGAAGTTAGTAATTTGCATACGTAAATACCCTCATCCCAGTCGGATAAGGGTAGTGAAATAATGGATAGCGGTGGAATAATGGATAGCGGCTCAGATTGAGGAACCGGAGAGCAGAGTTCGAATTCCAGTCGAATCCATTACATTCACTTAAGAATCTTCTTCCCGCCAACGGGACAAACTGAGTTCTATAGCCTTGGATGGCAACTGGTCTACCGCAGAAAGAGATGGCAATCTACTGCGGAAAAAAAATCTGCCTCGTCAGTCATGTATCGAAAGATACATGATCGCCGAAGCGTGTAACACGCATCGCACATAACTGACTGACTGAACTACCCCCATTCGTTTAAGGGTGAAAAACTTGGTAGATTCTGAATATATTTCCTCTGTGGTAACTATACTTTACAAATTTAAGCGCAACAGAAAATTTTCTCGAACGTCTCGCTTGTGGGACTCTCTCCTAGTTTCTAGTTTTCCAGTCAAGTATGAATTTCAAAAAAAATAAATGCAATATTAATTGTTCTCTTCATCTTCTTAATTTCTATTATTTTATTATTCTCGCACTTTAATAATAGTTTTCTTTTATATTCTTTCACACTCAGTATCTCCCATCTGCATTTTACCTAATTTGTTGCCTTGTTTAGTGATTTTTTTTTTAAAAATAAAGAGAGTAATTAAAAAAAAGAACTGAAAAACACAGGATTTAACAATATTTCGGCCGTATATGTGTCTTTTTGAAGTTATGTTTAAAAAGGTATGCAGGTATAAAAAATACAAGTGCTTTGTACAAAAGTCATTTGTCTTGGAGAAAACGGTTGCCAGCACAAATGGAATTCAACTGAATGTGAGTTGGATGATATTTTCCGTTAGTTGATTAGATTGTAAGGGTAATTAATCAAATAGTTTAGCAAAGTATTTAATGAATAATTATCATTGCATGGAAAGAAATCTACGCAAGATTTTAGAAGTACCCATTAGTATGTTTTTTTTTGGAATTAACATATTTCAGGGATGCTAGGAGTTTGGTCTACATACATTTGTCCTTCATGATGGCATATATTGACCCCCAAAGATTATTTATTATTATTATTATTATTGTTATTATTATTATTATTATTACTATTATTATTATTATTATTATTATTATTATTATTGTTGCTCATGTTTTTATTTTTGTTTTTGTTGCTGTTTTATAATGAAATCACTCTCCGTAAGAAAATATAAGCATTTCTTTATGTAAGCGAAAGACACAAATAAATGTTTAGGATGTTCGACTTAAAAGTTAAGTGTCTGTGTGTTTGTGTCTGTGTGTTAACCTTAAGTTTATAGGGTCACATGAAACGAAACAATATAGGATTATCAAAAATATGCATTGAAATGATGCTTGATGAATCAAGATACAGGAGAGTCCAGTGAAGTCAAGAGAACATTATCAAATGGACACAACTCGACGTTGGGTCCTTAAATCAGGTTATCCAGAAGAATTAACTCTAGAGTGAGGTGACTCATAAGAGTTCTCATTATGCTGTGAGAAGAGAGTTCGAGTTCGATGATGATTATCGCCTTTTTGCTGTTCATTTTTATATTTCCAGTTTTTCCCTTTTATCTTCTGTCATATTTCTGGTAACTTCATAATTACATTCTCTTAGAATCTTTTACATTTCTAAGCAAAAATTCGCTCCCAGCGCCTTAGGCGGGCTTCATTGAAATTAAAATTATATTTCCTTACGGGTAATTAGTAGTCTTCAGAATAAGTAGTGATTGTAAAGTCCATTATCAATTCACTGTTAAATACACAAATGTAAGTAAGTGATGTTGTTAGAATTATTTTTAATGCAAATTACTCTTTAAATTATTTTAGTTTGGGATGAATTTACCTGTCATATATTTTAAATAACATGAGGATAGGCATTTAACCGTTTTCTTTGAATTTTTATCAGCTTCTTTTAATGATTAAGTTCATAACTTTTATTGTATCGCATCGCATCCTCCGTAGGTTGCTTAATTTTCGGCTGACCTGATGAAAATTTATGAGCGACCTTAAATTAATCATTTTGAAAAAAACAAAAACATGTTTTGCCCTTGTCTTCTTACAAAATAAAATCCTTGCATTTGCATTGATAATGCAAATGATAATCCTGATCAGAAGAAGAAACGCGCCGGCTAAGTTTTCATTTTGTTTTTATTCATGTCCTTTCTATTACAGATATAGTATATGTAAATTATATATATATATATATATATATATATATATATATATATATATATATAGATAGATAGATAGATAGATAGATAGATATTGACTTATATGTCCACCCACAAACACACACACACACACATATATATATATATATATATATATATATATATATATGATAAGATAAAAGAACAAATAGGAAACGTATGTCAATCTACCATGTTTCCCTTTTATTATACTTCGTCAGAGATTGAGAGAAAACAGACAAAAACCGAAAACATTGGAATTTTCAATTATTTTGGGATCAGTTCTTATTGGTCATACATGTGTCACGTGTATTAAAACAAATGTAATGTTTTAGGCGTGTTTATACTTGGTAAATATATCATTATTAAGCTTTCGATGTATTTTCTTCTTAAAGGATTATGTTCTTTTTTATTTAGAATGATATTAGTGAAATCAAAGTTATGACTAATTTCGTTTCTACACAAAACAGGTGAGTTAGATCGATTGTTCAAACGTAAGTCTTAATTGTTCTCGTAGATGTGGGATTTTAGATCACGTGCTGTCTCATCCACATAAACATCTTTGCATTGTAAACAGTTTATTTAATAATATTTAAATCGGTGTTGGGTTTATATTTCTTGCTAATTATACCTGCGATCGTCTTGGAGAATGTAATAAAGATCCAAATATTAGGAATTAATCTGTTTGGGAGTTCAGTAGGAAAAGTGTTGGTGGGCAGGATTATGAATTTTGTATATTTTTTGTTAGAAGTATTATTGGTTGTGTCTGTTTTTTGATTTCGTTGAAATTTTAAACTAGTTTGTTTTGCGTTGAGAATAAATAGTGTGGATAGTGGACAACTTTGAAAGTTTTCTCAATATATCTCTCTTCTTCAATTAGGTATTCCGGACTGCATATCCTAAAGGCACTGAGGTAGAATTCTATGACCAGTCCAGGTTTTATTTTTGGATGTGTTGAGAAAAGAAGTTCATCTTCCAACCTCCCGCCTCCTATAATCAAACAGATACCAAAATCAATTAACTGCAGGCTTTCCGACAATTCCCCCAATGAATCCATATTTAACAAAGCCAAGAAAGTCTAAGAAACAGCCCTAAAAGATAGTGGATTCCTAGCACCACTCACATACTCACCACAGAACACAAAAAAAAAAAACAACAGGAAAAGAAATATCATATGGTTCAACCCACCGTACAGCAAAAACGTAAAAACAAACGTAGAAAAAATATTCTTCAAACTCTTACACAAACATTTGCCGGAATCAAACACCCTACACAAAATATTAAACAAAACGCAGTAAAAATCAGCTACAGTTCCACTTAGACCATGGCACAAATAATAAATAAGCACAACAGGTAAATTATCAACAAACCACACGAACGAATTAAACCCACGTTCAACTGCAGAATAAAGAACGAATGTCCCTTAAAAGGTAATTGTTTACAAAACAACGTAATATACCAAGCCACGATAAAATCACCAGATAATGAAGAAAAAGTATACATAGGAGTAACTGAAGGACACTGGAAACAAAGAAATTATGCACACAAAACATCTTTCACAAATATGCGAACAGCACAATGCTTTCTAAGTTTATCTGGGAAATTAAAAACAAAACGCACATCACATCAAAAATAACTTAGGAAAAGATCATCAGCCTGCAACAACCAATCAAAAACTTGCAAACTTTGCTGGGAGGAAAAAATAGCTATCATTACCTTCCCAGACCAAAATAAATTATGAAATAAAAGACCCGAGCTCATCACAAAATGCAAACATGAAAACAAATTTTTACTACGTTACTTAAAAATTGAAAACTGAAAAAAATAAAATAAAAATAAATAAACAAAATGCCAATAAAATATGCAAAACAAATTAACCCAAACAAATTACTAAATCACACCCGTTAGAATAGACGAAATTGAATAAATAAATAAAAAATAAAAAAAACAAAGTCAATGAATCCAAATAAATAAAGTAAATAATAAACAAATTAACAAACCATTATGACTAAAACATTAGTTAGACTATAAAAATCAAACCAAAAATCGGAAGAAAATAGCTATAACTGTTATATAACGTTAAAAGAAAAAAATACTATGTTATTTAAATTCGAAAACTGAAAAGAGTAAATAAAAATATACAGTATAATAAATAAATAATAGAAAAAAAAGTAAAACAGATTAATCTAAAATCAACCAAATAAATAAACAAACTAACAAACCGATCCCGATAAATTATCAGTTAGGAAAAAACAAATAAAGATAATCAATCCAAATAAATACATGAAGTAATAAACAAATTAAAAACTGCTCCTGCCAAAATAATAGTTAGAATAAACTAGATAATTAAAGCTATTTATTCAGTTTTGGGTTTGATTGTTGAATCAACCCCAAAATTGAATAAATAGCTTTAATTATCTTCCCAAACCAAAATAAAACTATTAAATAAGCGATATAAACAATTTTTTAGTACGTGAATAAAAACACCGATTAAAATAAAAAATAAATATATAAGATAAGAAATAAAAATCAAAAATATAAATAAGAAATAAAAATAAATAATGACAAGCAAAATAATTTAACCCAAATAAATAAATAAATAAACGAATTCCGGTAAAATATCCGCCAAAATAGACTAACCACAATGCACCACTGACCCGTATATATAAATAACCGAGAAAAACAACAGCACTCGTGGCCTGACGATTGCGTCTAGCATAAAACAGTCTCTCGCCTCTAACTGTTGACTTCTATGTTCACTTTTATATTTACACACACTCTATTTCTGATATTGAGCACTTTATCCCATAAATATACCACAACTTATAATATTTATATATATATATATATATATATATATATATATATATATATATATATATATATATATATATATAAATTCTCAAGAGGATAGAATCCAGGACAGAGTAAGAATATAATATAAAAGGGTCAAACACTAATATTCCATGGTTATAATTTATTACACTGGAATCATAATCACGATCCAAATCATCAGACCTACAAATAAAAAAATATTTTTGAATTAGTAGGTTAGATGAATTGGTAATAAATGTAATAAATTATAACAATGGAATATTATTGTTTATATATATATATATATATATATATATATATATATATGCACGATGTAAATGTTACTAAATTTTATTTTTGATATACTAAATATTTCCTCTGTTGTTGAACACATAATGTCAAGTACATTGCTTGTTTAAGGTACGACATAGGGGCACATATGGATGTTGATTATACAAATGTTTGATGTGTTTAAAAACTTCTTCAGTATAAACACTTATAAGTTAATAACCAATTTACATATAACTTGAAATGTCACAAATTAAAGACATCAACATCCTGACTGATTTGTAGCAATGGATTCTGCTAACCGAAGTATATGAAGCACCTATTAAAGAATTACTATAACTCTGGCAGCAATATCACAGGGATTGGTATTATCATCATTTCATTGTATTATTGTTGAGGACAGAATCATGGAGCAATTCGAACTGGAATTATGAATATCTTAAATCTGTACAAATATTGTCAGCATAGAAAATCTGAATAGTCATCCACTTAATGCAAAATACGGACCACATACGACTGATAAAAATAATTATCAATCAAGAGAAGAAATACATTGAGTGAAATTCTTAATTGATCATTCAACGGACCCTAGAGCATGCAAAGCATTCCAAGAGGATTGAAAGTGCTTGACCAAAAATAGCCACATTATTGATTTAACAACATCGCTTAGTCTGTCTGTGCTCCTGAATATTGCTGTTGAACAGTAAAAGACACATTCCCTGTTACCTGGTAACAAATGTAATGCTTGTCTATATCTCTGAGATGAGCTTCTATGATTATTTACATTATTTACATTTTTCGGACGGTTATCTCCATCTTCATTGCCATATTCACAACGTTTCAGCCATTGTACACTCCGTCTTTCTTCAGGTGATTTTCACGTGGAAGGTTCTAGTTCTAACTCGGTGGACAAAATAAAGGGTTCTGTTCGAAATGCCATTCATCTGAAGAAGGCCAGAGCTTACTACGGCCGAAACGTTGTGAATATGGTAATATCCATGAGGATAAGAGTATGAATAATGTAAATGATGTAAATTAAAATTAATTTGCCAGAAGTTTCGGGTAGACGGTCGATTTCGTGAGTTAGGGGCAGTGAATGAGACTATAGATTTAGTCATTCAGTTTGGTGTTGTAGATGCTGTTACAACACCGTTTGCTGATTGAGTTATTAACAAGTTGGGACTGTACGATTGGTCACGGTTCCAAATTAATACAACTACTTCTCTCCAAACCAAGGTCTTAACTGCCCCGACTGTTGCTTCTGTGTGTTTGGGTCTCTACTGATAGACGATTCACCAATCTTTTATCGGTCTTTCCCAGCCGGCGTTGTGTTTTTAGATCCTAGAAAAGATGAATCTGACAAACGCTTGGCCATCTGCAATAAAACGAAATCGAGCCTACGCGTCGGGTTACAGCAGTATTATAATTAACTTCTGTCAAGGATTCCGATAACATAAATTAAACTTGGTTTATTGTTTGGTTTGTTTGGTTTTACGGCATATCAACCTGAATGGGTTATTTTGTTTTGTCAAAAATCTATTTCTTGTAATATTTTTCCTCAAAAATGTATGGTTGGTAATATTTTTTTCAAAAATGTATTGCTAGTAATATTTATTTTTTTTAAAACCTACTGTTGGTAATATTTTTTTTTCAAAAATGTATTGCTAGTAATATTTATTATTTTAAAACCTACTGTTGGTAATATTTTTTTTTCAAAAATGTATTGCTAGTTATATTTATTTTTTTAAAACCTACTGTTGGTAATATTTTTTTTTCAAAAATGTATTGCTAGTAATATTTATTTTTTAAAACCTACTGTTGGTAATATTTTTTTTTCAAAAATGTATTGCTAGTAATATTTATTTTTTTAAAACCTACTGTTGGTAATATTTTTTTTTTGCTAGTAATATTTATTTTTTAAACCTACTGTTGGTAATATTTTTTTTCAAAAATGTATTGCTAGTAATATTTATTTTTTAAAACCTACTGTTGGTAATATTTTTTTTTTCAAAAATGTATTGCTGGTAATAGTTTTTTTTTCTTCAAAGATTTATAGCTGGTAATATTTTTTTACAATGTATTTCTGGTATTAGAACACATTTTTACACTTTCTTAGTGTTTTAATTATTTGTCCATAGCTGGGACCCAAACAGGTGCTACCACCTCGGGTCAGGGTGAACCTGGGAACATCAGAAATAAAGAGGTGGTTCCACGCTCCTCGAAACATCCTGATCAGAGGCCTGGACGTAGTTTATCGTCTTGCCCAGGACGGCAACTTGCTTTAAATTGATGTCACCAATATTCATAACTGTTGATGATGCGGAGTAAAACATTAGCTATACAACAGAGGACAACTTATTCTGGTAGGTTCCCTGTACTTCCGTCTTTCAAAGGAGTTCTTCCAGGAGCCGCTACGATTCGGTGGAATCCCACTTCTGATAATTTCTTTTATCAACTATTCTTTGACGGAACTTCCTAGTGACTTTTCATAACAAATCTTCCGACAGCTATCAAAGGCTGTGTGCGGCTGGCGTGTGACTGAATCTCTGACACTGTCCAACTCTTCAACTGGCTGGCGACGGCTGCAAACCTGAATTATGATGGTTTCTGCGAAATTATTTCGTCTCCCATCACAATACCAGCCATAATCCAACTCGACTGGTCAATTCCGATCATGCGATCCTTCGAAATTTATCTTAGTTCACTCTCAAGATTTTCCCAATTTCTTACACCCACGCAGTTGCTGTATGTATAATGCTAACGACGCCATCAACTTTGACGATGTTCAAATTCTAAACTTATCAACCTCTTGTTTCAAAACATGTTGGTAGTTTTCGAGTCATCTAAATCTCCTAACTGTGAGTGAATACACTTTTTATCCGTGATATTTTTATTTAAAATTGATCAAGCCATTCAGAGCTGTTATATCGCCTTCTGAAATCTTCAATATTCTCTATTGTCACGTTGTGATAGATCTATAAATAGCTGAAATGATTCTTTTGGAGGGAAACATAGATCTTGTTTCAGACAATTTTCCCACTTTTATGATGACCATGTCTCTCAGTGTTGATAACTTTTTTTCCCAGCAAGCAAACTCATTATTTCATTGTGTGCGGCTGACAGGAAACTGGTTCCAGAAACACTCGGCTGATTTCCAGATACTTTCTGGTTCCAGAAACACTTGACCATTTTTAGGTACTTTAGTGAACCGTCTGTTCTCTATTAAGCATAGATGAGGAATGTTGCAGACGTCAGTAAATCCCTTGCAGAAACACCGAAAAAATAAAATATGCCTTTCTAGTTAGCTCTTCCAAAGACTCCAGCAATTTGGTGTTGACATTTTCAAGTGATAGAAGATAAAATTTATATCTTCTTTTATTGCTGTTCTGAATTTAGTGTAAAGAAGTATTTGTTAGGTGGCTTTCCCTGTATACCCAGCCAAGTAAATAACTTTTTTAATAGGTTGATAAACTTGTAACGTTGAGAAAACTTTGCCTTGTAACGTTACTTTAAGGAAAATTTAATAACTTCCTAGAAGAGATTAGAACGTACATTCATCATCTAAATGACTAATAGTTAATTTATTCGAAAATTATAAAATAAATATGTTATAAAATCTCTACAAAAATAGACATTTTGTTTCAACATTTCTGATGTCGTATCAAGTGATGGTGTTGAATGTAGAATAAAGGGTTTAAAATTTTCAAATCAAACACCCCTCCCTAGGGGAAACGCTGTTACATAAGCTGCAATGAGCAATCAAAATACAAGTAAATGAGAATTCAAAAAACTTGACAACGTATCTTGGTTAAAATAATTAATGCTTTAATGTTAGTGTTAGACTAAAATAGAAATCATTCCAACTAATTAATATTAAATTTTACTATAAAATTCAAAATTCAAAATTACCAATAACTTTAAATTTAATTTGTATTAAGTTTAAAAAATTATAAAATTATTTAAAGAAGAAACTGAGGAAAAATACATGTTTTGTTATTTATTTTGTTTTTATTGACAGGCCCAAAATTCAGTTAGAATAAACATTAAAATCTAATGTAGTGCTAAGCTTCGTTAGAGCTTAGTTACGTTGGAAGTGATGATGTGAGCAGGGGAGGTTGAAATCTTGCAAAAGATAATATATACACAATCAGATTATAATACACATCAACGGAGACATATTTAGATATATAAAAACACAAAAAGCGAACGAAACAGGAAATAACTGTCCACGACATTTAAAAGAAAAAAACAACCGACAATATATAAAAGCAATGAAAGGCACATATAAGCGATTATAAACACATACATTGATAAAAACACGCATATATAAACACCAAGAAATATTTAAATTTAAAAGTGTTAAACGAATTCAAACATAACATTAAAATATGACTTACATGGGCATAAAAGTGTTTCAATTGATAAATTTTAATATGGGTAGAATAAAAAAAAAACAAATATTCGTTAATGAACAACGTAAAGAAAAAAAGATACTAAAATATATAGAAATGGACAGAAAAAATATATATATACATAGGTACACATAAGAAAACACCAAATTCAAATGTCTAGGCCAAATTTAACACTTAAAAATAACACTCTCTAATATATAAAAAGAAAACTCATAAACACACAAATATATATAAATATCTCATTATATACGCATGAGTACACATACACGAGAACAAATATATAACAATAAGTAAAAAATACGTACATACATATATGCAAACATATACATATAAATATATAAACGCATACATACATATATATATATATATATATATATATATATATATATATATATATGCATATGTTTGTATATATATATATATATATATTTATTTTATTTTTTAATGTTACTATGTAGGTTGATATATTTATTTAAATGTGTGTGTATATATGTATATGCGTATGTATGTATGTGTGTGTATATAGGTATATATACATATATATGTGTCTATATGTGTATGTACATGAGTGTGCATAGGTATACTTATTATGTTTCTATTTGTAGTGATGAATGTGTGTATACATACGTCTGTATGTATTGTTTACATATATATATATATATATATATATATATATATATATATATATTATATATATACTCTCGGCAAATGAAATTGGCGTAGAAGACTCAGAAAGGTCGGCCGACAGCCCAATATATATGTAAAAGTTTGTCACTTTGCTGACGGATGTTACCTTCAGCATCCCGAAATCAGAATTTCGTAGGCAGACCTTTCCGTTCACTGTTCAGGTGGTCCTATGAAACTCTGGGCTCGGGATACTGAAGGTAACATTAATCAGCTAAGTGACAAAAGTTTATTCCCTTTAATCCTATTAATGCTCTACCTTTGATGTCGAGCAATTTCTTGCAAGGACTGCTTGGCTTGCATGTCTTTTCTATCAATATCTCATTGACTGCCAGCAGTTTTAGCTTCATATTAACTTTGATATCACTATTATATACTAGACTATCCGTGACACGTTAGGTCATTGACGATTAAAGTAATAAAAGTGAAACGTAATTCTACATTCTACATCATTACTTGATAAGACTCCAGAAGTGTTGAAACAAAATGGCTATTTTTGTAGTGATTTTATGACATATTTATGTTATAATTTTCGAATAAATTATATTTGCTCTACTCTGTATTGAGCACTCTACGATGAATAGTATTTTTTGAGTATTAATTAATAGTTCACGCAAAGAACAACAGATCTCGAGACACCCAGAAATATTAATCAAATGGTGTCAACCAAACAGTGTAAATTCAAATTAGTACTTGATAATTGCACTGAATAGGAAACTCCGAGTTGTGCTGTCGGCGTGGGGTATTATAGATATATATTTATTACTATATTCTTAATAGCTCTGTTATTTAACAGGGAGCACTATTTTCTTACACCCAAGGATATATATGTATTTGTATTTGATTACTTAAACGTACATTTATTTATATTTATCTATTTGATTATATATATATATATATATATATATATATATATATATATATATATATATATATATATATATATATTCCGTCGTTAGTTTCTCTATGTAATCCAGAGAGAAGAGTCGCTGCAATCAGATAGATGTTAATGAGCACGGGAGCAAGAAAACAGCTCTGTATGGACGCTGAAGTGTTCTGATGAGGATCTCCCGACGAATACTCTAGCGAGCATATCCTCATGAAAATGGCGTAGAAGGCTCAGAAAGGTCGGCGGAGAGCCAAATTTATCAGGCAAAAGCCACAGAGTCTCCCTATTGACCGTATCAAAGGCTTTATTTAGGTCAACGAAAATAAAATTTATCTCTCTTTGGTGTCCCCTCCTTTTTTTTCGAGTAGTAGACAAGCAACGAATATCATGTCGACGGTACTACGTTCAGGTTTAAAGCTAGATTGAGGTTCCGGCAGAATTCTCCCAGTCAGAAAGATGGTAAGAAGTTGAAGCAGAATACACATCTAGGAGGGAAATGCCTCAGCCGTTGACGCAGATAGAGCGATCTCATTTCTTCTTGTAAATGCTTATGATATTCCCATGTTTCCAGCGCTTGAGGATTATTCCGCTTGGCCAGCACAGGTCAAAATAGGAATGCAGATATGATGAATTTGCAGTCCGCAATACTTGTACACCTCTCCTGGAATGCCGTCATCATCGGGCGACTTCATGTTTCTTATGGATTTTATGGCGTTGTTAACTTCATCCAAGTCGAAGAGTCTGAAGTTCGTCTAAAGAACAGGTGCTACGGCATTGCGAAAAGGGCCGAAGATATGATTAATGGAATCATAAAACACGTACGTTTTGTTTTCTTCAGTAAAACGTTGATTTTTGGAGGCATCAGTTGTTTTGAACTTCTGGAAGCTTTCGTTGTATCTCTGCTCGTAGCCAGTGCCAGTATTGGGCGTGAGTACAAGAGCTTGGATGTGCAAGATGAGCGTCGTGTGCTTGATTCTATGCCTTCAGAAGTGGCTTCATCGAACCAATCTGGGCTGCTTCACTGAGTGTATATTTTTTGCTGAATACCTAGGTTAGCGGAGTCCCATAGCCTGTCAATTACTTGCTGATCAATAACATCGGTGGTAGGAGTTAAAAGTGATTGACAGATATTGATTGAGTAAATTTGCTTGAAGTTCGACTCGTTTTGATTCTTGTGCAAGACAGGCAACATTGGGTGTTTTTTATTTTCTGGGCCGGAGACCGAAGCGAGAGATTCATACGAGAGTGGATCATACGATGATCGGCCCAGCAGTCCTCTCCACGCATGGCACGAGGTTGAAGCACATCTTTTCGATCGCGTTGACGGAGGATTACGTAATCCAACAGGTGCCACGTCCGAGAGCGTCGATGCACTTGTATTTATTCGAGTGTTGAAAAATGGTATTGGTAATCACAAGCTGATGCTCGGCACAGAAGCTTTGAAGACGGAGTCCGTTAGCATTCATTTTCCCAATAACCTGCGAGCCAATAACACCAGCCCAGACTGACGTGTTGGAGCCCACTCGGGCATTAAAATCTAAAAGGAGGATTATTCTGTCTGTCCGAGGTACCACTCGCAGGGCTGTATTGAGAGATTCGTAGAAGGCATCATTTATCTCTTCGTCCGCATTATACACACAGAAAATGGTTGCGTAGATATTATTGGAGTGAGGAATTCTGAGGGCCATTAGTCTTTCGCTTTGCCCAGTCGGAACACAAGGAAGTATTGAGCGAACAGCAAGCACAACACCGTGGACTAGACTTTCTCTAGAGGGAAGACCTTTCTAGAAGTATGTGTATCTCTCGCTCTCCTCAGATAGTGAATCTTCATCGAGGAATCTTCTTTCGCTGAGTGCAGCGATATCTACATTGTAGCGCTTGAGTTAAGATGCGATTAGCGCAGTTCTTCGATGTCGTCTAATATAATCAGACAGGTTATAATCTAGTAGGTTTCATATAGTACAAGTAAAATGAACAAAAGATTTCAATTTTCTTCGTCGATCGCGATAAGTGACTACTAACCAGGTGCGTCTTCCTGGCCAGTTGAGTTGGAACCAGCATCTTTTAGGCCACCTGTTATAGGTCCCTCCTCATGTGAGGGAGGCGGTTCACCTCCTTGAAAAATATCCACCTGGTCGAACAAGTAAGACACAAGACGATGCGTAGTCTCATGGGCGAAAATAAAGGGCCAAATTGCTTGTGCCGCCAACGTGCAAAAGACTGCCAGCGTCATCCTATGCCGGCACACGTCGAACCTTACTCGTCGCAGTAGAACTTTTTGAGAAAAAGAAAGAAAAAGAGAGGAAAGACAGAGCTCGCACTCAGAATTGCTGAGGTGGTGCTCGGATTGTGCGGTCCTGTCCAGAGGCATGCATCTCTGGGTAAACGGTTTCAGTGGAAAGGAGGGGGTTTTGTTCGAAACTTGCAGCGGCCTGGCGAAATCCAGGTCTGTTTGAGTCCGCTTTGGTGCATGCACACTAATCTGGCTACCGAGATGCTTCGATATCCAATACCCTCCTTAGAATCTCTAGGTTAGCCGAGTTACTTAACCACCGCCCAGCGCACGGCCTTTTTTTTTTTAAGAATGGCCTAAGCAGGGTCACCACGTACCGGTTCCGGGCGTAAAATCTCTTTTCTCTCCTCGATATATATATATATATATATATATATATATATATATATATATATATATATATATATATATATCCAAAGCTTTCGATTCTGTTTGGACATTGATTATCATGTAAAACCTAATAATCCTAAAAATCAGGATGTAGAAAACATGAAATATTAAAAGAAGAAGAAGAAGAAGAAGAAGAAGAAGAAGAAGAAAAAGAAGAAGAAGTGGAGGAGACGTGGAGTAGGAGGAGGTAGTGGAAGAGTATGGATTATTCGAGAGGAAGAATAAAAAGCGGTTGAAAAGAAAAAAATGAAATGTAGTATAAAGAGAAATCACGTCGATGAAGAGAATCATAAAAACAGTACGAAAGTTTATTAACAAAATCAGGAAAAAGAAATTGCTTGTAAAGGAAAATGCCAAAAAACAAATGCGTAATGAGAAAATAATTTCATATACTTTAATCAAATACAAAAAACGCATTTTACAGTATATTTCGACTACACTTTTAAAACGAGAGGTAAAACTATTCTTAGCTGACGCGTTTCTTCCTCTGAGGGACGTTATCAAGGCAAATGTAAGGCTTTATTTTGTTGCCGGAGTTTATATACAAAAGCAAGGATATCATTCGTTTATCAAAGATTTTTTTTTTTAATTTTAGAACGTGTATGAATATTTATCAGGCGGTTGAAAGGTCCGTCATAATTTAAAGTTTAGTAAGACCAAATAAAGCGATTTTATTCAAGAAATATTTTTTTAATAAATGAATATATTTGTTTCACTTGTGATTATATTGTTATTGTTTAAGATGGGCGTATTGAAAGGATTACTATTATTCAAAGCCAATATATATGACCAAAAATGTAAAAAGAAAAACAGAATAAACGGTTCTATTAATTACCTCATATTTTTGAAGATGATCAGCAGAGTCTTTAATCTTAATTGACTTATTCCACAATTAGAAATAATATTTTTAACTAAGTATTTAACCCAAGGAAATATAACGTAAGCAGAAAAATCATACTGAGTAAAATTGAGCCATTCTGCTACTCATGTCCTGTTTTATGCTCAACAATACTTTAAAAATTCCATTGAATTTATTTTACTAAGTAAATATTTATTCATTATTGAAATCATAAGGAGTATTCAAAATACTGAAAATGAAATCAATCGTGTCTATGAGAAAATCTACAAACGTTTTGATATAATCCATTCTACTGCCTTATCCATTTTAAAAATAAAAAGAAGTAATTAGTATCGAGTCAGCGTTTGCAAGATCACGTTCAAGTAATTACGAGGGATCAGTAAAATTTCAAGGAAAGGTTCAATCAAGATCAAATTGAGTGTAAATGTTATCTAAACAGAGATGAAGAACGCTGAAACATATTACCACCTCTCAGTGATTAAGACAACATTGAACTGATAATTATATTCAGTGCAGTTTAGTCTTCGTTAATCTTTTAAGGATGAGTTAAATGCTCATTGGAATGCAGTTATTTGGTCAAATACAACAAATATTTTACATTTATATCAAAGCAGAAACAATACATTTGGCGAAAAAGATGAATGTGGGCAACTTCATCTTCCAAGTTGATTTACGCAGCTTTTACTGGGAAATTCGGTTAATTATCAGTTCATTCTTGAGAAACATAGAGATTTTTTAAAAGTCCTCCATATTAAACATAGTGAAGAATTAATCTTGCAATAAGACAACGACCCAAACCATACGCCGTAAAAATCTAAAAATCGTTCAAGAAAAACAAGGCTTGGTTAAAGGAATGGTCTTCTCATTGACCTGGCTTAAATATAAGTTAACATCTGTAGAAATAATTAAATGTTCATGAATGGATGTCATCGAATCTGAACTATTTGAAACGATTCTACAGAGAAAATGGTTGAAATGCCAATCGAGAGTTGCAGAAAATATTTCTTAAGTTGTAGAAAATATTATTCTCAGTGATCAAGGCCAAAGGATTTTCAGTTAATTAAGAGTTTAGCGGAGAAAATATATATGAATTATTCCTTATAATAAAATATTGCTAATTATAAAAAAATAAATCAATATGAATTTTCTCTTATTTATTATTAATTCCCGTTTTCAACAGTTTTATTCATGTTAACAGAGGTAGATGTTACTAATCAACGCCACTCTTGTCAAACCGGAAATATTTCAAAAATTGTTAACCAAGAGATGGAATACATTTGCCTACGATCACACACACACACACACACACACACATACATATATATATATATATATATATATATATATATATATATATATATATATATATAATTCAGGCTTAACTATAATATAGTTGTAAAAGGACAATATGCATAAAGACAAAAAAACTTATCTTAGTCGACATTGCCTGACAGACTTTTACCAATATACATAACTATAAAAATATTTAAAAATTAAAAGCAAACGGTTAAAGTCATAAACTACTGTTATTTAAAAAAATATATGACGCATAAATTTATCTCATATTAAAACATTTACTCAGTTTCGTTCATTACACATAAAATTACATCACTTAGCATCCTCCATTATTTAACTCGACTTTTCAGTCAACCTGATGAAAATTTATGAGCGTCTCTTAAATCTAAATCTTCGAAAACCTTACAACATTTTTACTTTTGTTTATAAATATTTGCTGCAAAATAAAATCTTCATACTTTTGATAAATTCCTTCAGAAGAGAAAACATCTCGTCTAAGATATGATTTCCTATTGATTTTTGTTGCAGCATACCTACGGATGGTAACGGTTATTCACCTAATACAGTAATAAACACTATGTTGGTCTTCAGTCGGAGATTCATCTCCAGCTGTGCTGCTCAAATTCACTGCCTTTGGACGGAGAGGATTCCCAGACGAAGTTATGTCGAAGGACAGAATATCGTCTTTTGAAACAGCTACCCGGATCGTTTTATACAGGTTTTTCGGGGTATTTTTGGCCGAGCCTACGGGCTCGAATACTCCATATTAAATTCGGCGGTATGCCACATCTGACGCATGGGACGGTTGATAGATATCCTGTAGTTGGAATTTCGTGTCCAGCAGTGCTGGTCAAACTCTCTGCCTCCAAGCAGAGATGATCCCCCGACAAGGTTATGTCGAAGGGCAGAGTCTCGTCTCGCGAAAGAGCTACCCAACCCCATTTTATACGGGAAATTTTGGCAGAGACTACGGGCTCGGATAATCGTCATTAAATTCGGCCTTGTGCAACATCTGACCGCGTGGGGCACTTTGTAGATATCCTTGTGCCACATGTGACGCAGTTGGAGATTCATTGTGGAATTCACATCTAGCAGTTGGCTACTACGCGCCACTGGCGAATATGCGTTGTTTGTATTATCGTTCTTTACCAAGCTTTGTGTGATTATTCTATTCAGTAACCTTCCCTAGGTTACAGCATTTTTATTCATATATATATATATATATATACACACTCCTCTCCCTTCTCTTGGATATGAGTAGAGGCTCACACCTTTTTTCTTGTTTAGGAAGGGTTTGCCGGTACTCTCTCTCTCTCTCTCTCTCTCTCTCTCTCTCTCTCTCTTCTCTTGCCTTTGTGCTAGTGCTGATGTGTTTCTCCTATGATGTGTGCAGTCTGTGACATTACATCTTCATCTTGAGTGTACACGGTTGACAGTTCACTGGCTGCTGTTTCCGACTGTCAGTTAGGAGCCCTAACTCTTGCGTAGCGTCTTGAGCGGCCGCTCTGATCAACAGTTGTATAATACTGGGGTGTTTGTTGTGCCATGTCGCGCATGGAAAGGTGTCCCTGCAGTCACCTCCGGTGGGCAAATCTGAGGCCACATTATGATGCAGGCTGTGCCAACTCGTCTCTGCCCATGTTACGCTTGATAACCGTCTGCTTCTTTTACTTCAGGCCTTCCCATCTTCCAACCATAATTCCACATGATGACTTAAAAAGACCGAAAAAGTAATCGCCGGACCAGTCGTACATGTGTCTCCGACTATCTCTTCTCAATGCTGTAAGCTATCTCTTCTTCCTTTATCGCTCTCCATCCTCTCAAGACTGTGGGATACTCGATAGCATTTCTGACAAGGCCCTACTCGTCCATCCGTTTGCTCACATATTTGTGCTTGGCGAATTAACGCCCATCATACCAAGTGGTTTAAAAATGCTACTACTGACCACGCGGGTATTCAAACACTTAATTTTTCAGTTTCTCAATCCCTTACGCAGATAGTTAACTTCCCCACTCGTTTTGCCTACAACCGGGTAGGTAAAGCCTCTCTTCTCGATCTGTGTTTTACCTCCATCCCAGAGTCGTAGCGCCACGCAACTCTGCCCTCTTGGTAACTCCGATCATGCTGTAGTATCTGTTAACATCTCCTTCAACTCCACCCCCTGCAAAGAACCTCCTACCACTAGAACTTCGTTCTACTATCAACGAGCTGACTGGGACTCGTTCCGTGATTTCCTCCGCGATGTCCGTTGGGATGTTGTCTTTACGCTCCCCGTCCAAGAATGTGCTTCTAAGGTCCCATCCTGGGTTAAAGCTGGAATCCACGCTTTCATCACCTCAAGGAAATATAGGGTCATGTCGCGATCCTCCCCTTGGTTCTCCGCTGCTTGCTCAGCCGCCACTGCCCATAGGAACCACTTCTTTCACCTATTTCGTAGCGACATGTCGGACTGCAATAGACGTCTCTTTGCCTCCGCCCGTAACGAGTGTAAGCGTGTCCTCAACGATGCTAAGTCACCATTTGCTGCTCGGATGAAGGAGCGTATTGCATCTCGCAAATTTGGCTCCAAAGATTATTGGATACCTTCTTCTATACCTTCTTTGTTCAACCAGTTCGAGGTCCTGACCTCCTCTGCCGACAAGGCTGAATGCTTTGCTCAGAAATTTTCATTCAACTCAACGCTTAACTCTTCCGGTGTACACATACACGACTTCCCTCTTAGAACAGAGGCATTATTGAGTAGGTTACACATAACGCCGTCTTTGGTATTGGGCATTATCTCCAATTTAGACCCCAACAAGGCTAGTGGTGGGGATAGGATACCAACCATTGTCTTGAAGAAATGCGCACCTGAACTGGCGCACGCCCTCTCTAAGCTATATAAGTACTGCCTCAAGGAATCTTGTTTTTCCTGACTGCTGGAAGTCTTCATCGATTGTTCCTGTGTTTAAGAACTCTAGCGATCCTTCTGACCCTTCTAATTACCGTCCTATTAGTCTCCTACCCCTCTTAGGCAAAGTCTTCGAAGCCCTAATCAACGCCGAAGTGGTTAACCACCTTACATCCTATGATCTGCTCACAGACAAGCAATATGGCTTCCGCTTTGCCCGATCTACAGCTAATGTGCTTACAGCCATCACTGAAACTGTCTACCAAGAACTTCTCCTCCAGTTCCTGTCCCACGAACGCAGGTGTTCCTCAAGGCTCCATCCTAAGCCCTACTGTATTCCTTATCTTCATCAATGACCTTCCTGACGCCATAGATTCCCAAGTTGGCATCTACGCGGATGACACTAATTTACTCCTGCCTCAAAAACAAATCTAGTGCCACTGACAAAACTAACCTGGCCGTGCATCTCGAAAAGGACCTCCAATTGGTTTTGAACAAGGGCAGGAATTGGCTGGCCAACTTTAATGCCTCAAAAACAAAACTGCTCTCTATTAATCACCACAGAGATCCATCCTTACACCCCATTAGAATGTCTGACGCTCAATTTCTCGAGAGAACCTCTCTGCGGCTGTTCGGTCTCACGTTGACTGCTGACCTGAGATGGAATCAAATACATGTAGTCAATTACTTCGTCCACCGCAAGGAAAGTTGGATCCCTGTGCCGCGCCAGGAAATTTTTCTCCCCGGAATCGATCCTTCAGATCTACAAATCAACAATTCGCCCTTGCATGGAGTATTGCTGCCATATATTGTCTGGAGTCCCTTCTATTTGCCTCGGGGTTCTTGGTAAGCTCCAGAGGCGGATATGCAATATAATTGGCCCTGATCTGGCATCTCGTCTACAGTCGCTCTCTCCGGCTTTTTTAAAAATGCTTCCATGGTACTTGCTCCGAGGAGCTGCATTCGCTGTTTCGCAGACTTCATGAATTCAAGTGCCCTATGAGGCTGGCATCTAGCTCCCACCCTTTCAGTGTTGAGACTGTTAGATATAGCCGTCTCTTCTACTCCAATAGCTTCATATCTCACGCCTATTCCAGTTTCCCTGAGAGCTAAAATCTATTCAAATGTAATGTCAATCGACATCTCCAGTTGCCTTGATCTATCCACTAACCTTCTCCTCATCCTTTCCTCTATCACTCCTATCTGATCTTGCTCCAAATCTTCTGTAACCCCTTGCGTCCTAGTGGTTTCCTGCCTTGCTTGGGGTGAAACGATTAATATATATATATATATATATATATATATATAAAAGACATGTTTATGTTTAACGTTCTTTTTATACATACAAGTATTTAAGTAAATGCTCTGTTTATAATAAACAGTATTAAATAACATTTACCGGCCTGACTGTCCGAGAAATTTTCATAGAAAATATTCGTCCTTTGACAGGATTCGAACCTGCATCCTATACGGAACCGTCATTTACGCTGGCGTGCCTTGACCGCTCGACCACAAAGGATCGTTCGGTTGGCAAGGTTGAATTTACTGCTTATAAACTTCAATCTTCCATGAATCTCGTACATTCATAACTGCTCATGGCGTATCAAATGTAAACAAATGACGTCATATATTAAGAAATGTCAAAGGACGAATATTTTCTATGAAAATTTCTCGGACATTCAGGCCGGTAAATGTTATTTAATACGTTAAACATAAAAATGTCTTTAATAAATAAATTGTCGGACTTTGTCTATTTCTTAATATATATATATATATATATATATATATATAGGTGTGTGTGTGTATTGTATTTAAATTGTGCTATATTATTATAAGATTCGAGCAGATGTAAATAAATATAGAGTGGACAAATAAATCAATATTTCATGATGGATAATGGGTGTATAATGTATGAACATTCCTGGTTCCCTACGTTGACGAATTCTCATTTTTACAAATATATTTACCAAAATTACACAAAATTATCTTGAAACAATAACCTGTAAATTTATTCACTGAAATCGACATTAGCCTCCAGATATCTTCGGAATCTTCTGCAACTCTTCTGGACGGTCTCCTTCTTTAAGTTGATGAATGCCGCTATAATCATTGTCTTCGGTTCATCTTTGGTGTTAGAAGGAGTTTTGTTGCTCTCTCGCTCCACTGCGCCCCAAACGTAATAATCAAGGGGATTGCAGTCTAGGTAGTTAGGTATCCATATGTAAGGGGTGATGTGGTCTTAGAATATGTTTGACAGACTGTTTCCAGACATAAGGTCTTTCAACAACCACCCTCTTGAGCAAGCGGCGCACTACCTCCTCATTGCACATGATGTAGTCATCTGTGTCCGTACCTCTCACATTTGAGAGTTCTTTTCTTATCGGAACGATCAGTGTATTTCTGAGTTGCCGTACCTTCATAAGCACCAATAGCCTCATCCAATTCTTTCTGAATCTTCTGCACTTTTCTCAGATTGACACCCAAACACTCTAAAATGTTTGTATTGAAGCTTCCAGTCTGAATGCCAAGCAATACATCATGCCGTTTCTAAATTTCTGGTGGAGTGAATTGCGTCATGGTGTTCTTTTACTCACAGACGGTGCCCAACTGACCCTGCTATACTGTACAATTGATAAAATCCAAAGCAAACAACGTACATGCGCGAAATTAAAAATATAAAATGGCGACAATTTACTGAAGAAGTATAAAATAATAGAAAAGTAAGTAAATGTAACAACTAAAGTCAGATTCAAATAACTATTTTAACAGATGTAAAATCCACGGGATATTTGATCTCTAACGAAACCTCTTCACAAATATCAGTTTGCTTCCAACCGTTGATCGGACACACTCACCAAGTCTAAATTCTTGTAATCAACACTCTCGTTACCTCTCCATTCAAGCCAATTAGACGATGAGGCCTATCTCTGATGAGTGCACCTGTTTATATCCAATAGATCATAAACAGAAGATCGGAGGGCGTTGATGAATGAGAATAAATGTAAGTGATCAGATATCTTCTTATCCAAAAGATCTTTTGATGCTACTTCCGAAAACGACTCGAACATTTTCTGATTTCATTTTCCCAAAAGGATAATCGCTTTGTTTGGGTCGACGGCAGAAATTCTACGCTACACTATTTAGGACAGAACTACAAACATCTGCATGTCGTCAATCAAGGATTACATATGAAAATCGGTAAATGTTTTAATTGGTCAAAGTTGTCCTTTTGAGTGAAATTGTCGTATGAAATTTTCATTTTGAAGCACGAAGGGATTTTTTAACTTTTCTTATCATTTGTTGAAAGTATTTTTGTAATACGACATAATTATTCCTACTTAGAGATCTGTGACTGAAGATGTCACGTCATTAGAAAGCAAATTTTATTTCATTTAAACTAAATCTTCAGTAACGGAATGATATTCGCGTTAAACTGCTGAATTGCTTAAATTTTGCTTTAACTATAGCATTACAGATATTAGATTTAAAGTAATTTTAACTCATTTTACGTTTTATTTATTTATTAAATTACTTATTCAGAAAAAAATGATGCATTTCACGGACCAACTTATATATAAAGTACAGTATGTATGTGTGTTTTTGTGCTTATGTGTGTCCAAGCAACTCCTTCGCTGCCACTGGTCCAGTTATTCATAGCTCATTCAAGAACCCTAGAAAATTTAGGCGCAGGGAAAGATTTTCGTTGAGCTCAGATTCAGAGTTGCCAGATTATGTGAGGTTAAAAATATATAGTAACTAGCAGCATGGCCCGGAGTTGCCCGTGCTTGATTCAAAAATCGTACGACCCATACAACAATCGCTATCACTTGACTTAAAATATTTTTGCCCTTCCTTGCCTTTAAAGGAGTGCCCTTTGCCATGCTGATGTTGCTGCATGCCTTACTTCTTGCCTATCTCACACTGCGAATTTTTTCTAAGCTCTATACTAAACATTAAATCTGTTACGAAAAAACAACTAAACAAAATGAACAGAAAAACGATCAGCTTTAAAAAAAGACTCGTAACTGGAAAAACCGAATGAAAAAAGAATGTTAACAACACATATTTTTGCACACCCAACCCAGTTCTGCGGAGTCGGAATCAACGTTGATTTTAAGCAAGCGAATTAGCCAATTGGAGTAAAGTGCCATGCAGATTTAAATTTTTCACACTTGTGACGAATGCTGCTATCGATTTTTTTTGCATGCTAGCATGCTAGTTAACATTCGTGTTAGTCAGCTGTTTGCTCTCACGCTAGCCAGTAGGATCTTCTTGCCTATTCGTAGCAGCTAGCTATAGGCTCTCACTCTGGCCAGTAGAAAATGGCGGCAAACTACATGCAAACTGCCGTAGAAGCAGGAAAAAATCTATTATTTCCACTATCGATGGGAGTTGGGAAATGCAAAGTCGATCTTGTCCTTTCCGCTAACTTGGAACATGTGCATGTAAATTTTGGTGCAAATCCGTCGAAGATTGCGGCCGTGCATTCGTTACACACACACACACACACACACACGCATCCTGCCTTTGATCGATAGAGATATATTATACTAGGTATTATCGTTGCATTCATGGTTTAAGGGAATTAACTCTTATTTTAATTTTCTATCCACAATTGCAGTGCGCGTTTTATTATAAACTAACTTAATAACCTATCGGACAGCATTTAAGCTAACTCCTGTGGAGGACATTTGGTTTGGCCATCATCACAATAGCTAGCCAGGGGTAGATGCGATGAGCATCAATAAACTACAGAACTCAAAATTGGTCGCTGCATTTAAGTAGTGAATTAATGTTTAAGCTTAGCTTTTAAAAATTCAACGATAATTCTTCTGATTCCACTTAACTTAAAGACGATTTGATGTTAGTAGATGTTTATTTTCCGTACAGACAATTATTTTCATTTCATGGGTGACAGAACAGATAAAATTAGTATAGTGTAAAGATGGGATCGCCATTTCTGCCTCCTTAATTCCTCTTTTTCACTTGCCGCTCTCCTTAATGATTTTTTTCAGAAATTTTCAGTCATTAAATCCTTGCATCGATTTGCTTCGGGTCAAATGAATAAAATTTATTCTAATTGTTATTGTTCCCTTGTCCCTTACTTAGTTAACACGTCCTGCCACTGTATTATAAATAATGGACCATTCCGGAATGAAAGTGAAATAAGACAGAAAAGTGCTATCGGAGAAGTTGTTTGGTTTCAGTGAAAAAGAAAGAAAGATTGAATGAATGAGAATTTAGAGGAATCAATGTCAGTCTCATAAATTCAACATCTGCTTACGTGAAATGGAAAAAAAACTGTCAGTTACAAATCTTTTCATTTTTACCCTCTTTCTTCTCGAAATAATAACCTTCATTCATAATTGTAATTGTTATTGCAATATGTTATTAATATTATTACACTCAGAAGTTTAATGATGAAATGGGACCTTTTTCACTGACATTTTCTCGTTGTAGAACTTCCAGAGTTTATTCAAATAGCATATCACGGGTATTAACAGCTTTTTTATCATTAATAATGTCTTTCTACATTCAATTACTATTCTCTTTGTAGAAACAGACAAACAGACACACACACACACACACACACACACACACACACATATATATATATATATATATATATATATATATATATATATATATATATATATATATGTATATATTACAATGAATCATTCATACAAAAAGTAAATTAGTCAAATTAATGATATAAAATGTCGAAAAATCCTTCTACCAAATTTTAAAGATGTATTAACCTAACAATTTGCTCGATGAATATTATGATCTTCATTTTCTAAAATTATAAACTGTATTAAGTCTTCCTTAAATACGCAAGTACTTCCGACTGTACATTCAGTCTTCTTCAGGCATGGAAATTATTTTGTTTTTGGTAAAATTCAGGTAGCATCCGAGACAAGAACACACACACACACACACAGAGACAACACACACACACACACACACACACACACACACACACACACACACACACACACACACACATATATATATATATATATATATATATAAAATATATATATAAAATTTCAGCTTTTCACAGTTGTTATTTCTAACAATTATTAGGTTTTAAAATTTTGTCCCTTAGTTTTGGACGCTACTGTATATATATATATATATATATATATATATATATATATATATATATATATATATGCGTGTTTGTGTGAGAGAGTGGATGGATCAATGAATCCGTATCTTAATAAATTATTACTTACATTTGTTCCGATAATTACGTTGTATAATGTTCAGCTATGCTATTAAATTAAAAGTGCTGGATACAGGAAAACTTTAAAAAATAATTATTGCGTAAAATAAATAATGTTTTAACAATGAGGCTAAAAATTCATTGATATATTTTCAGATGCACACACACATTATTATATATATATATATATATATATATATATATATATATATATATATATATATATAATTACTTTGATTATCTGTGAAACCATTTTCCTGAGATTCCTTCCTCTTCCTGTTTGTACAGAAAGTAATCGATCGTAAATCCATGGAGTGCGATTAATTTCTCATCAGTTGTATCATCGAACCAAAAATCCCTCTTCTCCTCTGTAATTACCGGATCAAAATATGCGAAAGTTTTATCGATTAAGCTTTGCTCGGTAAGGGTTAACTACTCCTTCAATGAACAACAAACCAAGTACTTATTTTTCAGGGCAGCTATTAGAAGAACCAATCAACTGGAAACGCAACAATTTGACAAATAAAAGAAGCTAGGAAAAGAACCGAAAACATAGCGGTCGTATACCAGGCCTTAAAAAACAATATATTTCCTGTATTGCACACAGGTTATAATGAACAGATATCTGATATGCCTTTCGTGTTAGGTAGTCAGAAATTTCCTTTGAAGCAGAAAAAAAAGGTGGTGATTGGCTTTAGAGATCCAATTTACGACTCCAAAAATCAGTCGACAGATCTCGGAATCAATGTTGCCAAGGAAATAGAACTATTACGTTACAAGGGAACTGGAAGAAAAGCATGGCATGATATATTTAGAGGACGGTCGCTCCAAAAGAAGCTCGTATAAAAATTCAGAGAAAACTGTCTGAATTTCTTAGGTCATCAATGCTCTTTCTTCGTTTTAGTTTTGTGTTTCATTGTAACGTTATATTCTACGAGGTTCTTTATAAAGAAGCATCCGTCATTGAAAATAAATCTCTGACTTTCAGCAAGAATTATGTTATGCATCTTATTTAAAAACTATGGTAGAGTACAACGATGTAACGCTTGTAATTAAAAGTAATCATGAGGAAGAAATGTTCTGTTACTGCAGGGTGTCCCACCAATAAAAAATGAACAGGAAATTTGGTACAGTATATTTAATTGTCGGAATTTTTGTTAGTTATTTGAAACAAAGGATAGAAATTTAATAACTTACAACAGAACAAATACACAAATGTTAACTGCGGTTCTTCAAACTAACGAAATCTTGTAAAATTTCTTGGCATTTTTTTTAGTCTGCAAGTTGAATGTTCTTTCTTAAAGGGGAAAATCACCGTTGAAAATTTGATGCGGCATCCTGGAACAACAGATTGTTGAAAATATATGTTAGTAAATTTTTTTGGTTCAGTCATATAGAAGAAAATTATATGCTACTTAATATTTTTCATCATATAGTAAGTCTAAAATATCCTTGTTTGTTTTGGGGAACCCTTTAAATAATATAAGCTAAACCCATAATTCAGAAATATGCTAGTGATTTTCCTGTTAATCTGTATAAAATAACGAAGCTGATATAATAATCCTCCCTATTTCGCCTAAACAAATGTTAAGGGTTAAATGAGATAACAACATCGTCCATTGTTATGTAATGCGTGTCTTACGACTCTGTGTGCATCTCTTTAAATAAATTGACATTGTCCCATACGGGTTAGACGCGCTTTTGTTGTACTTCGTTATTGCTGGGTGATGCAGATGGCATAATGTTGATAGCAGACATAGAAAAAAAAAACTACCAAAAAGAAATTCTAGAGAAAGTGGGAAAGGTCTCAACATCAATTGCAAGATGTCTGAATTCATCGTTGTTAGCAAAAGGAACATTTCAACATGCCAATTAAAGACTGGAAATCTACCGAAATCAAACAGGTGCAACTATTTAGATATCTGGGAAGCGTACAGAGGAAGACCCGGAAATCTAAAAGCACATTGGGTTAACGAATGATGCATTTCAAAAACTGAGCAAAGTTTTACTAAAGAGAAAAACATCGTTAGAAACAAACGAAAGAGTACAGAACTCTCAGTCCTATCTATGGTAGTGAATGCTGGACAATTTCATAATAGATGAAGAATAGACTTGACGCAACTGCTCTCTATTACTCACCACAGAGAAACATCCTTGCCCCCCCACCCCATTAGAATATCTGACGCTTAATTCCACGAGAGCACCTCTCTGCGACTACTCGGTCTCACGTTGACTGCTGACCTGAGATGTAACAAACACATTGAGTCAATAGCTTCGTCCACCGCAAGGAAAGTTGGCTCCCTGTGCCGCGTCAGGAAATTTTTCTTGCCGGAGTCGATCCTTCAAATCTGCAAATCAACCATTCGCCCTTGCATGGAGTATTGCTGCCATATATGGTCTGGAGCCCCTTCTGCTTGTCTCAGGGTTCTTGATAAAATCCAAAGACGGATATGCAATGTAATTGGCCCTGATCTGGCATTTCGTCAACAGTCGCTCTCTCACAGACGTGCCGTCGCCTCCCTCTGTCCTTTTTACAAATACTTTCATGGTAATTGCTCCGATGAGCTGCTTTCGCTGGTTCCCAGACTTCATGAATTTAAGCGTTCGACTAGACTGACATCTCGCTCTCACCCTTTCACTGTCGAAACTGTTAAATGTAGTCGTCTCTTCTACTCCAATAGCTTCATGTCTCGCACCTCTCGCCTGTGGAAATCTTTCCCCTCTTCCTGTTTCCCTGATAGCTATAATCTCCAAATATTCAAATGTAATGTCAATCGACGTCTCCAGATGCCTTGATCTATCCCCTATCCTTCTCTTCATCCTTTCCTTTATCACTCCTTTTTGCTCTCGCTCCAACTCTCTGTAACCCCTTGCGTGCTAGTGGATTCCTGCTTTGTTTGTGGTGAAACTCTTAAAAAATAACCTAAATGCGTTTATAAGGAAGGATGCTGAGAATGCCATGAGCTGAACGTGTGAGCAATAACGAAATTCTAGAAACAATGGCAAGAAAGACTCCTATATATAACATCAGGAAAAGACACTTGAAATTTCTGCGGTATATAATCAGAAAAGCGAGGTTGGAAAATTTGATACTCAAGGGAGAAATTAATAAGTGGGTCAGATGGAAGCAACATACAAGACACCTGGAGTGCTTGAGCAAATGGATGACGGACTAGGGTTTAGAAAAGATGGCAAGTAAATAAACTCTTTTAAGAGATACAAATGATAGGAAACTGTGAAGAACCATGGTCATTAACGTCCGGCGCTACAGAATCGCAAAAAAACTCAACCAAGTAGCTAAAGCCATATCACTTAAGAACTTTCAATATCAGAAACAATTTTTTAAGCCTTTCAGACCTAGCACACAAGGGATTAGAGAGTGTGAGAGCAAGAGTTAAGCGGGGTTTTTGAAGAATTTATACAGAGAAGGACGGATATAAGGACCATGGCATCAGAATATGTAGATATTTAAAGATTATCGGTATCAGGGAAGCAAGTAGGATGAAGGAAATTCCACTGTCGGGAAGTGCGAGAGAAGAAGATGGAGTAGAAAAGGAAGGTACATTTAACTACTTTGACAGTGTAAGGGTGGGACCAACCTAGTAACACGCTTAAATACATGCAGTTGGCTACCAGTGAATATAGCTCGTCAGAGCAATTGCCATAAAAATATATGTAAAAAAGACAGAAGGGAAGATACAGCACGTCTTTGAACTAGTGCCTGTAGACGAGATGCTAGATCAGGACCTATCACATTGCATATCTGTCTCTGGATTTTGTCGAAGACCTCGAGATGAACAGCGAGGCCCCAGACCATATATGCTAAAAGTATTCAATGAGGAATGGTAGATTTCTAGATTTGAAGGATGGACTCAAGCGAGAAAAACAATCTGGTGCGACACAGAGAACTAACATTTTTGCGGTAGAAGCTATTGATTCAATGTAGTTGTTACACTTCAGGTCAGTGGAAAGCGCGAGACCAAACGTTTCGTTCGTTGTACGCTCCGGCCTTCTTTAGGTGACTGGAATGTCAAACTGAACCCTTAATTTCGCTCATTGGGGTAGACTGTTCTACTTCAACGTGCCATGTTTAATGGACGTTGGTTGTCAGTTATCTCCTGTTAATTGCCCTCTCCAAATTCTCCACTGCCTTAACCTTGAAGGGTACATGGCACAGTAGATAAGGGCGTTAGTTAGATTCAGTGACAGGACACAAAGAGTGTGAGTTCAATAACCGTTTAAGAGCATTCTAGAACAGTCTAACCCAGTGAGTGAAATAAAGTCTTCAGTTCGACATTCCAACCACCTAAAGAAGGCCGGAGCGTACAACGGCCGAAACGTTGTAATAAATATGGCGACAAAGATGAGGACAATAGTCCGAATAATATAAATAGTGTACATAATACCTCATCTCAGAAACATAGACAGATACTAAAGAAAAATACAGTTTTGGAGTTTTTAATTTGATTTTTTGTTTTTGTTTTACTTCTGTTTCACCCAAATATAAGGCCCAAGAACCATTCAAAGTAGAGAGTTACTGATATAGAAAACGAGTGAAAAAGCGTAATATGAGGACACTAGTATAGATATCGGTTGAAACTGGAGTTAAAGAAACCACGATTTTTTTTGTCAAGTATTCTCTCGGGATTTTCTTCCACAAAGTAGCAGTTCTGGTGAAGAGGCTGTCTGAGTGGAACTTACATTTTTTTTTTATTAAAGGAATACGAATAGAATGGAAATGGTTCACCACCGTCAAGATGACAATCTGGTGGAACAAAGAAAGTTAAATCGACCAAACATTTGCCATAGTGTTAACGATATACTAGTGAAAGTTATCAAATATTTTACTGAATAATTCCGAATAAATTACTGAATAAAAATAATCTTAAATCATTAAACTGTGTGATATTTCTTTTTTTTTATGTGTCATGTCCTTTCAGGACCGAGGCGACCATAGCTCTCCCCTTTCCCCCACTATCCCACTATAGTTTTGCCTCTTGCTACTTCCTTTAGGTCATGTTCTGTCAGCCAATTTTTCTATCCCACTAGGAATGTCATGCGTTGCTTTCCCTTGTCTCTTTTCCCCTCTATTCGACCTGTGAGTATCAGATTCTCCAATCCCTCCTTTCCGGGGATCGGAAATTTCAACTGCCTCTTCCTGATGTTAAGTAGAAGCTTCCTCCTTGTTTTCATCCTCTCTAAAACCTCATCGTTGCTCACATGCTGGATCCATCATATCTTTAGCCTCCTTCTTTAGAACCATACCTCCGTTGCCTCGAGTTCATCTTTGAGGAGACCGTTCAACATTCACTGCCGTAAAAGAGGACAGACGTCACGTAGCAGCTCAGTGCTCTTTTCTTCGTTACTAACGAAATCCTCCTGTCTGCTAATACTCTGTCTAGATTTTGGAATGCGTCTTTGGCTATCCCAATACTTCTTCGGATCTCAGAGTTATATTTACCGTTCTCTGTCAGAACACTTCCCAGATGTTTAAACTTATGCACCTAATTCATTTTAGTGTCCCTGGCTTGTATATCGCATTTCGGGCTCATACTTTTACTGATGAACATGCATTCTGTTTTCTTATAGTTTATGCTTCGTCCTTCCTTCTCACTCTCCTTATCTACCTTCTGTAGGTTTTGTAATTTCTTTTCTGTGTCTGCTATCAGCACTGTGTCATCAACCTATCTTATGTTGTTAAGATTGTGGCCGCTAATGATGAATCCCGGTAGGATTTCCAGTTCTCTTAGAATAAACAAGAAAATGAGCGAGTCATCACTCCTCTGCCAAGTGCCGCCATGATATTATCAACATTTTAAAACACTGACCTTTTTATTGACCTTATCAAAGTATTGTGTTTTATCTGTCTATATTTCTGAGATGAGGTATTGTAACAATTTACACTATTTACATTCTTCGGACAATTGCCTACATCATTATTGCCATATTCACTTAATTTTTGAAGTTTGTCACATATTACAATATTATATTGTATTATATTATATGAGAACGTGGCCGAGAGGTGAGAACGTTCACATCACACCGTGTTCGATTTGTCAGGAAGGAGACTTCCTGATATTGTCGGACGGGATGGAGCGATCACTGCGTGCAGCATCTTTGGAATGTGCATGAAAACAATACCACTGGTTGACCCAAGCCTTGTGAGTGAAATTAGGTAGACAGAACACTTGAGGGGCCGTCGATAGCTGTGCTAGCATGAAGTTCAAATTGTTGATTGCGTTAGATAACATGCATTTTCACAGGAACTGTAAGGTCTGTTCAGCATAGTAGAAGGTGAGCATTGTGGGTGTTGAATAAACACAAATGCGCCCTGAGCAAGCCTCTGCAATACGGATTGTCTTGTCACACTAGTATACAGGTACCCTCGAATACGAGTGTCTAGCCACACACACACACACACACACACACACACACACATATATATATATATATATATATATATATATATATATATATATGTATTATATTATAGTACCGGTAATATTTTATTCTTTGGCTGCATCAAATACTTTAAGTTATTTTTAAAAGTTATGTTACATTTTAAATGAAATGGTTATTTGAAATTTGTTTTTAAATTAAACTTTAAAAGATTGAAAACTGAAGAGGCAAAATTGCAACAAATGGTGATCACATATACTTGTCTGTAAAAATAATATATTCACAAGTTCTGGAATGATGAATAGTGTAACTAAAGTTTTTTTAATAAGCAAAAGATATTATTTAGTCTAGTGTTGTTTATCGTAACGTTGTTTCTCAGGAAATGCGTTATCCTCTGTCAAATATTACGCTAAGTTTCTTCATCAATTGCTGCCGGTTATTTCGCAGTTGTTTCCGTATTTCTAGATATCCAGTTGCCTTTTTGAGTGCTCGCTTCCATATGGAAATACTTCAATGCTAAGAAAAGAGCTGACTAATATGTCGTCACCTACCGTCCAACTTGCGCACGTGCATTTATATCATTTAATGTGTTTTGCCGTAAATTTGCCTCAGCGAATATCGTCTCCGCCTCTTGTATTTTTTCTCTCTTTATTTCTTTCTCCATGCGTAAGCCGAGCTCAGTTCTGTAGCCGCCATTATTACAGAACTCGATCTGTTTTTCTATTGTCCCTAAAAATGCATAGTGGGCATTTGTTATTTTTCGGTATGAGGGAAATCAATCCTTTCTGTAACATATAGATATGAACATCCAATTCATTTCTAAATGTTTAAGATTTCCAATATGAAGATATGTGCTATTTTCATCAAAGGAATTAAAATTGACAGAAGGATTTAAATGCAAAATGTTTATTTTGTTAAATGGATTTAAAGTTGGTATTATTTTAAATATTCTACAGAATTTTCGTCTATTTCTTAAAAGGAAAATTCTAAAAATGTCAGAAGTAACAAACACGTATTTTGAGGTGTTTGTTGGGAGCCCTAAAATCAATTAAAGTCTGCTTGCTTACACATGTTAAATCATAATTCCGTCTATTAAAATACGCGGGATATGTCATGCCTTTGAAGGCTTTATTTCGCCCTGTTAGAAATTCCCATGTTGAAATTGTTCGTTTATGATCTTCAGTTCGCAATTAATTCAGTAAATGTGAAATATGACGTGAGAATTATTTACTCAGAAGTTAATTACCATTTATTTTCTATTTTTATTATTTAAAAAATGCCTCCTTTTAGAACGGAGGCAACCTTGGTTCTCTCTATTTGCAATTTCCTTTGAAAATTGCTAATTGACACGATTCTTCTCAGGAAAGCTAGTAGACTAATTTCCCCTTGCGTTTTATATGGTTTTAAATTGAGAATTTCTTCCAGAATTCTTCCCTTAGCAATGCTGGACAGTATATTCCACCTTACTATTTCACCCGTTGCAAAGGTGAAAAGAGATGAATGTTTGCCTTTCCCATGAATATTTACCTGTAGTGAAAAACACAGCCTGGAATAGAAATTGAACTCGTATTAACAAGTCCATTTTCAGTGCCCATAATAGTAATACCACGAACACATCGCTTATTACCTACTACACATATTGAAAATGTTAAGTTTATATTCTATTGTTCATCTTATAATATGCAAGAGTAAAATTGGTTTCACTTAGATTGTCCTAGCTTGAAAATGTATCTTGTTCAAACATGCACTTTGTCAGTGCAAGATCATAATGTTAAGCCACAGTAGTTGCTATCATTACAAAACAATGGAAATTAAGTAACATTTTATAAATACGGGAGGACCCATAAAGTTCTTCGCCTGAACAAAATGCCCTTTCCTTCAAACATCTGCTGTTTGGTCATTTGGTTAAATATTAGTATATCTTTAAATAATCCCGTCCTGGGTATGACGATAAACTACACTCGCGTCCAGGGTAAGACGATAAGCAAGGTCTCTGATCAGGAGGTTTTGAGGAGCATGGAACTACCTCTTAATTGCTGGTGTTTCCACGTCCACCATGACCCGGGATAGTGGCACCTGTCAGGATCCCAGCTATGAGCAAATTGTTTAACACCGAAAAGGAGTAAAAACACTGTGAATGTAAAAAAATAGGTTTTAATACTAACAATACGTTTTTGAAAAATTATTACTAGCAGTACATTTTTGAAAAAAATATTGCAGCAATACATTTTTGGGATAAAGTATTACCAGCAATAAAATATTTGAGGGCATTAAAAATCCCATTGAGGTTGATATACTGTAAAACAATACAAACATAATTTTTAACTAATCAGAAAAATTCTGAGTCTGTCTATATTTCTGAGATGAGATATTATGTACATTATTTACATTATTCGGACTATTGTCCTCATCTTTGTCGCCATATTTATCACAACATTTCGGCCGTTGTACGTTCCGGCGTTCTTCAGGTGGTTGGAATTTTGAACTGAACCCTTTATTTCGCTCACTGGGTTAGACTGTTCTAGTTTCAAGTGCCATGTTTGATGGATGTCAGTTATTAGTTATCTCCTGTTAATTTCCCTCTGAAATTTTCCACTGCCTTAACCGGGTATTGAACTCACACTCTTTGAGTCCTGTCACTGGATCTTATCCACTGTGCCATGTGTCCCTGAAGAAGGCCGGAACGTACAACGGCCGAAACGTTGTGATAAATATGGCGACAAAGATGAGGACAATAGTCCGAATAATGTAAATAATGTCGAAAAATTCTGGTTTCAAAAAGACCGTTTAAATGCGTAGTGTATTATTCCTGAATTAATTTTATTCCATTGAGTTATGCATAAAACCAAAGTTGAATAATTATTTATTAAGCACTGATAAGCATGAAACATGATCAAGTGATTTAAAAGATCAGCATAAATTGTCGTATCATACATTTTCGAATACATTAACAATAAACACTTATAATAGCTTATTTAACCCATAACCGATACTGAGGCGACAAATGAAAGTTCTTTTTACATCAACTTCTATTATTCATAGAGTTGAATGAGAAAATCGCTCGCAATTTTCTGAGCATTGATTTATATTTTATACTAAAGAATCACGCTCCGATTGTTAAATCTTTGTTTGTCTGTTCCTTCAAATTATGATTGCTTAATTACAAAACTTGCCCAGTACATTAACTCTATCGAATATGCTACCACCTCAAGTGTCATTTATCAGATCAAAGTTCTATAAAAAAAAATATTTACCAAAAATTTACAATAACACTAAAGTAAATTCTCGTCTAAAATAATTTTTTATATAATTCACATTACAGGAAACATCTCGCTATAAGAGAGGGTCTGTATATTAAACGTCTCAATCTTGGTATCAACGTCACCTTATTTAACAGATTGGAATGGTGTGTTAATATTTCTTTTTTTAAATACAAAGACGCACACATGAATTCCATCATTCCTATTCAAAAATAACGCTAATATAAAATAAAAAAAAAATAGATATGCCAATAACTACGTAAGTTATTAATGAATATACTTTTCATTTCCCCGTCGCTTTTCTATTAATTGCATAGATATATTATGAAATTACGATTTCAAATTAAATCACCTAATGTTTGTGATAGTTATAAAATTAACGAGCCTCTTGTGAAAATCACACACACTCACAAACATATATATATATATATATATATATATATATATATATCCTTACTATGGAAAAACAACTGGTGTACATGTATTGTCCTTCTGCACCGAGAGAAAATAAGACACAAGGACTGTTTAAACTGTAATCCGTCACTTGTACTAGGGAGTAATGACAAACATTACTACAAAACTATCAGAAGAACAGGGGACTTTTAGGGCAATTATTTGGTGCATCCACTAACTCAGAATCTCCAGGAACCATTTTCCTTATATTTGTGTTGCGTCTTACTCGAAGACGATGCATCTCTCATCCAGGCAAAAAGACTGGTCCGGTGTATGCTATAAATTAAACGTACGGATATTGTCGTAAAAATACCTTGTAAGTATTCTGTTTCGTTTAAGACGTAAATAAACAAATCTTCATTACTAATGTCCTGAGATTTCTTCCTTTTTTTTTTACTTCTTATTTTCTTCTTTTTTTTTTTTACTCCTCCTCCTTTTCTTACCTTCTTTGTACTTTTTCAACTTCAATGCATTACGATTATAAGTCACGTTTGGCTATGCATCTTCATCAGCCAATATTTCTTTCGTTCTTGTTATTCTCTTCTTCTGATGTGGCTTGACATGGTGGACTGAATAGACAAAGCAATTGTTCCTTCTGAATGCTAAGCTCCTTTACTTCCGATTAAATCATTTTCTTTTGTTTTGTTTTTTTATGTGTTAACCGCGAAAAAGTAATCGAACACATTTTTTTCAGCAGCGATGTGCATAAAGTTACAAATGTAACATAAAGTATAATGTGTTAAAAGTTTTAAGTCGAACAATTCTAGAATGCGAATTTTTAAGCATTGGATATAAATACAATATTGTACAAAATTTTCGAGCTATAAAAATAAGCCGTATTTAGATTTCATGAAAGAACTGGACTGCAGTTAGCGTCATAGTAAAGAAAAAAATGTCCTGAATCCAAATTTCGCTATAGTTTGTTCCGTTCACTTCCAAAGAAATAATAATTGGGAAAGGAAAAAAAATAAAACTCTTCTCCCAAGTCACTTATAGATTAAATATAAAATTTTTGTAGCTACAAGTGACATCTATTCAAGAAGTATTCTGAATTTAAAACCGTCGGGGAAAGAACAAAGAAATTATGTTTGCGAAAAAATCATGATCATTCCCAGGAACAAAAGAAATATGATGAGTGCCAGGATCATTTAGATATTTAAAAAAAAGGTTTGCTTTATTAGACAAAAGAACAACAGCTGAGAAGAGTGCAAGAATCGAACTCATTTACTCACTAAGTATTATGCAACAGTAAATAGAAAAAATACTTCAAATTCGTCTAGACAAGTTCGGAAGTTAGAAGACATAGAGTGAAGAACAAATTCGGTACACACACTCTATATAACAAGCTAAACGGTCTGATTTTTTCTCTCTTCCTCAATCCATATATATATATATATATATATATATATATATATATATATATGTTGTGGTAGGATCCACCTAATTTGCATAGTGGAGTACCGACCATATAAATATGGTTGGTACCGGGAAGAGAGGAAGGAATCAAGAGAATCAACCAGAGACTCTGCCCGACTGCGACTCAGTCAACACATTCTCCAGGAACGGTCTTCCCAGGAATATACAAAAGACTATATATAAATATTGTGTACACTTTCTTGTTTCAATACATTTTGTTCTAAGTACATTTTGTGTTGCATTATTATTCCATGCATTAGTCAAGTTTCAACAATATATATATAGTGTATGTGGGGGGGGGCAATAAAGTCATTATACTCTTACTTGGTGTGGCTCTTTCTTTCTCTCTATCTCTCTCTTCCTCAAATCATATATATATATATATATATGTGTGTGTGTGTGTGTGTGTGTGTGAGTGAGTGTGTGTGTGGCAATAAAGTCATTATGCAGTTACTTACAGTAACAATTAACACAAAGAAATTAATCAAAATGTCTTAAGGTATACTATATTTATGGGATAAAGTGCTCAATATCAGAGATAGAGCGTGTGTAAATATAAAAAGTGAACATAAAGTCAACACTTAGAGGCGACAGTCAGTTTCATGCTATATGGCCTGACGATTGCATATAGCATGAAACAGACTGTCGCCTCTAAATTGCTGATGCTGCTATATATATATATATATATATATATATATATATATATATATATATATATATATATATCCGTGGATCGACGTTGTTTCTAATTTTCATGAATGACATTGCTGTTGCCATCAGTTCTCAATTCGCTGACTTTGCTGATGACACAACTATTCGCTCCTGTTTTAATATGAAGTGTGATCAGTTCGATAAAGTCAAATTGGCAGCGGATCTAAAAGAAGAACTACAATCTGTTAAATGCGGCAAGGAGTGGCTTTTTAATTTTAACTCATCAAAAACTGAACTTCTCTGTTTGAATCATCTGAGAGAACCCTTTTTTACTTTCCATCAGCATGGTTTATGCTAACCTGCAGGAGAGTTTTACTCATTACGCCTTCTGGGACTAAAAGTTTCAGCTGTTATGAAGTGGAAAGAGTATATTGAATCAAATGCTAAGTCGACAGTTAAGAAATTTGGTTCACTATGGAGTGCGAGACAATTTTTCTCGCCAGAATCTAGCTTACATATTTATAAGTTTACAGTTCAATCTTGCTTTGAATATTGCTGCCAAATGTGGTCTTGTGCTCCTACTATATACTTCTTGATAAAATACAAAGAAAAATCTGCAGTTTTATTGGTTCTCACCTGGCATCTTGGCTTCAGACCCTTTCCCGTAATATAGCTTCCCTGTGCCTTTTTTTTATAAATACTTTAAGGATAATCATTCTGAAGGACTTTCCACTGTTAACTAGACTTTATGAATTTAAACACAGTAATAGTTTGGCAGCTAGGATTCATCATTTTACAAATAAAAATGGCTGCATATAACCGTAAGTTTTATGCTAACATTGGATTCTCTTTTGTGGAAATCTCTTCCATTTTTTTGTTTCCAGTCAACTTTGGTCTTGATAACGTATATGCAATGTCAATCGCTATCTTCTTTCTTCTTATTTTTTCTTATTTTATTGTCCTCTCGATTTAATAGTATTTTTCCTCATATTATCTAACACTCATTAACCCTAGAGACATTATTGCCTTGCTTGGGGTGAAATGATTAAAATGATCTTGTGTATGTATATCAGGGTGGAAATAAAGACAATTACATATTTACTTCTTATGTCGTTACTCTGAGATTCGCGGTGATTACATTCACATGTCTGGAGACTTTTTTTCAAAATATCTTAATTTAACTCAAGCAAGATGATGATGCCACTAAACGCAAAATGTTACTGGGAGTGAAGAAGAATTAAAAGATTTTACTGAGGAGAAAGGACAATAAAAAACAGCATTCAGGAATCTAAATTTTGGGAATAGATGTTGTATTTAAATAAATTTAAGGATTATGGGAGGCGGGGAAGCGTCTATTAGAAGAGAAATTACGGTTATATCTAACTCTTTCAAAAATAAAACGATCAGACCAAGTTGCTGATTTAACAGTTCGCTCAAATTTATTCAGTCGAGATGTCGATTAGTAGAGCTAATTAGAACAACGGCCATGAGAATGTTTATAGAAAAGACGTACGGCGTTAGAAAAGTGACTGAAGCCGAGATGGTATGTCAGGACAAATAATATCACAGACAATTCTTTTGATGTTTTTGAGAATCTTGATATATATATAACTGGAGCACCAGACCAGCAATATTCAATGCATGATTGAGGGATGGATTTCCAAATCGATCCCGACGAGAAAAATTGCCTGGCACAACACAGCATCAGCGTCAGTAATAGCGATTGATTCAATATATTGTTCCATTTCATATCAGTGGAAAAACGAGAGACTAACAAGGCGAAGTGAGTTGCTCTCATTGAAGTTAACATCAGCTATGCTGATGGAGGGCAAAACTTTTTCACTATGACGATTAAAGGAAAGTAGTTTCCTTTTGGGTGTGTGAACATTTACAAGATATTTCTTGCCCTAATTAATGAATGTGTGGTAGTTATTTTCGTGAACAACTGCCAGTTTTGCTTTATCGGATCTATTGGACTTTGTTAAAACATTAACTAATTCTGTCATCAGTATAAATAGCTAGTTGGGAACTGACTATATCGGGAAGGCCTTTGGGGAAGCGTAGGCAAATCACAGATCTTTAATGGACCTCTGTATTGATGTGAAACTATCTAGAAGATGACCCTCATTACCCAATTTGTTTTGAACGATTGAATTAAGTCAAATATCCGGCCAGAGAAACCATGAGCTTAAAGAAAAGGCAAGCATACAAAACCCTGACAAATGCCTTCGAGATAACTAAAGCCACAGCCCTAGACTTACTGTTCTTATCTGAAACCTGATTCAGTGACAACAGTTAACATAACGGTAGTTGACCTAGTGAAACCAAAACCATCTTGTGTTTTTTTAAACCTTTATGTCTTCTGCTGAGTGGTTATGTAAACTCAATAGAAGGGACAATATAAGTGAATATTTAATTTTATTTATTGCTATTAATTATCTATCCTCTTCTATAGGTAACACTAAAATTACAAAGACTGCTTGTCGTAAAACGGTTATCTTCCAGTGATACTCCGGTCGGCCATCATTTTTGTGTAAAACACAGTATTCATTAATATATATAATTAAAGGAACCTCTGCTGAAATATATGTATCTACTAACGTTTAAACTGAAAAATCTATCGGATTAATAAATAAAAGTCCATTAATACTTATATTAATATAAATACTTTATATATATATATATATATATATATATATATATATATATATATATATATATATATATATACAGAGACAGAGACAGAGAGAGAGAGAGATTGTAAATATCCTCATATTATATGAAAAGTGATGACAAATATATTCTTTATTTATTATTTTTTAGTCAATTGACAAGCAGGAAAACAATAAACTTTTGGAAATTAGAACATTTTGGATACTACTATAGCCATTGTCAGTGTTTTTGCTGTATATTTTTGAATTTTTTTTTTTTAACTTGGCTAAATTTCAAATCTAGCGGACGTTAAAAACTTTGCTCACATCACCTAATAAAATTATTTATTACTTCTTCCTTATCCTTTTCCTTCGTCTTTTTATTTCCGCTCTCCTTCCGGTCAGATGACGTCAAATAGGAAGGTGTGTCTAAAAATGCCTTTTCCATTTGTCTTATTCAGTGTGTTAACAAGAATCAATATGGAGGGTATTAAGTAATAATAATAATAATAATAATAATAATTATTATTATTATTATTATTATTATTATTATTATTCTGGCTCTACCATCTGTCAACAATCCATAAATCCTTGCACAATCTTTATCAATGCTTGGAAATAATCGCAATGAAATTCCGGAATGGATCACTGTAGGTATTACATATTTCATGCTAAAAACGAGTGCAACAGATGATCCGAAAAAATATAGACCAATAACATGTCTGTTCATCACTTATAAATTCATCACATCTGTCCTGACTAACCGTACATACTTTTTTCTCGAAGGAAGCAACATTCTTCCATTGGAACAGAAGGGATGCAGGAGAGTTCCATAAAATTGCAACGATCAACTACTTATAAACAAAATGATCCTGAAAAATTGCAGGAGACGATGTACAAATATTAGCGCACCTTGGATTGATTACCGTAAAAACATTGATAGTGTCCAACACACTTGGATCCTGAAGACTGGAAATGTACAAAGTCTCCCCTGTGATAGTAAATATCCTTAAATACAGCATGGGAATGTGGAATACCACATTAAACCTAAATCCCACCAGAAGCCCTGCCATAGCCAACCGCCTGAATATCCGACGAGGAATCTTTCAAGGAAACTCCCTTTCATTCCTTCTGTTTTGTCTGTCCTTAATGCCGCTTACGTATGAAGTAAACAATAATAGCTATGGATACAAACTAAACAAGAATGTATTCAATCACCTAATCTACATGGATGACATCAAACTCTTTGCCAAAGACGACAATGAGTTGAAGGGTTTCCTCCATACTGTAAAATGCCTCAGTGACGACATAGGTAGAGTTTTCAGATTAGATAAATGTTCAAAATTAACATTCAATGAAGAGGAAATTACAGAAACACATTCAACAGATTTAGATTTTGTCACAAAGATTAGTGAACTGGAATACGATGAAGCCAATAAGTATCTAGAAATTAGCGAAGGAGATGGAATACAGCACACACAAATGAAGGAGAAAATTAAAAAAAAAACGAATACTACAGCCGTGTGCGTCTGGTACTGAATACCGAACTGTATTCTAAAAACAGAATATCATTCATAAAACCGTGGCTGTCCCTGTGCTGCAATACATTTTCAACGTATTTAATTGTACCATAGCTAACATTAAGCGAATGGACGTCAAAAAAAGAAAGCTTCTCATCTGGTACCGAATGTGGATCGTTGATTGTCTGTATGTGCCCAGATCTGAAGGCGGCAGAGCATTAGTTTCCTAGAACTGTTTAAAAAACTACAAAAATTAGCCTACAAAGATGCCTAGAAACTACTACAGACGATTGGATGATGATATGTATCAAAGAACATGAAAGTAGTAAGCTACTTTATTCAGTAATAAAGAAAGCCAGCATTTTCAAAATAAAGTTTCAAATAGATGAAGAAATACAAGTAAAGCACAATACACCGAGTGAAGCTGCAAAACACTTAAAAAAAGAAAGCAAAAGCAAATACAATCGACTAGATGCAGAACGATGGTAAGATAAACCGCTTCACAGTTAATAATCTGCCCGTGCCAAACAAGCTGACGTAGACAAACCCCGTATCCATCAGTGGCTAAGTAGTGCAGGGTTAAAAGGTGAAACCGAGGCTTTTCTCCTTGCTGTACAGGACCAATGCTTGTTAACTAGAAATTATGAAACACACATACTAAAATATTGTGTTAGCCCAAAATGCAGATTCTGTGATAAATATCCAGAAACAATTGACCATCTTGTATCAGGTTGCACGATATCGGAACCCACTGAATATAAAACCCGGCATGACAGAGAGGGCCAATATCTGCACTGGAATTATGCAAATTCTACGGAAATGAAACTAAAAGAAATTGGTATGGACACCTTCCAGACCCGGTTATAGAGACAGGACCTGTAACAATTTTATGGGTTTACACAATACACACAAACAAATCAATCAAATCTAATCGCCCAGACATCGTTATCAGACACCACAAACAAAGAATTACCTCCTTATTAATATGGCATTCCTTGCAGACTGCAATGTATCATTGAAGATCTTCAAAAAGCTATCAAAATACAAGGATCGTGAAATCGAAATCTCAAAAATGTGGCACATGAGAACATCAACAATTCCTGTTGCAGTTCGAACCCTAACATTGATTAGAAAATATTCCAATAGACTCATTGAAGGGATTCCTGATAGCGCATGCCTTAAAGAAATAAAACAAATTATTTTCACAAGTACATTCCCACACTTTACGAAGGGATTTATCTATGTAAAATGCGCACGCGCGCACTCGCGTGTGTGTTAAATATTGCTCAGTAGAAAATATCATGATGGCATTTTGGAACTTATGTCTCTGAAAGGGACCCATAAAAATGAATGCACACCAAAAATCAAAGGAAATAATAATAATAATAATAATAAATTTGTTATATTTCCTGTTAACAGAAAGACCAAGCACACATCAGTAAAAACGCAATACAGAGTGCGATGTATAAATTGTCGTCTATATCAGGCAAAATTGAAATTAACTCTGATATCTCATTTTAACAACTTTATTTACCAAAATTGAAAATAATATCTTGAAATTCTAAAGAGTAAAATCATTTAATAAAATCACCATTGGCCTCAACCACGGCCAAGAGACGACTTCGGAATTTCCTGCAACTCTTCTGGGAGATCTCCTTGTTTCAGTTTGAGAATGCTGGGATAATCTTTGCCTTCAGTTCATCTTTTGTATTACAAAGAGTTTTGTTGGGTTCTCGCTCAACCGCACCTCACACATAATAATCAAGGGGGTTCCAGTTTAGGGTGATAGATGGCCAGATGTAATGGGATCATGTGGCCGTACAAATTGTCTGACAGTCATGACTGAGTTCTCACGCTTGTGTGGCATCGTGCAGAATTCTCTTGCCAGACATAGGATCTTCCAGCAGTCACCTTCTTGACCTGGTCAGCACTATCTCCTCAAGAAGGCAAGTGATGTAATTCTGTGTGTTGCGTCTGAGGTCCTGTGGGATGATGAATGAAAGCATAACTACGCCATCACTATTGATCACCCCAAACATCTTCGTAATCACCATTAGACTCATCCAACTCTTTCCGAAGCTTCTGCACTGCACTCAGATTGACGCCAAAACATTCTGAATTTGATGTTTCCGGTGTGAATGCCAAGCCTTACACCATGCCGTTTCCAGGTTTCTGAGTCAATTGCGTCATTTTGCACTTTTTCTTACAGACAGTGCCCAACTGACACTACTATACTTTGCACTCAAAAAAGTTTAAAAAAATGAATGCGCGAAATTGAATGTATAAAATGGCGACAATTTACCCATCGCACCCTCTATGTGACCCCATTTAGCAAAAAGTTTGTAGCAGGGGAACCCATGGCTGAAAATATAACTTACTTATAAATAGAATGATTCTTGAAAACACACAATGCAGAAAACTCTCAGTGTAACAAAGATAGACTTCAAAATGTCCTTCAACAGCATACCAGCCTCATCAAGGCACTTGAAGTATACAAAATCTCACCAACAATCGTGAATTTCTAACGACTTAATATGTCATTCTGAAAGACAGATCTATTACTCTCGCATTCTAATGGTGTGCTCCTAAGTAGACATGAAAATTAAATGTGGAATTTTTCAAGGAGACTCGTTATCTCAGCTTCTTTATTGTCTGGCATTAATTCCTTTAACAAAACTGTTAAACAATACAGGATATGCGGGTAAGCTGAAAGATAAAAGGATAAATCATTTATTTTCTATGAATGTCGAAATTCTATGCAAAAAATGATAATGAATTGCAAAGGCTTTTAAAGACTGTGAAGATTTTCAGCGATGATATATGCATGGAATTTGTGCGAGAGAAATGTGCAAAAACCACATTCAAGTGAAGAAAGCTTATCAGTAGCGAGAATATCACCCTTGAGGTAGATTCTATGATTAAGAAACTCGACTAGGAAGGTAGTTACAAGTATCTATATGTGAACGAAGACATTGTAATGCAGCATTGGAAGATGAAAGACAAAATAAGAACGGAGTGTATCAAGCAAATGCAAGGAATAATGAAAACATATTGAATTCGAAGAATATACAGTAGAATCCCTCACATCCGGGATCCCACATATCCGGAGTGCCTCATATCCGGAATTCTGCATATCCAGACATGATTTTGATGTGTATATTTGAACTATTTGGGTGATATGTAACTGATTTGAAATTTCTGTTTCCCAGGAAATTTACTTTGGATAATTGCTTATGCTTATTTCATACTAATGGCTTGTATTGGTGCAAAAGATGATGGGAATGAGAGAACAATACAACTTTGCAATTACCGCAAAAATTGGAAATTCTAAACAGACTAAACGCTGGTGAATGTTCATTGTAACTAATGGCTGAGTTCAACATAGGAAAGTCAACATTGTATGATATAAACTCTTCCAAACTGCCATAATAAACAAGGAAATAAAAACATGATTTTGATGAAACCTCGACTGAAATTGAAAAATCTATTGAAAAGGTTGTCAGTTTTATGGGAAGAAAGCCAGCATTCTGCTATGACACTTGCAACAACGCACGCAGAGTTAAAAAGTGTATTTCGTTTAAAAAATTTCAAGATCAAAAGCAAAGTAAAATGTGGAAAAAGTTGAGAATGACATTAGAAGAGAAAGAATCATTCAACAGGTATTAAAAGATCCTCGTTACATTATTTATTTTGCATACGTGACATGCTTAATTTAATGAATTTTCATTAGCATTATATAATTTATTCATTTTCCTTAAAATCAATTCCGTTATATTTCACTCACCATTATTTTATTTTGTTTACTATAAAACATTGAAAATAAATGTTAAACCTGATATCGGTTCTTTTATTTTAATCTAAATATAACCTCTCATATCCGGCCCTTGTATCCAATTCCTCTCATCCGGAAGGACTTCTTAGCCCGGTTGTCAGGGATTCTACTGTAATAACATCTATTAACCCACTTACTATCCCAGTTGTAACATATGGCTTCAAAATAATAAATTGTAACTTAATGGATTTCAAGGAAATTGATGAAAAGATCGCATGCAATAGAATACACCATCCTTAGAGAGATGTTGATCGTCTCTATCTACCAAGAAGCAGTGGGGCTAGGTAGCGCTATGATTCAAATAAAAATGTCTTACAAAACTTCAATGGGATATAGCAGCGATACAAGATTTGATGTTATAACTCCTAACGGAGTAAGAAAAAAGTAAAATTTTATCCTGTATCAAAAGATGCCTATAAAGATGTAAGAAAATTCGGCTTAAATTTTGAAAGTAGCATTGACGTAGATACAATTGCCAAAGAATTGGCAATAAATATGAACCAAAAGAGAAAAAAAACCTAGGCCAAATGCAAATCGATGAAATCATGTGCCAAAACCTCTACATAGCCAGTTCCTTTTCCGAAGGGAAAATACTCATGTAGATCAACACACCAGGGGCTAAGGATTCTAGGACTTTAATGTGAGACGGAAGTGGGTATTCTTGTTGCACTGGACCAGAATCTTACACGTATCTACCATGTTAATAACGTGCATGATATTACGGACCCAAAATATAGGTTATGTATTGAAAGATTTGATAAAATTACCTGAAGATACTCAATACCCACAGCAAACGAGTAAAAACTAGCCGTGACAGGGTAGGTGTATATCTGCTTTGGAATGTCTGTCATCGCTACGGGATAGAATTGGTATTGTAGCTGTTGGATCAGATGTCACCATCCTCAGGGAACTTTTTGTCAACAAAGAACTACAAAAATACAAAAAAATATGTTAGGAAGATCGAAAAATAAAGACAAATCGCGCAGACATTATTAACCAAGACAGAAAACAAATTGTTTTCAAACTGATTGATACATGTATCTTTACGGTAGATTGCAAACTGATTGTACGTGCATCTGTACAAAAGATTAACCCCCCCACCAAAAAAAAACAACTAAGCCAATACAAAGGAACTGTAGATGAAGATAGAAAAAAAAATTGGCACTGAGAAACTAAAACTCTTCCAGTTGTAACTAGAGCTTTGGGTAGGATAAAAAAAAAGGATCTAGAATATAAAGCAACTAAATTCTTTGTGCAGAATCTATCCAGGAAACACAAAAAATAGTTCTAACAAATGTAGGACCTGTAAGAATTTTATGAGATTCTACAATAAAAATGACAGAACAAAGTTAATCGTCCCACATCGTGATCAGAAACCACAAAGACAAAATGTGTTTTCTTATTGACATAGCAGTCCCTGCAAACTGCAATATACCTTTGAAGATCTTCAAAACAATATCAAAATACAAGGAGCTTGAAATCATAATCTCAAAAATGTGGTATAGAAGGACATCAGCATCTCCAATTGGAGTCCGCAGATTGACTGCAAAAGATTCCAATAGACTCATTGAAACGCTTTGTGCTAGCCCATTCATTAAAGAAATACAAATAAATTGTTCTCGCAATTACAGCCCACACCTTAAGGGATTTATGTATGTAAAATATATGTGATCTTTTGTTTTTATTCCTCAAGGACTGCTCAGTGAAAGATGCCATGATGCCATTTTCTGGCTTAGGCCTCTGGTTGCGACCCGAAAGAAATGACCATACGCCAGTAATCAAAGGAAAATAATAATAATAATAATACAATATATAATATATATATATATATATATATATATATATATATATATATATATATATATATATATATATATATATATATATATATATATATATTTTGAACAATAAGAAAATAAAAATTAAAATCTTTTGGACACACTTGGTTGTAGATTAATATTCTTTCGTTTTTTTTTTAATTATGACGTAAAAATAAAATAAAATTTATACTTATCTCATCCCTACATTGAGTTTCGGGAAATTAAATTAACTCATCAGGAATCTTGATTATATGTGTGTGTCAGTGTGTCTGGTGGGGTGGGATGTATGTTTGTGTGTGTGTATATGTGTTCCTTTTTCTATCCTTTTGCACAAACGTGTTTGCTCTGCACATACCTTTACTTTATTATATATATATATATATATATATATATATATATATATGTGTGTGTGTGTGTGTGTGTGTGTTTGTGTGTGTGTATTTGTGTGTGTGTATGTGTGTGTGTGTTTTTATTTTCTTTGTGTACATTTCTATGTAGAAAAATGTCTATGTTCGTTACTAACTGTATGTAAATTCAGCTCACGTCATCAGCGCCAAGACCGGGTCTGCGGTTCATCGGCCGAGGGTCGGGTTAGGCCGTATTCTTGCTATATAGATGGGGCCTGGGAACTCAGAAAAAGAAACTGATTAATCCATTACCGTCGGATGTGCAACGTCGGCAGTTCGTAAGGTGTTCTGTTTACGATTGACTTATTCTCTTGTTGTCAGCTTTATTGTTTAGCATTCCTTACAGTCGACGTGCACAATGAACAAGGAAAAGAAAAGAAGAAAGTCGAGAAAAAAAATGTAGGCGGCTATGAATTCTGATTACGACGTATAATTCCCACGTAGAATTGATGATGGACGCGACGGACAGAACCCACGTTGGCCGATTTTAGATCCTCCGTAGGAAATTTACTGCAAGTCTTGCAATATAAATTCTTAGCGCCTACCATTCCTCTAGTTTTACTACTTATGAACGGACAGATTTTCTTTCTCTCCTCGTCTCTTGTTTTCTTTTCTTTCTCTCTCGTTTTTGCTATGCTTGTCTCTATATTTGTCTTTCTCATGTTTTCATTTTTTTTCTTTCCTCTTTTCTTCTGTTCACTGACTATATTTTCATGCCTGTTGTTTTTTTTTGGTTTTTTTTTGTCTAAATTTTCTCTTGGAGTTCTTTCACTCTTCTTTATTTTTGTTTTATTTCATTTTAACCTCCGTTCCTACACGAAATCCGCCTATTTTTTTTTACCTTATAAAGTCAGCTTGATCTGTCTCTCTCGTCGAATTTTCTACATATATCACACTTATTTTATTTCCTTTTTATTTGTCATTTCTTCTGGCCTTTTTTACCATTTTTTTTTATTACGATTTCTTTTTCTTGCACGCTTTCTTTTCTCTCTTTTAGAATTCCTTTTTTTTTGTTTTCCTTTTCCCATACGACGTTCAATTTCCTTTTTCATTGATCGTTCTTTCATTTTTTATTTATTTCTGTCATTCTTATACTTATGTTTCGTTTTTTATTTTTCTTACTTTCTTTCTTTTTTTTCTTTCGTGTTTTTGTTTTGTATTCATGTATTTCGCTCCTTTTTTTTCTTTCTTTTTGCTTTTGTTTTTCCATCTTCGGCGTTTACTGTCTTGTAATCATGTATCGATTCATTTCCTTTCTTTCTTTCTTTCTTTATTTGTTTTCGTCTTATACGGTTCGATTTTTTCTTTAATGTTGTTGTATTCAACTTATTTACAAATTTCTTCTTTTTTTTTTTTCGTTCTTTTACGTTTTTTGTTCTTGATGTCCATAGTTTGTGTCTTGAAATTTTCTGTCACAAAAGGAACAAGGAGTATCAGCAAAATGCAAAAACTTACTCAAAGCTGCAGAAGACGAGGAGTTGTGGAGAACCATCATCCCCTACGTCATGAAGAGACACGCCATATAGAAGAAGAAGAAGAAGAAGAAGAAGAAGAAGAAGAAGGAGTGGGAGGAGGAGGAGAAGAATACAGGCCCTAGTTTACAGAAGGAGGCACTGGGGATAATTGAATAATCATCATTCCCTTCCGTCTTTTTTTTCGCATATACCTTCATTTGTTCTTTCTTTCTTTATATAGTTTTTTTTATACTTTTGTGTGGTTTTGTATCTTACTTTATTCATTTTATTCATTGGTCTTCATCTAATCCTGGTCTACACACTTTGTACGAGTTTCTCTTTTTAATACTATCTTCTTCGTCAAAACAATTCATTCCACTTGTTTTCTCGTTCCACCTTTTACTTCAAGATAATTCTTTTCGATTTATTCATTTATCCTCTTTCCTTATTTTTCCCAACATTCCTTTTATTTCTTAAGTGCTTAATTTCCTTCATTTCAATTTTTTTTCATTGATTTATTTTCTAATATTTGACTTTCCTTTGTTCATTTTCCTCTTTTTTACTCCCTTTTCATTTCTAAAATCATTTCTAAAATAATCTCTCTCTCTCTCTCTCTCTCTATATATATATATATATATATATATATATATATATATATATATATATATATATATAAATTAATAAGAAATAACTGTAAGATGTATAATCCGGTGTTTTTAGCAATTATTTTTATTTTTTTAAAAAAAAAATCGATACAGACAGTAGAGCAAAATATTATAGTTATGTTCTTTTAAAAATGTTCCATCGCGAAAGAGAAAATTTACATGTTTCCAAATTGAAACTAAATTTATAAATTTAATTACAAATATTAAACTTAAAATCCATAGTCTCTATATATATATATATATATATATATATATATATATATATATATATATATATATATATATATATATATATATCCAATTTCCCTTAATTGTTTTTTTTATCAGTTTTTTTTTATTTTTCACCCGTTTATTTTTTATATATATATATATACAGCGAGAGAGAGAGAGATGATAAAGTGACTGATATGTAATATTCAATTAAATTTTATCAGATTGAATATGTAGGAAGCAGATGATAACTTTTTTCAGTTGCCAACATTTGTTCAATAATTACATCAGTGCAACTCGAAAATTAAAGGAACAGTTCTTACTATGGCATACTTGCTACTTAGAAACGCTATGGTTCATTGGCTTTTTTTAAACTTAAGTAGTTTATAAAATTAACAAGAAAAAAAATTATTTGTGAATTAAGTTAATTTCTGGAATATCAATCAGATATTTTACAAACGAAAATATTAAAATAAATGAAATATAGATATTTATGATTCTGAGTCAAGAAGTTTATTGCCATTAATTCTGGGAAAGTGACACATGACCCTGAACAATATGCCCGTATTTTCTTCCTACATTCTGGAAGTAAAAGTGAAATAGTGTTAGCCACCTGATAGTCAGGGATCAAATTTTAGAAGAAAACCTGATGAGTTTATCACATTGACAGGTATATAATATCGGAGCTACTGTCATTTTATTTTGTGAATGGAATCTGAACAATACAGTACTTTCCAGAGGTGCTTGTTGATTCCTTGTTAAATTATATAGTAACAACTATAGTTCCAAGTAATTAATCCAGATAGTTGATAAACTTACTATTTGTGTACGTTGCTCTTTTCCTACCTCATCCGCACCTATTCATTTATCACTTTTTGAACACTGGAATGACAGATTTTTACTCATCGTGATTCCGTGAAGAATATATACACCCTAGTGCAAAGTAATTGCAACAAAACGAATAATTCCGTTATTAATTACTTTTTTTTTGTATTTTTCCAATGAAACATGATACATTCCGTATGTTAGTACTTCGTATGTCCATTCCACGTAGTCGTTCATTGCAGATGAACCACAGTTTCTCCATTGGATTTAAATCAAGAGAGTTTCCGGGTCAGTCAATAGTACACTGATTTGCTCACTGGTAAGACTTGCCAGTGTGTTCTTGCAGCGTTACAATTTTCGTACGCTTCCTTGGAGTGACGTCCATCGCAGACAATGGCCGTAGGACAACTAATCGACAGTTGAGACAATAGTGTCTGGGCGTGATGAAAATCTGATGCAATCATAGATGACGCAATATTTTTCAAGGCCAAACAAATTTTATCATAGACCGCTAAAAGAGATTCAAATTACTGCACACCAATGCAAATTACCTAATCTAAGGAATAATAGAAATCGACAACACACTGCTACTCCAGTCAGTCAAAACTTACCGTATGATAAAGAAAGCAAACTAAAGCAGTTGTTTTAATTAATTTACAGAAGGGTGTAAATTTCAGTTCGGAGGGAGACGATGTAATGCGGTTTCTTTTCATACATGACCTGCCATAGCTGATTTAGTTATCACGCCTCAGTTTATCGCATTTAGGTATTTCTCAGATCTGAGCATTAGATAGCATTTGATCTCACATTTATATTTCTTCATTTGAAAACCAAACATTTTGATGAAATCGGAGTCTTGTCTTACATCAAACAGCAACATCAGACCAAAATATTGAAAGAATGTTTGAAATACGTAACATCCGGACATCGTAAAACAGTCAACTGAAATTAATCCATTTACACTTGATTAAATTTGTCCCATTTTCTTAAATCTTGTTCTTTTAGAAATTTGTTAGCGTTAGACACATCAGATATTGTTTCTATTCACAATCGAATGTTGTAATGGTTAGCGGCTCCGAATATTAAAAAAAAAAAAAACTCTGAACACCCAGTCCGAACTCCAGGCGAGCTTGTATTCACTTCCGCGCAAATATTATTGGTAAAGGTATGAATCTTCTCACCCAGATACAGATTAACTATCTGTTGTTACGGCAATAATCTCTCGCAAAGTAAACAATTATTATCAGATTTCAAAATAGGTTGTTAATTATCAGATTTCAAAATATCAATTATTGCTAGAAAATATCTGTAAAGATGATTGGTTTTTTTGATTAACGATACATGTAAGAAAACCACAATGATATATACCATTGAAATTCGCAACCCACCAGTTGTAAGTGTGAGACTGAATAGGTTTCTTCTTACATATATCTACCATGTTAACAACGTATACATCATTGGAATCTCCAATAAATGTTTAATATTTATTCCACGATGTGTGATTACATGAATAAGAAAATGCATTTTATAAAATTTGATGATCGCTGAGATATATTTGTTTATTATTTTTTGAAGGAAAAACTCGTCCTGGGTGAAGATAAACTACATCCGCCTCCTGGGTAAGACGATAAACTACGTCCAACAGCAAGGCCTCGGATCAAAAAAAATTACCCGTTGTGGTAGCACCTGTTAAGGTCCCAGTTAATACCTAAACTTGTTATTAATACCAGAAATATTAAAAATTATTACCAGCAATTTTTTGAAAAAAAATTAATAACAGCAGTATAAAAAAATACCAGCAATACAAACAGTTTACATTCTTTGAAAAAAAAACCAGCTATTTTCTTCAAGGAAAAATATTCCTAGAAATAGATTTTTGAAGAAAAACATATTATCAGCAATAAAAATTTTATCGGCATTAAATAACCCATTGAGTTTGATATGCCTTTAAAACAAACCAAACAAAACAACAAGAAACAAATAAAATCACCACATGAACAACTAAAACAAACTACGAATCACGCAATAGAAACTCAATTATAAACAACAGTCAGGTTGGAGCAGGAAACAAACAATATGAAAGAACACTTTCATGATATTAAGATATATAATATCCTACAATTTCTTAAGAAATGAAACTCATATATCACCACCTCTAATAGTTATGTCACAAAAACATGTATATGCACAAAAGCTGCGTATCATCTACCATGAATTCAATTGTGAAAGCAGAATAGCATATATCAGATTTTTATTACTTAAAAGCTCCCAATATTAAATGACCCATAATGTGTTGATGTACCGTTAAACAAACAAATCAATTCATCACCCACAATATATAATATAACTGCAAAATAATTATAGGACATAATTTTCTCATAATACGTATAATCTACTGAAAATTTAGAACAATCCTATTATTATCTTATTATCCTATTAAATTGACAAGTTTGTTTGTACGCGATTTCTGTACTTTTTTTTTTTTTGTAGTGTCATTGGCTTTTTAAATTTATCATTAACGACTGTGGGTATATGTTTTTTTTTGTGAAGAATTTTCTGTTATTAGGTATTTTCATAAAGGAATGATATGTTCAGCTTAATCATCCTTCAAAAAAATTGCTTAATGGTTGTACTATTATTACTTTGCCAGTGGTAGAATTGTTAGGTTCTATTCGTAGCTTTTGAAGGTTGTAATTGGGTTCCAATGACAGCGATAGTTACATTTCTAATTTTCGATTGTAGGGCGTTTATACAGTTCGTGTTTTGATTTTTTGGTCATTATAGTCATATATTTTATGTTGCCGTTCTATTATTCCACTTGTTTGGGGTCGTATAAGATTATACCGATTGTTAAACATTTCACATTTTGCCAACCAGCCATTTGATGGTATTTTCATACCTGGTTCTGGTATTTTAACGGAAACTATATTGTCTCGTTCTATGTCGAGAGTTTATTCAAATAAAAAAAATATGGATAAAAAAAAAGAAATGCTTACTTCATTTGCTACTTCGCCTGGTTTTATTTTATGGGCGGATGGATTGGTGATTAGCGGTGTCTGGACGACAGTTGTTTTTGATGTCGCCATGTTCAATGTTTTCTTCTCACAACGTTTTTTTTTTTTTTTTTTTTTTTTTACGTCGGTGGTCACCAAATGATGTGGTGAATAGTAAGGATTTTCTTTTAAAAGTCAGGTTACTAAAATGAACTGCAGAATAACTATTTTTATTTTATTTTACTTTTGTATTTCTTAACGTCGATCAAATGAATAAAAAATGAATAACGAAGTTGGTTATTAATCGGTAGTCAACAAATGAATGTGGGAGAAGAGGATATTTTTTGTTATGTACGTCGGCGGTCACCAAAATGATGTGGATAGTAGTATGTTTTCTGCACACGTCATTGGAAGGAGTTAGGGATAATGTCCTAAGACGGGGAAAGAGTCATGCAAAAAGCAGTAGAGATGAGATATATGTTGCTTGCCTGCTGGTCGTGTTATCGTAACGGTAATTGCAATTTCGATTAGAGAATTTTGGCATCATTTTGCAATTTTTTGGCATCGTGTTGCAAATAAAAATCTATTTGCTGACTTGAAGAACACCTTTTCTAGATAGTTATACGTTTTAGAGATTTGAAATTTGCGATTTTGCCTTTTATCGAGTCTAATGACAAATTTGTAACTGAAAGTTATATTTGCTTTCAGTTTTTCGTGTCGGGTGTGCGTGGTAGGTCAAGAAGAGAAGTTCATCAAAGTTTGTTTTTTTCATTGGTCCTCGATTTGAAAAGTATCTAAATGAAGCATGATTATATATATATATATATATATATATATATATATATATATATATATATATATAGTTTTGTGTGTTTCTAGTAAACAGGCGACAAATATCACATCGGGGTTACCAAAATGATGTGGGCTCATTCACATCATGGCAGAAGAAATTAGCCTCGTTTTAACGGCGATAAAATCATGCCTGACGGGAAATATAATGTACAAAATTAACAGGAAATCATGTTAAATTCTTTGTTAATTTCATACTATTTATTTATGTTTGTGCGGATTTCTGTCTGTATTGTTTAGATTACAATTGAAAGGAGACGCCATACAGTATTATTCAAGCCATATCGCAGAGAGAAGGAGTTACACACGTGTTGCCTACCTGAGGGTTCTTGTTGAAGAGGATGAATTTTTTGGCGGAATATCCCAATTTTCGGCAGGAACAGTTTTTGTTGCATACTGGGAGTATTTTAATTATTTTTTATTTTTCAATTAATTTATTTTAAACAAAGTTTGAATGTTATTGTTTTGTGTTATTGTTGTGGTAGGATCCACCTAATTTGCATAGTGGAGTACCGACCATATAAGTATGGTTGGTACCGGGAAGACGGGGGGAGGAATCAAGAGATTCAATCCAGAGACTCTGCCCGACTGCGACTAAGTCAACACATTCTCCAGGAACGGTCTTCCCAAGAATATACAAAAGACTATATGTAAATATTGTGTACACTTTCTTGTTTCAATACATTTTGTTCTAAGTACATTTTGTGTTGTATTATTATCCCATGCATTAGTCAAGTTTCAACAGTTATTTTATTTTATTTATAATTTTCCGTACATGTCCGTACATGTCTTACTGGCTTTGCTTAGGGTGAAACGCTACAAGTGATAGATTGATCTAAAATTGAAATATTGATACTCTATCTGGGCTCCTTACTGTTCAGCGTTGATAGAGTTCAAAAGCACTTTCGCAACCTTCTGGCTGATGTACAATTTTCCAACTTGCAACTCATTTTGCCAAAGACGAAATGCTGCTAGCCACTTGCCGAACTACCATTATTTCTATGTCAAATGGACAGATATGTTACATTCCTTAGTTCCACCAGTCCAGGAATTCACTGATTAAATCCTCCATATTATGTATACAAGGTCGACTCATCCTTACTCCTTTTGTATACCATTAGTGAGGAGGAAACTCCACTCAGATAGCTTTTCTCCAGAACTGTTACCCTGGGGAACAGATATCCGAAAGGCTGCTTCCTCGATCATTATCTCTTCAATTCTAAGGTCAACTCAAAGGACTGTACTTCTCCAATGATGATAGGACGAAAGAGGGAAATTTCAAAAGCAAACGTACTTCCATTTGGCGCATATAAATGCTTTCATTCAAAGGTGAAATACCAGCAAATACCAGATGAAAGGACGATGGTTAAATTTAGAATGCAAGGCTTCTGTACTCATTTTGAAATGAGTTGTGTATATTCAGTATTAAATCTATTGTGTTTAATGAAAAGCGATCTTAATACAAAGGTGCATGTGTATTTATTACATTTTATTATTTTTACTGGATATCCGTTTTTGTAATAAATGCCTTTCTTCAATTTTAAACTGTGTATATTTAGCTTATCTTATTGTACACTCGAGGAACCATGAACAAAAAGTGATCTCCTTTGATCCGTCGGGCTTAGAGAATTTCAGAACCCAGCAATCTCTTATTTCCCTTTTCAGGAATGTAGGTAGGTTAAAACCGAACGGCGACTTTCTGTTTCATAAGGGAACACAATCTTCAAGACTATCATATATGCGTTTGTGTGTATGTGTTTGTGTGTGGATGTGTGTGTGTGTGTGTGATTTAAGAAACAACAGATATTTTATATAAAGTGTTTAATATTAAAAATATTAAAATAATATTAAAAATAGATCGTTAATAATATTATATGAAATGATGACTTAACATTAAATATCAATTTTATCCCGACTTCGAAGTTTCTGGGTAAAATTTCCAGTCTTCAGAGGTTTTGTTTTAAACGGTATTTCCATTTTTGTTTCATTTTGTCATCTCCAATTTTTAATTTTAATGTCAAGTTGTTCCTTTAGCGAACTACCAAGTATCCCGTCTTCTTGCAATTGATGTTTAGTCTTTAATTCCTTATTTCACTATATTCTGTAGGAGATATTGCAATTTCCTTTCTGTGTCTGCTATCAACACTGTGTCATCTATATGTTATATTTTGTTAAGACTGTAGCCGCCAATAATGAATTCTTCTATAACTTATAATTCCCCCAGAATCGCTACACTGTTTTGGCTAAATAAGGTTAATATCCTTCCCGAATATGTCATGGTTACCTAAACGTTCTTTGTGATGCAATTTAGCAAACGTATTTGCATAATCTATAAAACTCAGGTACACATTCTTCAGCATTTATATCGTTCTTTCTGATATTATTCTAAGCATAAATATCCTACTCCTTGTTACAGTATCTTTAATGAACCCGTACTGTTCTTGTCTGCTCAGATACGCGCTATATTCATCAGAATTCAGATAAGAATTATTATATGGCTAATTATGCGGATTGCCCGATGGAGATCACATTCGTTTGCACCTGATTTCTTATAATATTTTTATTTTTATTTTTAAATTCAATTTTATTGTTATCAGCTATGAAACTTTGCGTTGTGGTAGAAAATTAATTGGTGAATACAGATATTTCCTTTCTCACTATTTTCTCAAAAATTCAAAACATATAGTCACATTGAATTTAAAACAATAATGATATTTTAAAAAATTTTACCTATTTGTCTATTTAACGACTGCTAGTAAAAACGGTGAAAAAGAATCAAACTCACTGAAATTGATGTCTCGCCCTCTAAGGGACGACATGACAGACAGGTTTCACCGGACCATCATCCAGCGACTGGTCCCATCAAATTAAATTAATTCTCGGGACATGGAATATCAGGAGGCACAATCAAAATGGCCAGTTAGAAAATATTAAGAAGGAAATTAACAGATTAATTGTTAATAATTTTAGTGTATAAGAAACAAACAATTCGTCATTGACAAACAGAGGATCATATATTTGAGGCCGAGAAAAAAATGAGACGAGTAGAACTGATATATGACAAAGACATGAAGAATTGTGTCCTATGATACTGTCAACTAGCGCTTGTCGTTAAATTGAAAAAAACCCAAAAAACCTTTCAACAAAACCATCATCATTCTATATGCCCAAAGAACAGTTTTATAAAATGAAAAGTTTTACGAAATAGTAGACAATGCTAATTACAAATGTCATGGGAGATCTGAATGCCAAAGTAGGCAGGGAGTCTGATGGTGATATAGTTGGCAAATTCAGACTATGAATACGTAATGAGAGTGGAGAAAAATGGACTCAATGGCGGAAGACAAATCATCAGTTAATAGGCAACCCCTGGTTTCAAGAACATTCAAGACGTATAGATGAGCCCATAAGTAGAAACGAAAAACCAAAACAAATATATTACTATCAACAAGAAATTCAGGACTGCAATTTTGCACGCCAAACATACTCAAGGGCCGACTGCGGGAGTAACCATTTTCTATGTAATCTAAGAATGAAACTATGGAAATTAAAGAGGGCTGAGGCAATACACAAATTGCAATACGACAAACTCTTGAATGACCCGAATGTGAAAGAGAAATATATAAACCAGCGGATACAATGGATAAAATAATAATTGAAACTCGGAATCGGACACATTAAGGGAATCCCTAGTAATATCAACAATCAAGATCATTCCAAAAAGGTATAGACAAACAAAAAAATACTAGATGACTGGGGAAATTCTCGACATGTTGAAAAGGAGACAAAAAAAAACAATAGCAATATATAGCACAAAATTTAGGCCTCAATAATGCAGAACGGTTGTAAAGGAATGACACAACGAAAAATCTGCAAAAATAGAAAGAATAAATATGCAAATGAGGCAAATAAGCATAAAAATAAGAGGACAAAATACATCCTCATCAGCAGTATGCATAATATCTAATGACGGACATTGATATTAGAGAAAGAAAAAACAAGTCTTAAACAATAAAAAGAATACCAGCAGGAACAGAAACATTAAAAATCTGAAGCGGAATCAGCAATGACCAAATTGTAAAGAAGCAAAGCACTGGGCCCAAATGGAATTGTAATAGAGATGCTGGCAAACTGAGATGATTTGGACATTGACAATATTGAAGATGTAACAAATGAAATAAATCGCAATGGTGATATAGTGGAAGACCTAAGTAAATCTATTTTCATAGAATTTCTATGCATAAATACATGTAAAGAAACATACACAATGAATATGACTTGCACTTTTGTTACACAGAGATTATAATCTGATCGACCACTGAGCAAAACGACTCATTCAGTCTCTAAATGTTGGTAAGCGAACAAGTAGCAATTATGATACTCAATCAACGAAGAAATATTTATGTTCAATTCAATTCACTTATGTTCACTGATTGTAGATTATAAAGAACCAAAAAAGGAGGTAAAATGCAAAGACCCTGAAGATTATCGAATATAAATCTGAAAATGATAGTTTCGCTAATATTTTCTTCTGTTTTCCAAGTGTTTTTTAATTTGCTTCGGTCTGAAGAGATGAATATTTTTGTATGCCTGCCTTATGTGAAGGGGTTATCAGAGAAAATACAAAGGATCTGCGATCCATATATCATCAGGACAATCTTCAATAGCTTGACGACACTTCACAGATATCTCGCCCGAGTAAGACCCCCCCCCGATAAACTAAAGACAGTGTGTACGCTATCCCATCCAGCTGCGGAAAGGAATATAAAGAAGAGACAGGCCGCCCCCTCAAGATAAGGCTTCAAGAACACTAGAAAGCTGTAACACGAGGGGAAGTAGAAAAATCCGGCGTGGCTGACCACATATGGAGAGAGAAGGGAGATCACCGCCCTCTGTGGGATCATGTTGAGATCATAGACAAGGAACACCATTGGAAAATTCATAAACTTAAGGAATCAGCACATATGCTAGGCCACAAAAATCTCCTGAGCCGACCAAGCATAGAAATGAATACAATATGGGAAACAGTAATAAGGAGTGCCAGAGAAAAGCAATGATAACAACATAGTTGCAATATGAACTCTGGTAAAAACATGAAATCATAACAGAAAAATTGCACTGATAAAAAAGTTGCTGAAGACACATGGCACAGTGGATAAAGGCGTTGGTTAGATCCAGTGACAGGACCCAAAGAGTGTGAGTTCAATACCCGGTTAAGGCAGTGGAGAACTTTCAGAGGGAAATTAAAACAGGATATAACTGTTAACTGACATCCATCAAACATGGCACGTGGAAATAGAACAGTCTACCCCGTTGAGCGAAATAAAGGGTTCAGTTCGACATTCCAACTACCTGAAGAAGGCCGAAATGTGATAAATATGGCAACAAAGTTGAGGACAAGACTTTTAAAAAATAAAATAGGCTTGGCGATTTTGCCGTGATCAAATGTGACTTACGCTAAATTCAAATCCACGGAAAATAAAGGTCAAGACACGAAGTTGTCTGCATACAAATCCTAGACAATTTCCGTATGGACAGATACAATTTACTACATTATTTCGTATGATGTATCGATGTCTGACATTCAGCGTTGCAAATATGTGAAACCTAAAACGAGAAAGGAGTAATTTAAAACATTGCTGACATGCACGTTCATCTTCTTATATAAAATTTTATACTTGATAAATAAAGGACACCTTGAAGAAACTAGTAAAAAACGTAAGGAAAAAAATAATCAAAAATACAGAACTACTTTTGGAAATTAATATGCAAACTTTAAACAAAGAGCATCCATATAAGATATTAATAATACTTACTAATCAATGTAAGATGTTAATGCCCAGAAAAGCATGAACACAAGATAAGTTAAATAAAAAACTTGTCTGTCGTCTGCAATGGAATATATATATTTTATATAAGCGCCTATTTTAAGTATGATGGGCGCTCCTGTCTATAATTTTTACAAGTCGGGGGAGTAAATCATATATATATATATAAAAAGAAGTTCCTTTTCACTCACTATATATATATATATATATATATATATATATATATATATATATATATATATATATAAAAAAGAAATATATATATATATGTATTAAAAAGAAATATATATATATTAAAATATATATATATATATATATATATATATATATATATATATATATATATATATATTTTCTTTTAATTTCTGTTCATTCCAGCGTTTTACTTAAAATTAAGTTATTTTCTTTTTATTAAGTCTTCACATTTACTTTACCCATTTATTTAATTTTTCAAAGTTAAGAATAATTATTCCTACAAAGATTCCATGTCTAGAATGCTTGTCTATGGTGAACATAGATAGATAGATAGATAGATAGATAGATAGATAGATAGATAGATAGATAGGTGTTATGTGCCTATTGGTCTTTTTCTATATTTATTTATTTGCATATTTTTTTCTGTTTAATTTTTTTTTTAGGTTTATGAATATTTTCTATAAAACCGGGAGATTTTTTTAATCCTACTTGCAGTAAGGCCGAAATTTTCATCTGACCTTCAAAGACAATTTTCTTCTATCTATTTTCTCGTATTTACCCTCATATTTTAGCATGTTTTTGTTTTCTCTATGTAAGTCTATCTACCAGTGTAATTTATTAAATACAAAATCGAGTCAAACTCATCACTGTTCCTGAGACTATAAAGGTAATTCCCAAAAAGCCTTTGTCCGTCCCTCATAATTTATTACAAATACACCATTACTCACCCACTTCTCTCATTGCTGATCCCCTGCAATGGGACTGAAAAGTGTAAAGAAAAAAGGAGAGCGAACATTTAGAAAGCTTTCGGCCGTAAAATATACGCAGCCAACTGAACGCGGAGGAGACAAATCACACCGAACGGTCGGCCGATTGTTTCCTTTAATCAAAGCCGCGTCGTTTCATGACTACAGAAAATATATACTATCGACATTTGTCTTATACTATGCTTCAAATAATATATATATATATATATATATATATATATATATATATATATATATATATATAGGGTGTTTATGTACTAGTACTGCTATGATCGTTAATATACATTATGAAATATTAATATTTATTTTACTTATAATTAAAACATATTTAATATCTGGTCATATGTATTCTATCAATATATCTACCATTTTCTTAGGTATTTTTTGTCTCACTTAAGATTTCAGGCCATTTTCTGGAATTTTTATTCTCCGTTCTAACCTGTCTAACAACTTCTGCTCAAATGTATACATCTATCTATCTATCGTTAATTGCTCCTTCTTTCCTATTTGTGTTTATTTATATATATATATATATATGTGTGTGTTTGTGTGTGTGTGTGTTCGTGTGTGTGTACGCACACACATATGAACACACACCATAGGCACGCACCCCCCATATATATATATATATATATATATATATATATATATATATATATATATATATATATATGAAGAAATATATTTTTAAGGTGTGCTATACTTATGGGATAAAAGTGCTCAATTTCAGAGATAGAGCCTGTATAAATATAAATGTAAACATTGACTTCAATGTTCACTCATATATATATATATATATATATATATATATATATATATATATATATATATATATATATATATATATATACCAGATCATCTAATATCATATTCTGAGATACCTACTAACAAAAGTGATGGAAAAAAAAAACTAATAAATTCCGTTTTTCTATTCTTTTTTCTTTTATTCAGTCCACCAAAACAAATTTAATCCGATGAAGTCCTGAAGGACGAAACGCATCACTAGTAAACTCTTTTCATATGCTATATAATTTTTTACGACATACAATATAACTGATATTATTTGAAATTTAACGACTATTCTTGCAAACAGTGAAACTCTATTATCTTATCTGTTTCTTTTTAAACTGTTCATATTATATTTTATTTAAATCACTCTTTTGTTCAGTCCATTTTAAATTCGATTGAGAACTTAATATCCGACATTATTTCAATGTCGATTTGCTAGTCTACCATGTTTTCATGAAAAGATCACTTTTTATGTGTATAGGTGAAGATTTGAGTAGCTTACGAAAATATTGAAAAATAACTTTTTCTTCAATGCAATTTTAAAGTGTCTTCCTGTTTCTACAGGAATAAGCAGATATTGATAATTGTTTGTATCTTTTAATTAGGAGTATGTGTATGTTTTGGTTTTGTTTTCCATGCCGACAACGTTTACAATATCAGATATAAATAAATTCTTTAAAAAGACAATACAAATATTGTAAGTTTACCTTTTCTCTTTCTTCCTTTTCTCCTTTGAAGTATTTTAATGGTTTTAGTCATATTTAAAATATACATAACCTTAATTAGAAGATAGTGACAATTATTAATATCAATCGATTACTGTAGAAACAGAATATATATGTATATATATGTGTGTGTGTGTCTCTGTGTGTGTGTTTCTTTTGTATGATGATGTGTTTATATCTATATATCTGTTTTATGTTAAGCACATACATTCTAGGTATATAATGATTTACTAAGTTACCTGCGATGTGACACGAGGCCGAAACTAAGGGGCGCCCAGTGTGGAATGAACTCACTACTGACTAAGTTCTTGTTATATAGCATTTATATATATGTTCATTGAATTTTTTAGTATTTTTGTCGTCATGTATATTGGCTTGGGATAGAAGTAATTCTTTCAGTAAAGGAAATATTGGAAAGAATCCGGAGCGAATATTTATATTTTGATAAGATTCGGTAGCGGCACTTCCAAGTTACAGGACCGCTAAAGTACAAAAATAAAATTAATAGAAAACAATTAACAGTATAGCATGACGAAAAAAAGCCCCAAACTTATTAAAAAGAAAGTTTTATTGCCAAAATATTTATGTTATTATTAAGAGAAAAGACCAAAGTATTTTTTAATTATTTTTTAAAAAAATTCCATTTTTTAGAACATTCAAATTATTCTTAAACGGAGAATTTGTTTTCTGTTTACAAAATCTTTAAAAAAAAAATGGCTGAGATATCGATTTATATTAATTTCGCTGACTCAGAAAAAAAAAATTATCTAAAATTTCGGACGTACTTAGAATGAATAAAAAAATTTCAAAAAATAATCACAAAATAATTTGTTCTTCCTTAATCATCTACAGCTTCATATTTTTTCTAATTTTATTTCGACTAAATTCCGCTTACATAAAATTCTGAGGCAAATATTTCAAGGAAAAACCTGATTAAAACATACCACTGAAAACACTTCGAACAATATCACTCATTTACCCTAAATCATTTTTAAACGACTTATAACCATTCTGAAGTTAATTTCATCCTTATCACATGAATGCATAGATTTTTCTTGTAATCATTTATGATCAATTAACACAATGGAAAACACAAGAAATCCGATAAATCTTTACAAAAAAACAAAAAAAAACAATGATGCTATATCGTATAAATAATAATAACGACTAAGACTCCTACAAGTAATAACCATAAAATCAAGCAAGCCATTATCAAAAATATGATATCAGATTTAGGAACAATTATATGAAATATATTTCTTTAATTACATTAAAAAATAAGAATAGACAAAATGAACAGGCGAAAATATGCGCGCTACATGAAAATGAAGAAACTGATGACGTAGCACAAGACTCCATCCATCCATCTAAAGATTATATGAAGACATTGGACATTCAATAATTATATAAATACCGGAAAACAGGAAAATAATACGAAATGTAGAAAAATAAATTAAAATATATTTTCTTGTTCTGTAAACAATCTCATATAAACAAAAAAACTGTAGCGCACACAAATATATATATATATATATATATATATATATATATATATATATATACGCTTTGGATTATTTTTTTCCTATTTGTCATATTTAACGAAAGATTTGTAAAAGAAATGTTGCTGCCTAGATATACACTAATACATATATATATGTGTGTATGTGTGTGTGTGTGTATGTATATGTATGTATATATATATATATATATATATATATATATATATATATATATATATATATATATATATATATACAATCAATCATTCATACAAAAAGTAAATTAGTAAAGTTAATGATACAAAATGGCAAAATCCTTCGCTAACAAAATTTTAAAGATGAATTAACCTACCAATCACTCAATGAATGTTATGATACTTGTTTTTAAAAATTATAAGCTGTAAGGACTTTCTTAAATACGGAAGTACTTTCGGCTCTACGTTCAGTCTTTTTTAAGCATGGAAAATATTTGTTTTTGGTAAAATCCAGGTATTTTATTTAAGAAAGACATTATACAGCTTATAATCTAAAAAAAAACAAGCATCATAACATTCATCGAGTGATTAGTAGGTTAATGCATCTTTAAAATTTCGTTAGCGATGGGATTTCGCCATTTTATATCATTAAATTTACTAATTTACACACTTTTTGTATGAATGATTCATTGTAATATAAATTGAACTGCACCAAATATTTGATTTATATATATATATATATATATATATATATATATATATATATATATATATATATATATATATATAAAAGTATTTATGTTTTTTCGTATATTGAAATATATCTATAAATTTTTCAGAGAATCTTACACCTAAAGAATTTATGAACACCACCAAATATACGAAAATGTTATGAAATTTTTTCTGCTCAACTAAGATAGCATAAAATTAATTCTGAATTTTGATTATTTGGACAAATTTTGACATACAGTTGGCCTTTGAACTTTTCAATAAACCTTCTTATTAGATGCATTTTTCTATCTACAGTCTGTTAATGTCTATTCATACGCAAAGCATTTAATTTATATTGAAATAAAATAATAAAAATCTAAATATACTCAGAAAATGATTGATTTCTCATTTTCTTTCTTGTTTTGTGTATATAATATAGTTTAAGAATAAGTGACCTACAAAAATCCTAATTGTTTTAATCAGTGATAATAGGCAAATGAATGCTCGTCATTTCTATCGAATTCCATGCAACAAAAATTACTCTACAAGATTTAAATGATTATCTCTATGTTTGTGATCCGAAACTTTTTGAGAAATGTTGATGGTTATAGAGAAGCGTGTAAACTGAGTTGACAAAAAATAAAGGTAAGGCACATTGGGATACCGGAAATGCCTTTCAGATTGTAAGAAAAGTATTAAAAAGTAGAAGTTTTGTTAAAAAACAAAGAAAAGTGTACTGAACCGTTATGTAATATCAGTCCTTTTGTATAGCAATGAACATTGGGCAGTCTTCTCGCCGATAAAGAATAGATTTGAGTCGACAGAAATAAGGTGCGATTGAAATACATTGAAAATTCCATTTACTGAACATGTGAGCTATGAGGAAGTTTTAGCGAAAATGGAAACAAAACGGACACTTATACTTAACATGAGAAAGGGAGACTTGAAGGGCATATAATGAGGAAAAGGGGCTCGGAAAATTTGGTACTAACAGTACAGATTGAAAGCATGCTGCTCGGAGGATAACAACGCAAACTTAGCAAGCTCGGGTAAATGTTTGGCAGTACAATGTTTATGAGAGATATTAAAAAGACAAATTTTATTAAGAGCTACAAAGAATAGGAAATTGAGGAGAGCCATTATCGCCAATGCCCTGAAGGGACACGGTACATTGAAATAGAAAAAATGAATTCTAAGGGAACTGTTGGTGTAGAAGACCCACTAAAATGTGTTCGGAAAATTAGACAAACAATAAGCCAGTAAGCCAGTTGCCATTTATAGAAAGATATTGAAATCCTCCACTTGCAAATTAATGGCTAGTAATGTTCAGGTGGAACTGGTCCGAAGTTAAGCTGAAAACTGTTTTTTTTATTATTTTTTTTTGTTTTTTTTATTTTTTTTTTTTTTTTTTTTTTTGTAAATGCTACAAATCTAAGTAGTTAGAGATTAGAGAATAGAAGATTGACATAGACAAAAAGTGACGATTCAGATTACTAATAATTTTTCTTTATCTTTTTTGTATGAGCTACAAAAAAGGATTTTGTTGTTCGGGGAGGAATTATATTTTGGTGTTGTTTAGTAGACATGTGCTACGTCGTTTATCTATCGTTGACGCAATGAAGACAAGAGAAAGAAAAAGCTGATCTGTCTGCAAGACAATGCCAATGGCTATTCTACAACGACAACAGTTTGGTTTGGTTTGGTTTGGTTTGGTTTTGGTTTGGTTTGGTTTGGTTTGGTTTGGTTTGGTTTGGTTTTGATTTGGTTTGGTTTGGTTTGTTTTACGGCATACCAACCTCAATCGGTTATTTAATGCCGACAAGATTTTTATTGCCGGTATTATTTTTTTTCCAAAAATGTATTGCTGCTAATACTTTTTTTTTTTTTTACTTCAGAAATGTATCACTGGCAATGTTTATTTCTTCAAAAATGTACTGCTGTTAATATTTTTTTCCTTCAAAAATGTATTGCTGGTAATAATGTTTTTTCAAAAATTTATTGCAAGTAATAATTTTTACAAAAATGTATTGCTGGTATTAAAACATATTTTTAAACTTTTACAGTGCTCTGACCCCTGTTTAGGGGTTAACTACTTGCCCAAAGCTGTTATCCTAACTGGTGCTACCACCCCGGGTCAGGGTGGACCTGGATACACCAGCAATTAAGAGGTGGTTCCACGCTCCTCTAAACCTCCTTATCAAAGGCCTTACTTTTAGATGTAGTTTATCAGCTTACCTAGTCTGCTGACACAAAGACAACAGTGCTCTACATCAATTATTACATTTCACCAGTAATGATGTTTCATTTTCACCGTCTTCAGACATCAATCCCATGGTATTCTTTGAATCACAAATTTTGCAAAGATCTCACTGATAAAGAAAGAAAATAATTGTTTAGTAGATAAATAACGCATACCAATGAGCTTTTGTTTATTGCCTTTAAATGATACAATTATTCATCAAACTGAAATGAGGAATAGACCAGTGAATCGGAAGTAAGAATTTAGAGTAAATATATATTTGATGATGCGCATCAACACGAGTGTTGTTCTCGCTATATAATGCTCGATAATGACTGACACAACTGTCAAATTCGCGTTTCTCTGCTCTCTTACAATTCTGGCAAGGTGAGTAAATTATCTATCATCTATTTTTTCACTTCTATTCTGTGGAAGCCTGACTTATTAATATCCATAATTTGGCTTTTATTATTTACAATTAACAAATCCTTTTTATACAATTCTTCACTTAATACAAGACCGAAAAGCCACACAAGTTAAAAGGATACAGAAATAATTTGTTTTAGAAGCATAAAAGGAGGAAGTAAGGAGTGCATATTATGAGGATATGTAGGAAAGGAACAGGTGACATTAATTGACTTGAAGCGGTTAACATCGAAGTGATCGGAGAAGAATGCTATCGAGTCTTTTACACAAAATAACAGTTCTAAGTAAGAAGCTGGTGGTGTGAAACATCCTCCTTGCTAATGGTATACGAAGGCAATAAGGATGAGTCGATGGTGGTGTGGCAGGTCCTAGCTGTCGTGATCTGTAATGGTTGTAAGAAATAATATAGCCGATCTGAATATCTGTCATGGTTATGGCGATAGAGTAGCAAGAAGTTCCGTCTGTGGGAAGGGTTTCATAAAACATTACCCACAATTTGCGTAAATGCTTTTGAACTTTGTCGTGGGTTTTCCAAACTGTCGTACTTTGGTAATCATCATTAGACTCATCAAACTCTTTCCGAATCCTCTGCACTGTCCTCAGATTGACGCCCATACCCCAACTTATTTATTTTTATAAAATTTCGAGAAATTATAAGTTGACTCACTTAAAGGTAAGAACAGAACTCCTTGAAGAATTTAAATCGTCAATTTCTTTGTTTTTAAACAGGACCCTCAGTTACCGAAAATCTGCCCTGAAATTAAAAAAATTTAAAATTTAAAAAATGCAATAAAACTAAGATATGTTTTAATTAAAAAAAGCTTTTAATCGCATTTATGAAGAAAATGAACATTACTGTCTTGAGAAAAAAATTCGATGAATAATGAATCTTTACAAAAACGTTTTTTGTTTTGTAAAATTTTAATTATAATAATTTATAGTTTTAAGTCTTTTAAAATTGCCTTAATTTGTTCAGTTTAGGTGAAGTAAAAATTATATTTAATAATCATGAATAAAAAAGCTTATTACAATTTAGAAACTCACAATTTTTTTCTGTGTATAAACGTGTCAATTTTTGTAAATACGGACCGCCCATACACGGCATTATCAGATAATAAGAACTATGTTTTTAATAAACTTAAAGCCAAATTACATAAAATTCAATAAAACATTAGATAACGGAGAATATTTATAATTTTTTAAGATAACGTATTTATTAATAGATAGTCAAAAATTATATTAAAAGAACGATCATATTATGTTCTTCAAATATTCTTTACAGATATATCCACTGTAGAAAAGAATTAGATAAAATTATGTCTGTCATTCAAAATGTCATCATGAAAACACTTTGAATAAACTCCTACCGACGTGTTAAAAATGTATTTCTGTGATATTTTAAGCTAAAATTAAGTGGTATTTTTTTTCAAATCAGATTTACTAAAATTTAAATCACCTAATATTCCTCAAATAATGTTTCAGATAAGTATATTTTAATTTTTTAAAAGTTTTTAATAAAGAGAATTACATCGCCATGGCTGATGGCGAAAAATGGCGTTAAAATCCGCGAATTTAGCAATTTTAAATGAACGCTACTTCCAATGAATTTAAATTAGTTTTTCAAATAGAGCAAAGTATTTTGTTTATAGGAAATATTGAATTTAATCTATTAGCTTGAAGTTTCAACTAAAACAAAAGCATCAAGAAAGTGTTTCATTTTTTTTTTAAATCTTTTTAAAACTTAGGTTTCGCCTTTCTGTGGTAGTACCTAAGAAAATATTAATATTTAACCTAGAGCTGAGGAGAGAGGAGATGAATCCATAACTTTTTCAAGGAAACTCATTCGTAACAGCCAATTATTACATCAGCTGCATACAAGTTAGAAATGGAAACGGACAAATTAATCTAGAGGAGAGAAAGAAAAAAAATGCACTAACTTGACTTGCTTGCGTATGACAGTCTTAACAGACATGGACACAGACGTCAGCAATAAAATCGGACAGAATAAAACCTTTCAGAACAATGTAAGAACATTTTATCAACTAGTACAGGGTTGGCCAAACTTGCTTAATGAGCCACATACGATAAAGTTCAGATGTATGAGATTCGCAAGACATGAAGAAAATTTACACCTACGTTTTTGTTACATACACATTAACATTGAACTTACGTTTTAATACAATGACGTGTCAATTCATACCCAATAATTATAGACCTTGAGTTTTTCTTATTTAACTTTTATATTAACTGTGATGAAAAAATGAGCTAGGCTACCATACAAGGTTCGAGGGATAAATTGTCGTTAATTCACGCAAAAATGAAAATAACACTGACACCTCAGATTAAGAGCTATATTTACTAAAATCACATAAAATAGCTTGAAATATTAAAGAGTAATGTCATTCAATAAAATTGGCTGCAACGAAGGCATCCATATGACTTCGGAATCTCCTAACACTCTTCTGGACGATCTCCTTGTTTTGTTGGTAAATGCTGCCATAATCCTTGCAGTACTTCTTTGGTGTTACAAGGAGATTTATTGTTCTCTCGCTCAAATGCGCCCCACACATAGTAAACAAGGTTGTTGCAGTTTGGGGAGTTAGGTGGCCAGATGTAAGGGGTGATGTAGTCGTAGAAATTATCTGACAGACATCACTGTGTTCTTCTAATTGTGTGGCATGGTTTAGAATCCTTTTGCCAGATGTAGGGTCTTCCCGCAACCACCCTTTTTTCCCAGGGCAGCACTGCCTCCTCAAGGCACTGGATATAGCCCTCCGTGTTGAGTTTGAGGACCTCACCAACAAATTCGAGACAAATGCGGGAGTTCTTTTCTTATCTGAAGGATCAGGTTTTTTTTAAAAAAGAACATTTTTAAAATAATTTAATTCATTTGTGAATAATTCCTGAAAATGTCATTAAAATCATACTATTACTTGATTTTTGTAAGAATTTCCAAATAACTGAGTTTTTTACCGTAGAAAAGACGCTAAAATTTGTTATACTAAACTTTGCACTCAACCCGCTGACGCAAAATACAAAATTTTTACCCAAAATTTCAAACCTTCTAAAAAAGGATAAAAATATATGATATATTAATAAAAAAAAATATAATTCGGTCTATTCTTTTAATAATAACATGAAGATTTTGACGATAAATCTGTTTTTATTAAGTTTGGGGAATTTCCTCAGCATGGTTTGCTTAGTTTTAGCGAATCAGTAGAGGTACTTATATTTAGCAAACACTATTCGCATACTTTGGCTTATGTAGTTTATGAATTTTAACCAAATCTAATTTCCATAAAATATTCTTAGATAATCTATTTGTGTGTTCTCAGTACAAAGATCTTAGTACAAACATGCTTATAAAGTATTCTATAAGACATCAAATAAGATCTTCCATTGAAATATTGTTATATTTCAATGTCCGTCCTTCCATTCCGACTTGATTTGCTGTAATGACGTCCCATTCAATCAAAATGTAACTGATGTTTACTTAGTATTGAATAGTTATTGAATAGATTATTTTGTTATTATATTTTAGAGTCAGTAATTAAAAATGTTCTCGTTAATTTGGTTTAAATCAACTCATGAATGGAAGGCGTTTTTAATGCGACTAAAACGACAGGTTTTTTTGTAAAACAAGAGTAATATTAATTGATAAAAGTGTTGCTTTTGATTTCTAACTGACCCAACGTCGAATAAAAGCTCACCTATTATTTCATGAAGTGAGATTTCCTGTGATAAATTATGTTGTTGGTGTATTTCTTTGTTTATTGGAGTTCAAAACGAAATTGGAGTCGACATAGATGGGACATATAAATTAAGGATTTCTTGCGAAATATCTAAGGTTGACCTATACACGAGATCGACGTTTATACGAGTGTATACGGCAAAATCTGTCAAAAGCCTCTGTACAAATAGATGAGTAGCAATGTCATTAAAGTACACTCACAGATATTTAACAAAAAATACTCTATGCTTGGAGCGTCAATTTAATTACACGAAATGAACCACTTTGAAAATTAGGCCTTGGTCATTTGCAAAGGAGGCAATGTAAAACAAGTAATTCAATGTTTAGCCTTTTTCAAGAACAGATATTTCTTCCTTACAGGTTTTCTCTTCTCGCTTTGTTGGCTGACAATCGAAAGTTGGCATTTCGACGCCAGACGTCTCGCCACTTAATTATCTATGAACTTTCTTCAACAATGAGAGCATAAAAGTGTGGCGTCTATATTGTAAGCATTTGACTTTTGTTTTGTTCTTTGCATTTTGCGTTTCATTCTTTTAGGAGGAATTTTTCTGTGTACTTAACGTCAAGGATATAGAATGTAATTTACTTTTGTTTTTTAAATTGTGGTTATATTTTTGGCATCATTTTACATTTCAATTTTTGTCGGCTGCTATTTTAAGTAAGAGGGCGTTTAAATTTACATTATGCACACACAAAAAATATTGAGGGCATTTTTTTTGTTATGGCAGCAGATGCTTCATTACGTATGAATTTCTTCATCAATACTGAAGAAATATACATCATTCTTATCAAAGAAATATACATCACCATTCTTCTTTCTTTTTATGTGTCATGTCCTTTCAGGACATAGGAGATCATGGCTCTCCACCTCCTTCTATCCCTTGCAGCTCTCAGCGAGTTCCTTCCATCTGCTTCCTCTCCCAGATCACATTCTGTCATGCACTTGCTTAGGTCCGCCAGGAATATCATGTGTTGTTTTCCTTTGTCTCTCTTTCCCTCTATTCGACCCGTGAGTGTCAGATTCTCTAGGCATTAGGTAGAGGCAGCTGAAATTTCTGAGACATAATGATGTCTCAGAAATTTCAGCTGCCTCTACCTAATATTAAGTATAAACCTCCTCCTTGTTTGCAACCTCTCTAAGATCTAATCTTTGCTAACACACTCGGTCCATGATATCCTTAACATCTTTTTCAGAACGACATCTCCGTCACCTCGAGTCACTTCTTCATCTTTGAGGAAATCGTCCAACATTCGGTGACGTAAAGAAGGACAGATGTCACGGAACAGTTCAGTATTCTTTTCTTTGTTACCAAAGATATCTGTCTCGCAGTACTCTGCCGAGCTTTTGGAATGTGTCCTTGGCCATCCCAATACTTCTAGAGATCTCAGTGTCACACTTACCGTCTTCTGTCAAAACGCCTCCTAGATATTTAAACTTCCGCGTCAGCTTGATTCTAATGTTCCCGACCTTCAGATCGCATTTCGGTCTCATCCTCTTACAGACGACCATGCACTTCGTCTTGTAGTTTAGGCTTAGTCCCTTCGTCTCACTCTCCGTCGTTACCTTCCGTAGAAGATTTTGTAATTTCCGTGTCTGCTATCAGTACTGCGTCATATGCGTATCATATGTTGTTATGATTGTGGCCGCCAATGCTAAATCTTGGTAGGGTTTTCAATTCTCTCAGGATTGCCTCGCTGTATAGGTTGAAACGTTCAGGTGAGAAGACGCATCCTTCTCTTACGCCTCTTTCTATTTTTGTATATTCACTAAATTCGTTCCCTATGCGCATGAATGCTTTTTTCTTACCAGTATAGGTTCTTGATTATTCTGATATCTTTCTCGGGTATATCGAGGTTGTTGAGAAATTCCATCAGATTCTTGTGGCGTAATTTGTCGAAGACCTTTGAGTAGTCCATAAAACATAGGTACACGCCGTTCTGAATCTACCGTTCTTTCTGATAACATTTTGAGCATTATTGCGTTCCTTCTTCCAGTGTCTTTAACGAACCCGCACTGTTCTTGTCCTGTCTCTGGGCTGTTGCCCGCTCTGTTTATTAGAATACAGATGATGAGTTTTGTCACGTGGCTCATTAGGTTTATTGTTCGGCGGAGTTCGTTATCTTTTACACCTGGTTTCTTAGACATAGCTATGAAGATAGATCTGCTGAGGTCTTCCGGTATATCTCCGCTGTTGTAGATTTAGTTTGTTATTTCAGTGATCTTTTCTATGCTAATGTCATCTAAGGCTGTCAGCATTTCCGTTACAATTCCGTCTGGTCCAGCTGCCTTGTTTTTGTTCACTTTGGCCAGTGCGGCTTTTAATTCGGTTTTCAGAATTCCAGGTGCGCCGATACTTCTGTGTATTGCTATTGGTTCTCTTACGTCGCAGAAGAGTTCACCAGTGTACTCGTTCCAGCGTTGAAGAATTTTTTCCTTCTCTTATATGACTGTTCCATCTTTTGGTTTTAGGCAGCCAGTTGACGAGCATGACTTTTGTCCTGTTATTTTTCTTGTTTGTTAGTGCATGCCTTTTTTGTTGGTAGTACTCAATCTTTCTATTTCTGCACATGTTTCGTTTAGCCATTCTTCTTTAGCTTGCCTGCATTTGGGCCTTATTTCCTTGTGTAATTTTCTGTATTCCGTTCTGTGTCTTGGCCGGGCTTTCTGTCTTCTTTCCATGCCAAGAATCTCTTCAGTCATCCATTCGTTTCCCCTTCTTCGTTCTGTCTCCTTTGGGATGACATCGTTTGCTGATGTCACTAAAGCGTCTCTTAGTGTGTCCCATTTCGACTTTCCATTGTGGGCCTCGTATCTTCTTTTCACATTGTCTGTGTATTTTTCTTTTAGGTTAGGATTCATTACCAAGTCTTATAATCATAGAATCTTTTCTCTCATTATGCAAAAAGATTTTGATTGTTTCCTGTATTAATTGTTAGAAATATTCCAGTTCATACGAAAAATGATAATTTATACTGAAACGTTTACTATTAGTTTTATGCTCGTATTTCATTTATTTTATCCTTACGACAGTGTCATTTTAGCGCCATTTTTAAACGGTCCAGACGAAGAAGGAACAAACTAAAATTTGATAACAAATAAATACGTAGCCTCACTGACTATTACAGAGATTAGTCTATTTTTGAAGTATTATAACCGTTGCAATGTAATACCGAAAGCTGTCTTCCTCAAGCTAAACAAAATGTTAAGAACGAGGAAAATACGTTAAAACCAAAGAAAAGAAAGTTTATCAGTAGCAACACTGCTATATGTCGATGTATGCTAGACAAACTCATCACAGATGAGTAGGAAACAAAAGAGATATGTTTCTACAGAAGGGTGCACTTGAACGAAAAATTCCTCAATATGCTTCTTAAAAATTTAAACTGTCTCTTTCTAAGTCTAAATATAAGTATCTTTTTGTTGCCCACATCCTTCGCACATGGTATTCTCACCATCCTTCTGTAGTATCATATTTATCTTTCTTTATCTTTTAGCATTCACAAGCATATAAGAGAATTTATTTTGATAGAAGATCAGCACTCTTTTCTTTGTTTCTGACAAAATTTTCCAGTTTCTTAATACATATTTTAGCTTTTAGCAGGTATCTTTTGCGCTTTTGAATTTCGCTGTTACATTTTACTTCGTCTATTAAAACAATTCCCATATCTTTAAATTTTCGTAATTGCTTGCCATTAACATCGCTAGTTTATTGCTCGAATATTGCTGCCGGCCATATATTCTGTCCTTTACAAATGATGTTTAGTACATTCTTCAAATTTAAATATAATCTACATAAATAAAATGCAGTGTACGTGTGTCCGTCCGTCCGTCCGCTTTTCAATCTCGACCAATCATAAACAACCTGAAGTAAGAGATAGTAACTACTGTAGTTACACGCGATTAAAAATTAAATAAATAACTCATTTAAAGTTAAATTTAAATATCGAACAGTGAAAGGCTTAAAAAAATCAATTCTTTATTAAAAGTTTAACTTTAATTTCGCTTTTCGTCGCAAGTGTTATCGTCTAATTAAAGCGTAATTAAAACACATGTGGGGCACTGCACGTTGCTTAAATGCTTTTTCTAGCACTCGTGATGTGACGTATTCAAAATATTACTTAGTTAGGGTTCCATAATGACTTAAGAGTGACTTTAAGTGAAGGGGTCATAAATAATGGTGATCTTATAAGAAAGTAAAAATTGCACAAACTACGAAGGTCGATTGTGTGTACGAAGAAAGATTATGCCCAATTAAGGTGTGAAATAAATATGACATAATTTTATTATTTCTATATTCTTATAAATTATACTTACATTGGACGTTGAAGGTAAAAGGCAAGAAGTCACAAATGCACTCCGCAGGATATAGCCTAAAGTCTAACAGAAAGGCGGCTTATCGGCTCGTATTAAATAAAATAATCATAAAGATTTGTTTGAAATTAATTGTATGATTGGAAAGAATTTGAATAAAGAAAACGAAAATATCTCAACATGTCATGAGAATATCGTAAGTTTTGTTTTTATATGTTTTGCGAAGTGATTTGCAATTAAAAAAATCCCAGGATCCCTGGAAAAAACCTTTAGTATTGCCCTTTTCATCCACTAAATTTGCATTCAACATTTTTATTAAAGCCGAGGGTATTGCAAATGATCTAGCAAAAAGGTATTAAAAAAAGATTCGTAGCTGGAATGATCAAAGATTGTCACTTTCATATACTTTATGATATGGATTACACCATATCTTTTATGACTTTCGTCTCATTCTTGTTGTTTGATGTTGTCAATTCATTTAAATTAAGGAAAATATGTCTTTTTTTTCGACCAAGATGGTTTCATGTAAGCATGCCTGATTTTCCTTGAATGTATTTTTCTGCTTCTCATTGTATCTATACTTAAATTATGAACAAAACAGAAGCTGCTAACGATCACAAAATAGAGAGATTCTTTTTTATACAAACTATGTTCATTCCAGCAACTATTTTTAAGACTTCTTGATACACTAGATTTTGTTCGAGACATATAATTAATATTAAAATGAAAATGTAAATAAGTGATTTAAATGAATAGAATAGATTCCCAAATGATTGCTATAAAATAGCCAAATATTTTTTTTTATTTTCTTTTGTGTATCGTATCCATTCAGGACGTTGGTACTTATAGTTCACCTCTTGGTTGAAGCAACGTTTTACGTTTACGATAACTTCATTTCCTGCTGTACCATCCATTTACTTAAAACAATTTACAACAGTTTACTCACCATTTCGCTGTGTCACTCCTTCTATCTCTTTCATCTTGGATGGTTATATTTTTCCAAGTCTTTATTCTATATGATATTCTTGTATTATCACAAAAATGTCGACTGTGATTTTCCGTAAAAGTAACATTCTAGTTCGCACTTTCTAACGAACTTACTTGTTGCTCAAGTGTTTTGTCCATAGTATTCACAGCCTCTGTCTTTATAAACTGTCAGGAGTACCCCGACCTTGTTTGTCAAAGAAAGAAAGAAAGAAAGAAAGAAAGAAAGGCATGAAAGAAAGGCAGGAAAGAAAGAAAGAAAGAAAAAAGAAAGAAAGAAAAAAGAAAGAAAGAAAGAAATACAGGAAAGAAAGTAAGAAAGATAAAAAGAAAGAAATAAAGGAAGGAAGGGAGGAAAGAAAGAAAAATAAAATGAAAGAAATGCAGAAAGAAAGACAGAAAGAACGAAAAACATAAGCGAACATAGTCAGGAGAAAGGAAAAGAAGGATGGAAAGAAAGAACGATAATATGAAAGAAATAATGAAAGGCAGAAAAGAAAGAAAGAAAGAAAGAAAGAAAGAAAGAAAGAAAGAAAGAAAGAAAGAAAAAGAAATAAATGCAGGAAAGAAAGAAAGATAAAAAGAAATAAATAAAGGAAGGAAGGGAGGAAAGAAAGAAAGATAAAATGAAAGAAAGACAGAAAGAAAGAAAATATAAGCGAACATAGTAAGGAGAAAGGAAATTCCTGTAAAACATTATTATTAGCAATAGATATTTTTCAAGAACCGCGCGCTAGATGGCAATATTCCGGACTCTAAAATGGCGACACAATGAATTTTCTTCCCCCAACCGACGGTCTTCTTAATTGCAACCGGCCATGTGGCGCATTATCTAATACAAAAACACACGGCAAAGCCTATGTTTAACTTTCTTTTTTTTCGGCAGTCTGTGTACACACAAAAATATGTTTTTACACCTTTTGATTTATGCTATTCTTTATAATATATATATATATATATATATATATATATATGTGTGTGTGTGTGTGTGTGTGTGTGTGTGTGTAATATTTCTTCCACATGTTAAATTCGTTTCTTAGGAAAATTCTCAGCCTTTTCGTCACAATTCTTAAACAAGCAAATCCATTCAGTCCTCATAGCAACGGTTCGCTGCAAACATTTGTGTCGTCTCCAGTCACTTCATCTGTATGCAAATTTTAATGCAATTACTGCCATACTAGAAGATACATATAGCATAGCTGTTCAATAGTTTTCTTTATTCTATCGAATATTCTTAATACTTTCATATTTTCACTTTTTTCTTGCCGTTTCCCTTATTGACGCCGACGATCATGATTCTACACAATTCCCCATCATATGTAGCTCTTAGTAATTTTTTACTTTGTTTTTGCTATCTATCTCATAATCCTTGTCTAACAATTTACACAAGCTCGGTAAGACATGTGCTGTTTTTCTCTGTTCAGCTTGCCTTCAATCTATCCTGTGAGTATCAAATATTCCAAGTCCGCTTTCCTCATTATGTGCCTTAGTAATTTCAACTGTCTCTTTCTGATATTAAGTGATATAATGGAATATGCATACACCTGTGTTCCCCCTCATTGGAATATGATTGGGTGGTGTCCGTCATAAATACCAACGGACGTGTAGGAGAGTCAAGAGCCTTAGTTTGAGAGCTAAGTCTATAACGACGCCCACTGGATTAAGCCATTGATCTACACTTCATACCTGCGACTACGACGCCTACCAGTCGATCACTGCTACAGTATTCTACTTGGTTATAGTAGCCAAAACCACTTAGCTACTTTGTTAAAATATATCCCTTTCCGGGACATATCATTAAGTATAAGTTTCCTTTTTGTTTCCATTTTCTCTAATACTACATCATTGCTCACATTTTCAATTCTCAGTAACTTTCTGTAGATTCACATTGTTGCTATGAATCTTCTTCGTCTATGCTGAGATTCATATATAAAAGGACCGATATTGCATAACATTTCAGTACTCTTTTCTTTGTTTCTATTACTTTCAGTCTCTTCTTCATATGTGAGGGAATTGTTCAGTATTCATTGGCATATAGGAGGATCGATATTACATAACAGTTAAGTATTTTTTGTTGTTTTTATGTTTGTTCCTAACGAGAGTTTCCTGTTTCCTAATACTGTGCTTTGCTTTTAAAAGGCATCTTTTGCTGATCCAAAGCTCCTTCAAATGATGGTGTTGTTTGTCTCGTAATCTATATGAGATTTACTCAATTGCATCGGCATAAGTGCTCTAAATATTCAACGTCAACGAAAAGAGGTATTCTTAAAACTTAAATCATAAACACTCTTTTTTGAAAATACGAGGAGGGAGAAATAATTGAGAACAAAATATAATAAAAATAAATACGAAGATATTCAAGTGAAAACTAATTTCGAGTCGGTGTGGCTAACGGCTAATGAGACAAACACGACGTGCCTTTTTATTTTCTGTGTCAAATTGGAACTTGACATGTTAATACTCACTCTTTGTTTGAAAAAAAAAACAATAACGAATGTTTCATATCTGCATGTCACGTAATATTACAGCAGAACATTTCTCTTTTTTAATAGGGTGTGTGTTCGCAAATAAGCCGTATTCAATGAAATCAATAAGTTCGTAGCTTAATGATGAAAAAATGCATATATTTTATATCAATTTATTTTTCAAGATAATCTCATTCCTTTGCATTGTATTTAAACCAGCAATTCTCCACAAAAGGAAACGATGAATGACCCTATCAGCGTCAGAAATATTGATCCATCATATATATATATATATATATATATATATATATATATATATATATATATATATATATATATATATATATATATGAAGAAAAATATATGGAAAAACAAAAATCCGAATATGCAAATATGCTGTTTTAATGTTGTTTCAATGTCGACGTCAGACGTTTCGGTCTATTAGACCTTCTTCAGGACATAGTTATAAAAACATAATTAACATTTTGCTTACAAATTAAAACATGATTAATATTTTAATTAATTTTGCTTACATATTAAAACATAATTAACATTTTGCTTACATATATATATATATATATATATATATATATATATATATATATATATATATATATATATATATATGTATGTATGTATAAAACAATCCTCTGTAAAGGAAGTAGAATAAGCCAAGACGCAAAGTGGCTACTAGGAGTGAAAGATAATAAAAAGACTTAAGACGTAACCGGAAACCTAATGCAAAACAGGGAATAATGGACAAAACTTTACTCCAGTTTGAAACCGGGGAGGAGTGTGATCTTAACTATAAACATAATTATACATATATATATATATATATATATATATATATATATATATATATATATGTGTGTGTGTGTGTGTGTGTGTGTGTGTGTGTGTGTGTGTGTGTGTGTGTGTGTGTGTGTGTGTGTAAAATAAAAAAATGAAAAGGGGGCCATTTGATAAAAATCGCTTGAGAATACCGAAATTTTAAAACTAAGGTATTGGATTCAACTGTCATCCTGATTTTTAATGTTGAAAGCACTACATATTATTTTTACTTTTTTACTTTATTTATTTTTATCTATTTTTCACACGTGTATTAAGCATTATTTAATACTACTGTTTCCTTGTCTGATTCAACTCTGACCACTAACCTTTTTCTCTTATATATATATATATATATATATATATATATATATATATATATATATATATATATGCGTGTGTGTGTGTGTGTTTGTGTGTGATATCTAACGTTTAAAATGCATTTTCAGAAATTATATTCTTCCTTCAAGCGTTTATTTTAGATTTAATTCCAAGTTTGAAGTTTAAATTTAATATTTCTGCTCTTTTTACGGCCGAATTTAAATTGTTTGAATTCATTTTTTATTATCAGTAAAATAGAAAAAGTCGTCCGAATTGACATATTCTGTCAACACAAAATTGTCTTCGTTACAAAATTATCCAGAGTAAAATATGCTTACCTGTAACATTATTTGAGAATGATTAACTGATTTAAAATGTAATTAATCTGAACTAAAACAATTATTAATTACTTTTTAATTAAAATATGACAGCAAAACATTTTTTACACAGAGGCGGGTATCTTTTCATACTTTGAATGAGGTGTCGACAACCTGATATAAGCGTACACGCCTGTTTTATATTATATCACATAACACAAAAATGTGTTTCAGTTTACATGTATAAATTTGTAGCGGTCAAATGATATTGTTATTAAATTAAAATTGTATTTTGCAATCATAAATGGAAAAATACACTACAATTCAACGACCGCAAGTATCATAAAAGAATTTTGAATTTATTTTATGTCTATAAACTTGTCCATTTATGTAAATATGGACGTCCATACAGTGCATTTTCAGAAAAAAAAGAGCGACAATTATATTTAATTAAAATTTATTGGTTATTTTTTTTTTAAATTGTTCTTCAAGACTGGTTTTCGTAAATAAGAATGTAAAGTTAAAGTACCATAATTCCTATGAACAATACGAATTTTTTCTAAAATTAATAAGCAAATTCAAGCGTGCGTTTAATGCAGAGCTACAAAAACTCTTTAAAAAATTGCCGTAAAATAAAATAAGAATCAACATAAAACTAAATTAGACTGATATTATTTTATGTTTAAAACCATTTTTTAAATAAGAGTAGGAAACTTTGGTCGTAATGAAATTAGAGAGGTACAATTTATAGGGATTAATTACCAAACAAGGTGTGCATATTATGAATGAGGAGAAACATTTTCCCACACTTTCAGCACAATTTTAGGGGTGTGTATTATGGATGAAGGCGTATTATACATGGGGAATTACGGTAACTAAAAATCAATAAAATATTAGAATGCTTAAAATATTTATTTTTTAAGGTTATTGGAGATTTAAAAAATATAGAAAATAAAATGAGAATTATTTGAATTGCTTATATATTGTTCTGTTTCACGTAGAGAAAGGTAGAATCAGAGAAAATAATATAAGAGGAATCGGTATATAAAACTTACCTCAAATTAGATGAATAAACTTTGTGTAAAAAATGCAAAACAATAAAATATCATAAGTAAAAAAAAAAAAAAACATATTTACTGTTATTTCATTTGGAACAAAGCGTAAAGAATCATGTTCGCTTTTCCCTGAAAAGTATTTCGACATTTCATCATTGGATACAACATTAAGATCAAAGACATTGTCATCGTCGCGCACATCCATTGCTTCCCTGATTTCGTAAATGACTTAATCCAGTGGTTTCCAAATTTTCGTTCTTCTCTTGGCTGCATTTTCAGAATGAAAATTTGCTCGCGTCTCAGAGATTCTATATGATACAATGTAAATATAAAAATAAAATAAAAAAACAGAGAGAAATTAATGGGAGATAATGGTGGATTTGAAATCAGGACATTATCATTGATAACTCTCTTCTCCAATTTGCGGATCTTAGTTACTATATTCTTAATAGTTCATATAATGCAAAAATATCACAATGATAAAATCAGTCAATAATTATTTATAACTATTTTTACTGGGACTCATGCATGTAATTACAAGTAATCCATTATAATATTTTAAATTTTGAAATCATATTTATTTTTGGCATATGATTTTTTTTAAAACGCTTTCTAAATATTTGTCTTTCAATCTTTTTGCCTCACCTGCTATCCTCTTGTAGCGCAACTATGAGGCGTACTACACCATTTCTGAAATCACTGTATCACTTCATTTTTTTTCTTCTTCGCCCTTATGCACGCCTGAGTAAGCGTCATTCTTTTCCTTGGACCTGTAATGGTCGGTATAAAATATTCATAACATTAGTGTATAGGACGCGGAGATTTTCGGTTAAAATGTGCCCTAAGCGCTGAAAAATACGCTATTCTTTTCACCTTGTATTTCAAGTAACTGAAATCAAGTTATTAATATTTTGTTTTGGCGCAGAACCTCACTATCTGTGAACACGCCAACCGAGGTTTCACTTATAAGCATTTAGCCTATTCAGAAAGCCTTTTCTGCTTACAAATCTTAGCAGTATATAACTATTGACATTCATTATATGTAATCTATTGTCCTCTTATTTGTAGTTGTTATCACAAAATTTCGGCGGTTTTACCCTCTGGTCTACACCAGGTGTATGTCGTTCCGAGTAACCTAAATGAATTTCGAACTGAGCCCTTTATCCAATCTCCGGTAGATTGTTCTCGTTTCGCTGTCCTATTCAAGGGATATCATTTTTTTTTAATTTTTCACCCCAAGCAAAGCTAGAGTGGCACTAGCTCGCAAGGGATTACAGAGAGTGGGAGCAAGACTAAAGAGGGGTAATAGAGGAAAGGATGAATAAAAGGACGGGGAATAGCTCAAGACATCTGGAGATGTCGATTGACATTGCATTTGAGTAGATGGAGATTATAGCTATCAGAGAAGCAAGTAAGAGGAAGGGAGTTTCACAGGCGAGAGATGCGAGACATAAAGCTATTGGAGTAGAAGAGACGGCTACATTTAACCGCTTCAACAGTGAAAGGGTGGGACTGAGATGCCGACATAGTGGCACGTTTAAATTCATGCAGTTTGGGAACTATCGAAAATAGCTCAGTGGAACAGTTACCATGAAAGTATCTGTAGAAAAACAGAGGGAGGCGACAGCACGTCTGTCAGAGAGCGACTGTAAACGAGATGCCAGATCAGGGCCAACCACCTTGCATATCTGTCTTTGTCGAGGACCATCTCAAACAGCGGGGCTCCAGACCATATATGACAACAATATTCCATGCAAGGACGGATGGTTCATTTATATATGTGAAGGATGGACTCGGACGAGACATAGAGTTCTAGCGCGACATAGAGAACAAACTTTCCATGCGGAAGATGAAGCTACCTTGTCTAGTTTTTATTTTAATACTATTCACTTATTGCTTGCCCTGTTTCCACTGAGTCCAAATACACTCTACCCGAACAGGGAATGAACGTACAATTATATCACCAAATTAACGAACCAATGTATTAAACTAGTAACCTGCTATCGCCCCGTGGAGAACTTAAATCCTTAAACGTAACCTTCCTGGTGATGAGTGTTGTTGCTGTTCTTTGTCCTGTGTCCTGCTTGGCTGCACCTACCGAGGCTTTCTCCCTTTTTTTACAGTTAGTGCTGCTGTTGAAGACCTGCTGTCATTTGTTTTTCTTTTTCATTAACGACTCCCATATTGTATGTATTGCTATGCTAGACCTACTAAGATGGTCCTAATTGCCTGGCTAACGCACTGACTCATTAGGATATCTAATTCTCCATGTTCTTCTTTGTCCAGTGTTTTCATTACATTCTAAGGGGACTGATGACTACAGTTTTTCCCTCCATACATGATCAGCTATGCCTGATTTTATTGTCTCACTACCCACTACGTCTTTTCGATGTTCCTATAACCTTACTTTTAGGGGCGGCTTGTTTCACCTTTATATTCTTTGCCACAATTGCAAGAAATGTAGTACACGTGGTTATTGGTCATTTTTCCTCCATGTTATGCTTTCATTGACAGAGATTCATCTGTAGATTTTAGTTGAAGATTGTCTGATGCTGTATGAAGCACAGATCTTCTGAATCTTTTCTGATAAGCTCTTGACGTAAGGTAGAAAATGGCATTTAAATTAACAATAAAAATTCTTCTTTCATTGTTGAAATATTTTTGTCAAATTAATTTCATGATTATAGATGGTTTGCTGCGCAAGGCCAATATATTTGTCGTTGAATATGCTTCCAATATAGAGTATGTATGGCCTATTAAACCATGCTTTAATTAACGAAAATGTGTTTTTATACATTTAGATGGAATTTTTATAGTAAATGCAAAAGAAATAATAATTATATTTTAATTTATTTATAATTTTAAAATAATCTATTTCAAGATGAATCATTTAACATAAACTTGATTTGACCATCCGCGAGGTACTTGAAAAATATTTCGAATAATAATGTTCTACCGTATTTCCTTTGTTCTGATTACGTTCGCTTTTCTTTCTTTCTTTCTTTCTTTTTTCTTTCTTTCTTTCTTTCTTTCTTTCTTCCCTTATATTTTGCCTTTCTTTATTTCTTTCATTTTATCTTTCTTTCTTTTTAACTTTCTTTCTTTCTGCTTTTTTTTATTTCTTTCATTTAATCTATCTTTTTCCTTCATTCCTGCCTTTATTTATTTCTAATTATGTGTCTTTCTTTCTTTTTTCTTTCTTTCTTTCTTTCTGCTTTTCTTTATTTCTCTCATTCTATATTTCTTTTTTCCTTACTTGCTGCTTTTATTTATTTCTGTTTATCTTTCTTTCTTTCTTTCTTTCTTTCTTTCTTTCTTTCTTTCTTTCTTTCTTTCTTTCTTTCTTTCCTTTCTGCCTTTCATTATTTCTTCCATTTTGTTTTTCTTTCTTTCATCCCTCCCTTCCTTCCTTCCTTCCTTCCTTCCTTCCTTCCTTCCTTCCTTCCTTCCTTTTCCTTCCTTTATTTCTTTTTATCTTTCTTACTTTCTTTTTCTTATTGAAAATATCCTATTATTCTTGGACTTTTTCTTCTACTTTTTTTTAATGATTCTCATATTTTTTTTATTTCTTATTTCTATTTTTTTCTAACATTCAGTCTCTCATTCACAATTATGACATTCATTTTTTAAGTGACACTTCCGAAATATTTTATTTTACATTTTGTTATCCTTTCATACACTCATAACAAGACACCACACATCCTCGAACGACTGACACATTTTCTAAATGAATAACTCACTTGGTGATGACAGCAGCAATTCAGCGAACGGGTGGTTGAGGAGTCGACGGTGTGCCAACTGCAGCAATCGCTTTTGAGGAGACAAAAAATATACACGACGGAAGATGGATGTTTATAAATTGATATCCGTGACGAGACTTTATTGTTAATTATTTCTCTTGAATTCAGTATGACAAACAAGCAGAACACACAGTAGAGGAGAAGGTTGATGCCAGAATTGTGGAAAGCTGCAGCTTCTAAATAGTACGTTTTTAAGCGAATGGCCTTCATCCAAATAACCATTGCTCACTGGTAGAAAGGTTCTGACGGCCCGCATCCGATTGAAAAAGACGGAATACATGAACAGACGACAAGAATAAATAAATGGCATGGACTTACCTGTATGCAATAGATAGCGTACAGTCAATGATGAAAAAGAAGAAGAGTCGAAAAAGAAATAACAAAAAGAAATCATTGCTGCAAAAGAAAAAGAAAAATGGCGGATAATAGAAAGAAAGCAAGTAAAGGAAAATACAATTCGACCGTTTTAATCCGGCACACATTTGTCATTGCCGGACCACAGAATATGCTGAATGGCAGAAATCACCGGTAAAATCTATGTAAATAAATTCTTACCAGCTCATTACACATATATACCGAATGTAACAGCAAAATTGTCTAAATCCTGTAACAGCCAAATTGTCTTATTGTCCTAAGTGTTGAACTGTTGTATCTTAGAAATGATTAAAAAATTTTATTGGAATTCTCCGAGATTTTTATAACACTATTGCACACCACTTTGAGAAAAAATGAATGTGTATTTACTCTCTAAGTTAACAAATGAATCGTGATGAAATCGATCATAAACGAAAATAACATGTTCAGCATTAATAATCGAAGCGCATGAAGGATTGATATATATATATATATATATATATATATATATATATATATATATATATGCAATTAATAAATCCGTTGGTGTATATTCAAAGTGGATCCTAATAATATCAAATATTAAAACTGATCCACAATAAGTGTTCAATGTATTTATTATAACAAAGCATATAAATTACACAACAAAAGCCAGAATTACCTCGTGGTGGCGATAGATATATTTGAACCGACGACACAACTTCGTCAGTCTTATTCAACCTCTCTTTCTCTCTCCCTCTCTCTCTCCCTCTCCTCCATATATATATATATATATATATATATATATATATATATATATATAGTTCTTCGGGTAATATACATCTGGTGACATCTGACATGTTTTAATTTCGCAGATTCTTCCAACAGTCACCTTCCCATCCTTTTTCTTTATTTTTAGTATTACTAAAATATCAGCTTTAAACATAAATTTAAAAACATTGGCTGACAATTTGTGTTTAAATGAAGCATTTCAGAGCATTTCTCGGGTTTTACCATAATAACCTTTATTCAGTTGGTTGTTGCTACATTTAATACAAGTGACAAGTGTGACTTTCAGAATCTTAAATATCCTGATCATTTCGTGTGACAGATATGACGAATAATGATGACAACTCCTGTGGAGATAAAGTCATTTGTCTTCTACCTAAAAGTAAATTTACTCTCCAGAAAAATATTTCATCAAAACATCTTGAACGAACATGACATTAAAATAATAATTTCAATATCTATGGACATTTCAAATTTACCGCCATTATTTCTTCGATAGTATTTGTTTTTTATTTACGATTGTTGCATTTTATCTGTCTATATGTCTGAGATGAGGTATTATGATTACTTACATTATTTACATTACTCGGACTCTTATCCGCATCTTCATTGCCATATTCACATGTTTTCGGCCGTTGTACGCTCAGACCTTCTTCAAGAACCGAACCATTTATTTCGTCCACCTGTGCCATGCCTCAACCGGATGTTTCAGTTATTTCCCTTTAATTCAAATCTCCAAGTTTTGGCTCACCGCTTCTGTGGCTTGGTATTGAACCCAGAACACATTGGATCTAGTCCCTGGATCTAAACAATGTTTTTATCCTTGTGCATGAATTCTTGGGAATTATTTACCTAATGTCTCAGCAACCATTTTCACCAGTGTTTTTATTTTCCAGTTTTTACCAGTGCTAATATTGCAATTTTTGTTATTATTATTTCATTTTTACAAGAGCTTCTATTGCAATATTTTGTCATTTTTCTCTAGCACTCCTTATTACTGGTTCCCATATTCTATTCATTTCTATGCTTGGTCGGCTCAGGAGATTTTTGTGGCCTAGCATACGTGCTGATTCCTTACGTTTTCGTATTTTCCAGGGATGCTCTCTGTCTATTATTACGACTTCATTCACATTTTACCTCAATAATAGTTATCTTATTTTACATATGTGTGTCTCTTTAGGACATAAGCGATCATGGCTCTCCACAATTTTCTACCCATTGTAGCTTTTAATAAATTTTGTCGTTATTTCTCCTAAATCCTGTTCCAGCATTCATTCACTCAAGCTCATTAAATATGTTATGCGTTGTTTTTCCCTGTTTCTCTTGCCCTTAATCTGTCTTGTGAGTATCAGATTTTCCAAAACCTCCTTCCTCAATATGTGCCCCAGAAATTTCAAATGTGTCTTCCTAATATCAAGTGTAACTTTCCTTTCTGTTTCCCTTTTCTATGAAACCACGTCGTTGCTCACATGCTCGGTCCATCGCATCCTCAGTATCTTTCGGTAGTACCTCATTTCTGCTGCTTCTTTTCTTCATCTTTGAGGAGATTGTTCAGCATTCAATGTCATATAATAACACAGATATTACGTAATAGTTCAATACTCTTTTCTTTGTTTCTAACGAAGTTTTTTGTGTGTCTCTTAATACTCTGCTTAGCTTTTGGAATGCATCTTTGTCTATCCGAATGCATCTTCGGATTTTAGTGTCACACTTTCCATCCTCTGATAGAAAATTTCCCAGATATGTAAATTTTTGTACTTGTTTGATTTTTGGTACCTCCGATGTGTAATTTGAATTTTGGGCTCAGCCTTTTGCTAACAACCAGGCATTCTGTCTCCTTGCAGCTTATTTTTCTTTCTTTCTTTTTGCTTTCCTTCGGTACCTTGTGTAGGAGATTTTGTAGTCTTCTTTAAGAAAGTAGATAAAACGGTAGATAAATTTAATATGACAGAATGGCAAGAATGACTCTCTGGTTATTATAGTTCCAAACACATAAATATTATACGGTCCAGATGATGTTCTTGAAAATAAAATAAAAAATTTAAAAAAATTAAATGTATTACATTTTAAAGATCGCCATTGACAACCAGGGCTCCAGGGATTGAAATCTCAATTCTAAATCTGTACTTACCGACCCAGGGATTAAATTCACAATTCTAAATCTGTACTTACCGACCCAGGGATTAAATTCACAATTCTAAATCTGTACTTCCCGACTTAGGGATTAAAATCACAATTCAAAATCTGTTCTACCCGGCCCAGGGATGGAAATCACAATTCTAAACCTGTAATACCCGTCCAGGGATTGAAATCGCAATTTTAAATTTGTACTACTCGGCCCAGAGATTGAAATCACAATTCAGGGCCTGCTATTTAGACAAAATCTGATTATTGTGATCGTCACGTGAATATGTCAAATCGTGGACTTGTTATTTAATATTTAAAGATCGACTAAAAATTGAAAATTGCCAAATAACCAATGCTTCACTAAAGAACTAATGAAGTTGTTCAAAGGTTCTGGCTCGAATATCAACGAGGCAAAAGACCATAAATGCAATATCAATCCTTACCTACTGTCTTTTTTATTCTTTTATTGTTCTCCCTCCTTAATAATCTTTGTCTTTTCCCTATTCTTTTACACTCAGTAATATGTGTGCCATAGTAGCTTATTTACCTTGTTTTAGATTAAATGAATAAAACAAAACCTATACTTTCCAAACAATTTTTAAGACATCGGGACCAGAATGTTCTGATGATCAGCTGCAGTGCAACAGACGGCGTTAGATATATGAAGAAACTAGGGATAAATATCTGCTGCACATGAAGTGTAGTTACTAATTCAGGGGCATAATAACTATAGATTATTGCTGCCATATCTGTGTTGTAACTGCTAATTACTCTCTTTCCAACCTTGACAGAATTCGAAAGCGTAGGCGATGAATTACTTTTCCACGATACAACGCTTCACGCGCAGACGGAATGTCGCAAACCTCTCTCTTCTCTATCTTTATTTCCATGTGTTGACAAACTACCTTCCGTAATTCTACCAGTTCAGAGATTTACATCTAAGATCGCTCTGCCACGTACACAGGTGCGAACCATCCTCATTCCCTTCGTATTCCATCAATGAGAAGGAAGTTCCAAACGGTCAGCTTCTTCCCAAGAGCCACAGGCTTATGGAACAGACGTAGCAAAGGAAGTTTCCCCAACCACTACTACTTTATCCTCTTCAAGGCTAGCGGCAACAATTACCCAATTACTATCATTAATCTGCACTTATTTCTCCCTTCCCAATTTTACATCAATCTCATTTAGTAACCCTGTACCTTGAGCGACTCACAAGCCTTTTATTGGTAAACATGTAGTAAAGAAGGAAGGTAAATTTAAATAGCAGTGCGAGAGAAAGAGAAAGAAAGAAAGAAAGAAAGAAAGAAAGAAGAGTAGATAAGTCGAAGGAAAAATTTCAACGACATAACAAGTTATGAAAAAAACTGAATATTTTTTTTTCATGAGAAGAGACGACGAGGAAAAATATGACACCAATCACCGTTGTGAACAATGTTGTCAAGAAACAAAAAAATGACTCATTCATCATTGTTATAGTAAATACAAGATCGTATGAATTGTATTCTCCATAGGATAAAAACTGAATGATATGATTTGGGTTACTATCTTGACACGTGTTTGTATGAACAAGTGTTGCAGGAGATGGCATAGCGATCAAAGCCCTGTGGTTATGACACTGGGCGAAATAAATTGAAAAATATATTACAATGTGAACCTAAAATAGAAATATTTTTTCTCGCTTATTAGTTTCGTATAGATAAATCAACAGTAAGAAATCAAAAATTTAATAGGTAGAAACAATTAAAATCCTTAAATTGTGATTAATTATTTAGATGTAATATTGAAAATTCCCTTATATATACATAATGCAAATTAAAATAAATTATTTTACTTGCAGTACACGTTAATAGATAACATTACATTCATTAGTTGACTGTTTTCAGAGAATCATTTACTTTGTTTATTTTAGGAATATTTCCAGCATTTCATTCTCGTGTCTCCTTCAGATAAAACTTTCTTTGTTGTAGATATTATTTATAGTTGCATTTATTTATTATTCCAATCAAAAATCCTTTCGCAGGAAACTTAGCTGATGAGAGAAATGCATATATGTGTTTTCTACGCGTGAGCACCGCAAGTTCCGGTTGTATTAGAAAATATTCAAATAGTAACAAGTAACTTTAAGTCTAGTCATAACTGCCCCGGTGTGTTCGGAATATAACCCAACTGATTTCACTCTAGAAGACGATTCTAAACGTCCGAAAACATTAGCCCTGTTGAATCGCTTTGTTTCAACTAAGCCCTTTCACGCTGTCTCGCACCAATTTATGAATGCTACTATATAACTCGGACAATCTTCACAAATAAAAAGATATGAAGACTATGACTTAAACAATTTATTCACACACATACTAAAGTCTTTTGCACAGAGAGCTATTAAATGAACTTATAGTAGCCTATATATATACGTTTATGATCTACTCAAGAAAAACAGTTATAAACTTCGTATATGAATTTTATTTTTTGAGTAAAATTAACAATTTCATTTGTTTTATATTAACTCTGTTTCAACACGACTCGTATCCTCTTGCTTTCTCTCTGTTTTTGGTCTAGTAATTTTCATTTAAATTACTATAGATTTAAGGATAGGTACATTATCTATTTCCTGTTACTTTAACTCTCTTATTAGTCACAGTACACTAATACTTACCAGTCGAACAATATTGCTAGCGGAATATTCATTGTCAAAAAAATAAGAAAAATATCATTGATCCAAAAAATAAGTAAGAAAATAATAATATCTGAATAGTTTCATGTTGACAGGTTGTACTATAGTTTCATTAAAACTCAAACTTTTAGTGAGCCGGAATTTACTGGAATTTTGAGAGAATTTCCGATTATAACACATAATATTGCTTTGATGCATAATTATCAGGCGTTTTTTGTAGACGAGTTATTTGTTAATAAAAACTGCTGTTTTGTTTACTTTTTTAATAAAAAAAATATATTATTTTTAGGTTATACCAAAGCGTGTCGATAATCATACGCTCTGGAATAACCATTTCAAAATGTTATTGTTGAATTATTATGTTTCTTCTTTAATAATAAATATTGTTTAAAAAACGCCTGATAATTATGCACCAACCCAATATTTTAGGTTCCTCGTCTTTTTTGCTTTTGTGATTAAAAAGTTTCAGTTGTATCAATATCCAAGCAACTTAAGGCGATATGTTGTCCAGTATTGTGTCTGTAGCTGAACTGTCCGCTGATTTCCATTAAGTTTTAACAAAGACTCTTTATGTACTTCACAGTATTATATATCTTTTCTTCTGCTTTTATCTTAGCGGTTGTTTTCTCCTTTTTTTGCCTGATAAATGTACCACAACACTTTAAAATTTTGCTTAGAATATATTCCCTCAAAATGTGTGATAGAGAATAAAGATTGTCACAAAACTCATAACGAAACAAAATCATTCGTGACTTTTGCAAGAACCTTCTCAGAAATATAATTAATTTATTACCATCGCCGTCACGATTTCAAAATGCGGGTTCTTGTTTAAACGTGTAAAGCAGTTCTCTAACTGTGATAGTTAAAATACATTCAGATAAATTTAGAATATGCATGCCACAATTTTCTAGACGTGTGGAATAAAGTATGGGTTCATGAATAGTGGCATCCGAATTGCGATTTCAATCCCTGCGCCGGGGAGTACAGATTTAGAATTGTGATTTCAATGCCTGGGTCGGGTAGTACAGATTTGGAATTGTGATTTCAATCCCCGAGCAGGGTAGTACTGATTTAGAAATGTGATTTCAAATCCTGGGACACTAGAACAGATTTAGAATTGTGAGTTCAATCCCTGGGCCAGGTAGTACAGAGCAATAGATGAGAAGTAATAATTAAGAACAAATCGAGTTATCCTTGGATATAAGCAACCGACCTTAAACAAACAACATCATGAATTTCTGCTTGAAATTTACTGAAGCTTATCCGGATCGGCAGACACCAGAAAGGGCCTGAGAGTCCCACGATCGAAACTTTGTGTTCGTAAGAGCAAAAATGAGTCTGAATTTAAATAATATAAATAACAGCAAAGCCTTTCGCTAGTGATGATTCTTGTAATTTGTGTGAAGTTTGCATTAGTCATTTATTGATTTTAGATGCAAAAAACATGAAAACACTTGTTATTGGACGTGATTTCATTTTGTGAATTAAAGACTCCCATCAGATTTCAAGAAGACTATACTGTTACAATAAACCAATATTAAACGACATTTGTGATAACATTTATCATTTCAAGAAACTCGTCCGGAGGTTATCAACTCGAGATTTAGAAAGGGTCAACTGAAATTAGATTTCAATAAAGGCTACTTCTATAATCAATGCCCTTGGGATAAAACCATGAAATCAATTACCTCTACGCCCTTCACTAATTCTAGACACATTACTACTGGCGTGATAAGATGATAGAAAGGACTCTTTCAAAATTACCTTACATACGATGTCATCAATACGGCGTCTGTATCACTTGTTAACTTTGAAAGAGAAAACCAACCAAACTCTCTAAGCGACTTATTTCGTTGGAAACATGATTTCTTCTCAAATCAATGATTGACTTATAAGCCCCTGAAGTAAATTCCATTCAGCTGTATAATGACTTATTGTAACAGTTCACAATGATCGCCATCTTCCTCTCGCTGGAAATATGATCATTCCTTTCAAAACATAGAAGTTTTCTAAATTATGTTGAATAAAATATAAACATTTATATACATATTCTTGCATTAGAACACGTAAACAAAACACTCTGCGTCACAGTATAGATTCACATTCCCCCCCCCGTATTTCATTTGTAAAGAGGAAGTTCCACAGAGATTTTTTTCACAAGAACCACTGAATAAGTTCCTGTTTAGATGCTTTGCTGAATGCTACCGTTGGAACCACTTGAGGATATGGAAGATACGAAACTATTCAAGGGTCAATTGCTATCTATCTTCATTTCATACTTCCTACTTTTAAATTCATATCACACATATTAACAAAGAATCTACAATAAATAGCTCTTAAAACTTATATTAAGGAACATTACTAAAAAGACATTTCTACGGCTATAGATGTCAAGTGACAATAGTTTTGTTGTGTTCTAATTCAAATTGTACTAAACAAGAAATTATTTCTCCCGTCGGAGCGATAAAATATATACAGACAATTCTTTTCATGACTACAGAGTTACTAAGACAAAATGATTTATATAAAACCGTTATTAACCTTTCACGGACGTAAATCTATTGGATAAGGAACATTTACATCAAAAACATCTAAAATCTTATTTTCTAGTTAACCATTGCAAGAAATTAGATCTAAAACAGGATTATACACCGATTCCCTGGTTTAATGTTTTTAATTTGGTTGTTATAATCACAAAATATCAGTTGCTATGCATTTGGCTTTTTGCTGTCATCTCTCATAATTGATAGCAACGACCGAAGCATTGGCATTATGAAAAGCAACTTGAATCAGTTTATTATTATTATTATTATTATTATTATTATTATTATTATTATTGTTGTTGTTGATGTTGTTGTTGTTGATGTTGTTGTTGTTTATTATTTTAAAAAATCAGAGAAAAAGACCTAAAGTTTTATTTTATTGTTAAGTCACTGCCTCTTACTCTGGGACAAATAATGAGGAAGGAGAAGCTGATACTCATGGGTCGAATAGAAGGAAAGAGAGACAAGGGAAAACAACGCGTGGCATTTCTGGCGGACTTAAGCAAATGGATGACAGAACGAGATCTGGAGGAGGAAGCAGAGGGAAGGCACTTGTTGAGAGCTGCAAAGAACAGAAAGAGGTGGAAAGCCATGATCGCCTACGTCCTTAAAGGACATGGCACATAAAAAGAAAGACAGAAATAATGTGTAGATCATTCAATCGTCAATTCCTGTCTAAAAATGGGACGACACCATAACTCGGCTTGCACGGCATGTAAGATGAGTTATACAATATGAATAGGCAAAAATGAAAAGAATGATGCATCAAGGCAATTTTTTGCCATGTCGAAACTGAAATTAATACCCAAGTCGTTCAGAGTTAAAATGTAACTCTTGCAAATAATCCTATTCTTTTCTCGCTTTCTACTGATTCTAGGCTATAGTAAAATGATTTTTAGGGCAACTGCGTGTGAGAGTCGAAAAAAAGAATAAAGCAATGAAATAAAAGAATATGGAGGGGCAAGAAGAATAGAAGCAGAAAATTAATGGAATATACATAAAGAAAAGGACAAAGAAAGGGATAAGCAAGTAAAAAAACAGAAAAAGAAGATATATTAAACTTTAAAAAGAAGAAAGAAGGAAATGAAAAAAGAAAAAGACAAGGAAAATGAAAAGAAAAAAGCGGGTGATAAAAAAGAAATGAATTGAATAGAAATAAGGAAGTAAAGACGAAAGAAACAGAATAAAAGGAGAATGGACGGGAAAAGTGGAAAGGAAAAAAAAAGGAAGGATTAACAAAGAAAAGAAGAAAGATGAAAAAGCGAACAAAAATTAAATAACAAAGCAAATAGTGACGAAAAAAAGAAAGGCGATAACAAAAAGTACGACAAAAGCAGAGATGAAATCGAAAGAAGTAAAAAGAAAGAACAAATATGATAAAGAGAATGGAAAACTAAAACAAAAAAGGGTAGTAAAAAAAACGGAAAAAGCAGAACAGAATGAAATAAAATAAAAAGAATTAAATATCGATGAAAGAAATTGAAAGGAAAAGAGAAAGAGATAAGACATTGTGTAGAAAAAGGACAGAAAAAGAATTAAGTAAAAGAAATTTAAGAAGAGAAAGATTTGAAAGCAACAAAAACATCTAAGGAAAGAAGAAAAACGGAAGAAAATTATTAATATCTAGAACAATCGAAAAGGTTACAAAAAGCATAGAAACAAATGAAAAAATAAAACAACATAATTGGATGTATAAGACAAACTACCTAAATAACACGTTGAAAACAATAAATATTTGCCATTATTTGTGTATATGAATAGTTGTATAAGATTGTGTGTGTGTGTGTGTGTGTGTGTGTGTGTGTGTGTGTGTGTGAGTGCACAAATAGATCATTTAGCTGAAAACACATGTGCTTCGTATATATTTATATATAGAAATGTGCTGTCATTGAATATAAAAAACTGAATTTGTAGGGATTCATTGACATTTAACATAGATTCCTTATTCTCGCCTTTTCCTCCAACTGGGTCTAAACTGACTCGAGATATCATAGCAAATATTTTATATTGTCAGACTGTAACTATTTTTACGGACAGAGAACAATCTATCATAGCATACTTTTTTATTTATGTAATTATATATATATATATATATATATATATATATATATTTTTGTCTTGAGTAAGTTGTTTTCGTCTATATATATATATATATATATATATATATATATATATATATATATATATGGATAAAACAATCTAACCATGACAAAGATTCAACTTCCTTTTCGGCATTTAGTTGCATGTCGACTGGTGCAAAAATGCACCGAAAACGAAGTTGGATCTTTGTCTTGAGTAAATTTTTTTTTCTTTGTATTATGAGTAAATATATATTTTATATCTATATATATATATATATATATATATATATATATATATATATATATATATATATATATATATATATATATATATATATATATATATATATATATATATATATATATATATATAACACCTAATACACGTAAATAAGACAATTTTGGATTTTGTTGGGAAAATTATATATATATATATATATATATATATATATATATATATATATATATATATATTGAACACTTTTTGTGGATCAGTTTTAATATTTGATATTACTAGGATCCACTTGGATTATATATCAACGGATACAAATCTGAACTATATATATATATATATATATATATATATATATATATATATATATATATATATATATATATATATGTATGTATGTATGTATGTATGTATGTATGTATTTTTATTTTTTTCCTTATAATAGTTAGTAATTTTTATTTAATTTAAACCTACATTCCCAAACCATATATTTGAATATTACTGCTAATGGGTAAAAATACTTAAGCTATTTCTAAATTTAATGAAAATATATAAAATTGAAATAGATCAGTTATTAACTTTCGGAATAGATTGGGATAAATCGTTAATCATGAATTCTTAGTTTTCTGTCAATAAACAATAAGTGAATTAGGCAAGGGAAAAGAGGAAGATTTAGCGGTGTGGCTGGAAGATTTCTCCAGAAATAAGATATATTATTTAACCTATATCTATCTATCTATCTATCTATCTATCAAGCGCGATTTTGAAAGCTGACCTTTAAATGTAACATTAGCTCTTCTCCATTTAGAAAACTAAAATAACGCTATATTTCACACCTCCAAATATCTATCTATTTATATATATATATATATATATATATATATATATATATATATATATATATATATATATATATATACAAAATATTTTAATATATATATCTCGATCCTATCAATTGTCTCTGACTTCTAAATTTAATAAATGTTTTTAATAACTGTCATTGCACCGGTGTTAATATCTATCTACTTTAACCCACTAAATTAATTAATATCTATCTACATTACCCCACCAACGTAATTAACATCTATCTACATTACTCCACAAAAAAAAAAAAAAAAAAAAAAAACACGTAATATATTTTGAATTCTATCAACGCTTGAAAGTCTGGGTTGAACGGCTGCAACTCAGATATAACAGCAATACTCTACTTTAATCTGACTCTTCTGAAGATAATACATGCCAGAAAGAGTCAGAAAATTTCTAGCGTGATAGAATAAACCAACCATTTTTCTAGCATCTTCAGCTATGGGTTTTGTATATATACGAGTTCACTTGAAATTGGGGATGAACATTAAACGCGATATGTGCGTTCTGTATGCGTGTTTTTTTTTATATATATATATATATATATATATATATATATATATATATATATATATATATATATATATATACTTGTGTAGAAAGTAGAGGTTAGGTAGGAGATGAATTAGGTATTGCAGATATATACATTACCCGAATGTTTTCAACACGAGCGGCTGTCTTCGAGCCTTATATCATTTTAATTCTAACATCTGGTGAGTCTTTCTGAACTCTACCTCGTCTGTTCACGGCAAAGCGACGTGAATTATCGCAGATCGAACGGGGCATGATAATCCGAACCCAGGACAGGATTTAGATGAAGAGAGGCCTTAGATTATCCCACTTCTGAGGCCCCTCAAAATACTGCATACTCCCTGGTAGAGGAAGAGAGTTAAATTCATAGATTAGAGTAAAGCTGAGGATGATGACCGGTGTTTAAAATTACTGAAGTGTTGTTTAGAGACTGCAATACGTTATAACAGCATGAGTAAAAAATGCCTATGAGAGTGTCAAAAAATATACACCTTGACTGGAAGACCCATAGAATTTGTGGCCCTAGTCTTCAGCGTGCTAAGCCTATATGTAAATCCGGCACTGTTGGAACTAGAGAAATGTGATATTCTATTTGTGAAACTGTGTAGACATCTGACGTACCTCTCTATACTGAGTCATGTGCGTACTGGAAATATATGACAGAAGGTTTTGCCACCCACCTTTTACAGCATACTTGTTGGATACGCTTTCTTGGTAATCGTGACAACAGGCGTTTGGATAGAACTGTCTATGGTAACAGATAAACGACATTGACTTAAATTACATTAATCTTAAATGCAGGAAGTACGATGGCATATGCAGTCGATCAGTTCATTGTTTCATTTCCACATGATATAGGAGCCGAAGACATACTAAGGCGCTTCACTGGGGGTCATTGAACTGTGGATTGATTTGTTTTTACGGCTTGTCAACCCTATACTGATTATTTAAAGCCAGAAAATGTTTTTAAATTGTAAGAGTGGTTTTGAGATAATGATTTTCACTGATACAAGTCATACTATTTAACCCATAACTAAGTAGGGGAACAGGTGGATTAATACCTGTCTAAAGGGTATTTACTCGTAAATGAATACATCAAACCAGACAGGTATTTAAATATTGTTCTCTAATTTCCGCTCCCGCACATCCAAAATTAGATCACCTGGTATCTCCAACCGGTCACCCATCTAGGTAATGACCATGCTTTACGTTGTTTAACTGGCATTGCATGGTGAAATCCACTGAGTCAATGTTCTATGTTAATTATGAGCTGGTAGTAGCGTTTGTATGTGGCGCAAACTTCATGATGTTTTGTAGCCAATTTTTAATAATGTTTAGTGTTGGCTACTCGTGGTTATATAATCGAGTGGTATGTTTTCATGGCTTATGGCTTACGTTGTCTATTCTGCGTAAACATACAACTGACTGACTGTGAGATTTAATTGGCACTCTTACGTGACCGCTTACACCGAATCAGGGATTTTATGCAAGCAAACAATGATAGATTATTTCAACAGGATTTCCCAAAATTTATAAGACGTGCTGAAGAGGTCTACTTGCAAGAAAAATTGTGCATTTACAAATATTAGAGAACGGTGCGTAAGTATCGCGGTGGTATGGCTCAGAATATCTCTAGACGTCTTCTGTCAATTCTTCTAATAGTTATAGAGTTTCTGTAATTCATTGCACTAGATGTTGTCCAACACAATACTGGGAACTTATCTTAAGAATTCTGGGACATCAGTTTAATATAAACATGATTTAGCTTATCATTATGTTACTAGACTTGGCCGACTTAGATGAAGACGTATCCTATGGCTTTTGGCAGATCAGAGTATTATAGACAACATTTGGCGTGAGCGCTTTTATTAAGTAATTATATTTGAATATTAGAATATATGTCCGCTAAATGAAAACAGAATAGATATGAAAAAATCTGGAAAATTGTGCTTTCCATATCCTTCCCCGTCCTTCTGCTGGATAAATATCAAATTTGTCTATTTGCTGAGTTGATTTTCTCCTCTAATAAAATAATAAATTTCCTTCCCTTTCTCTATCTTTTCTTGTATTATATCTAGCCTTTTATATTCTTCGCTACGTCCGACTATATGAATGACTGGTAAAATATGCTAGTTAATCAAATGATACTGATAAAATATGAATATTAAAGTTGAATGTTATTAATTAATTTATCACTTAAAAAAGGACATTGTAACCTGTTTCAAAACAGAAAAAAATATCGTTTTACGACTCCTCGTATTATTTGACTTGCTATTAATATTTGGCAGACTCATATAAATAAAAAAAAATAAACACAAGGCATTGAATTTAAATAACCAGCAAGTAATAAATTTATTAACAATTAGAAAAAATAAAGAAATGAATGAATTTAATCGCTGAAGATATTTACACTACTCGAGGAGACATGACCCAGAGGATAAAGGCGTTGATTGGATCCAGTGACTTGAACCAAAGAGTTCTGAGTTCAGTACCTGTCTACTGCAGTGGTGAAAAAAAAAATGGAGACTTGAGTTAAAGGGAGAAAATTGTGACATCCGTAAGAGGCATGGCACGTGGAAAAAGAACAGTCTACCCTGGTGGAGGAAATAAAGGGTTCACTTCAAACTAAAATCAACTGAAGAAAGCCGGAGAATACAACGACCGAAACGTCGTGAATATGACAATAAAGATGAGGACAACAATCCGAACAATGGAAATGATGTAAATAATTAAAATACCCCACTTCAGAAATATAGACATAAATTTAGTATATAACAATATTTCATCGTTGTTGCCTTCCTTTTCGTTCGTTGGTACTCGGTGAGGTTTTAGTTTAAGATATGGCATTGTTATTTGAATTTAGCATTTCCTAGTTTATTATCTCCTACTTCTGGTTTTCTTGCTTTTTATTTTCATGTCTGATAGATTTTACAACTTTTCTGAAACTCTTTTATATATTTTATTAAAATGTCCTCCATTTTGATTGCTCATTCCTAATTTCGTTCACATCTCTTCTTCTCCTTTGTTTCCTCTTCAATTGCTCATTATGTTTTCCTCAAAGTGCTTCTCCTATTCCCATCATCCGAATCTTCCTTCTACTCCTCTAAAATGTTTTCACTCATATTTTTTAATCATTTCATCCCAAGCAAGGCAACAAAGCCACTGAGACGCAGTGGGTGGGTACTGATTATGAAAGAATATGAGAAAAAGAAAGCATTACAATAATGAACAGGCATTAAGTACAACGAATATAGCGATTGAAATTGCATTTTAATTTTTGAAGATAAAACTTGAATGGGAAGTATTTTAACTTCCTTTAATATATTTAAATGTCATTTCTTTCGCTTCTTTTACCTCAAAGCGCGTTTTAAAATCTTTTGGCTTTTCTTTTCGTCCGTTTTTCCACAAGCAAACACCCCAAGATCAACCAATGCATTTATCTTACTTTCCTTTTAATTTGATACATTTTCGGACATGTCAGATTAATGTGTTAGTTTCAAGTGCATATTATTTTAATAGTGGGTAAACAGACAGGAGTAATGGATAGCGGCTCGGACTGAGGAATCGGAGAGCCGAGTTCGAATTTCAGTCGAATCTATTGCATTCGCTTACATGCTAATATGGTTAGGAAAGGTATGAAACCTCATCTTTTCTATGCTATGGAAAGGGAAACACGAAATGGGACGTTTCAGGCACACCAGTAAACGATATCTTTACAAAGAATAATGGCCAAAGATGCCAAAAACGAATGGATCACTGATGATATTCGCAACATGATGCAAAGGAGACGTGAACATCTGCCAAGATACAGAAAAATACACAGTGAAATAAGGAACAAATACAGGCAGGCCAAAAAAGAGTGGCTAAACGATAAATGCAATGGTTCAGTGCAAAATCTATCCAAGTGGCAACAATGTACGCCGCAAAGATCTGTTAGCAACCTTGACAGCAACCTTGACATATTCGGGAAAGATATTAGAATAATCAAAAACCTCTACTGACAGCAAACCAACCTGCATAAAAATATAGAAAAACAGAAATGGGCGTAAGGCAAGGATGTTTCTTCTCGCCGGACTTATTCAACCTATACAGCGATGCATTTCTGAGTGAACTGGAAATCCTATCAAGATTCATCATTGGCGGCCACAATCTTAGCAATATAAGATATGTAGATGACACAGTGCTGATAGCAGAGACGGAAAGGAAATCACAAAACCGCCTACAGAAGCTAGAGAATGTGAGCGAGGAGAAGGGCCTCAGTATAAACTAAAAGAATCACCAGAAAAAAAGATGAGCCCAAAATGTGATTTATATTTTTTACATTATTCAGACTATTGTCCTCGTCTTTGTCGCCATATTTATTACAACATTTCGACCGTTGTACGCTCTGGCCTTCTTCAGGTGGTTGGAATGTCGAACTGAAACTTTTAAGGGCACATGGCACAGTGAATAAAGGCGTTAGTTAGATCGAGTGACAGGACCCAAAGAGTGTGAGTTCAATACCCGGCTAAGGCAGTGGAGAACATTCAGAGAGAAATTTACAGGAGATAACTGATAACTGGCATCCATTAAACATGGCAAGTGGAACTAGAAGAGTCTACCCCAGTGAGCGAAATAAAGGGTTCAGTTCGACATTCCAACCACCTGAAGAAGGCAGGAGCGTACAACGTCCGAAACGTTGTAATAAATATGGCGACAAAGATGAGGAAAATAGTCCGAATAATGTAAATAATTTACATAATACCTCATCTCAGAAATATAGACAGATGCGATTTACATGTTGGGAACACTAAAATAAAGCAGGTGCGGAAATTTAAATATCTGTGAAGTGTTTTGACATAGGACGGTAAGGACGACGCTGAAGACGTATTGAGATGGGCAAAGACACATTCCAAAAGTTAGGCAAAGTATTACGAGACAGGAGGATTTCTTTCGTAATAGAGAAAAGAGTGCTGAACTGCTACGTAATATCAGACCTCCTTTACGGCAGCGAATTTTGAACGGCCTCCTCAAAGATGAGACTCGAGGCAACAGATGTATGGTTCTACAGAAGGATGCTAAGGATACTATGGACCGGACATGTGAACAACGGTGAGGTTTTGTACAGTATGCAAACAAAGAGGAAAATAATATTTAACATCGGATAGAGGCAGATGAAGTTTCTGGGACACGTAATGAGAACAGAGGGCTTGGAAAATCTGATATGCACAGGGCGGATAGAGGGAAAAGAGCGACAGGGCAGATAGAGGGAAAAAAAAAAAAAGAGGACAGATAGAGGGAAAGGGCAGATAGAGGGAAAAAAAGAGCGACACAGGGCAGATGGGGAAAAAAGAGCGACACAGGGCAGATGGGGGAAAAAAAAGAGCGACACAGGGCAGATAGAGGGAGATAGAGGGAAAAAGAGCACAGGGCAGATAGAGGAAAAGAGCGACACAGGGCAATAGAGGAAAAAGAGCGACACAGGGCAGATAGAGGGAAAAAGAGCGACACAGGGCAGATAGAGGGAAAAGGACACAGGGGCAGATAGGGAAAAGGGAAAAAGAGCGACACAGGGCAGATGGGCACAGGCAGATAGAGGGAAAAGAGCGACACAGGGCAGATAGAGGGAAAAAGAGACACAGGGCAGATAGAGGGGAAAAAAAGCGACACAGGGCAGATAGAGGCGACAGAAAAAGAGCGACACAGGGCAGATGGAGGGGATAGAGGGAAAAAAGAGCGACACAGGGCAGATAGAGGGAAAAGAGCGACACAGGGCAGATAGGGGAAAAGAGCGACACAGGGCATAGAGGAAAAGAGCGACACAGGGCAGATAGAGGGAAAAAGAGCGACACAGGGCAGATAGAGGGAAAAGAGCGACACAGGGCAGATGGGGAAAGAGCGACACAGGGCAGATAGGGAAAAGAGGACAGGGCAGAAAGAGCGACACAGGGCAGATGGAGGAAAAGAAAGAGATAGAGGGAAAAGAGCGACACAGGGCAGATGGGGAAAAAAGAGCAGGGCAGATAGAGGAAAGAGCGACACAGAGGCAGATGGGGACAAAAAGAATAGAGGAAAAAGAGCGACACAGGGCAGATAGAGGGAAAAGAGCGACACAGGGCAGATAGAAAAAAAAAGAAACGACACAGGGCAGATAGAGGGAAAAAAAGAGCGACAGGAAAAATAGAGCGACACAGGGCAGATAAAAGGGGAAAGAGCGACACAGGGCAGATAGAGGGAAAAGAGCGACACAGGGCAGATGGAGGGAAAAGCGACACAGGGCAGATAGAGGAAAAGACACAGACACAGGGCAGATAGAGGGAAAAGAGCGACACAGGGCAGATAGAGGGAAAGAAAAGAGCGACACAGGGCAGATGGGGGGAAAAAGAGCGACACAGGGAAGATAGGGAAAAGAGCGACACAGGCAGATAGAGGGAAAAAAGAGCGACACAGGGCAGATAGGGGAAAAGAGCGACACAGGGCAGATAGAGGGAAAAAGATAGCGACACAGGGCAGATAGAGGGAAAAGAGCGACACAAAGATGGAGGGAAAAGAGCGACAGGGCAGGGGGGGAAAAGAGCGACAGGGCAGATAGAGGGAAAGAGCGACACAGGGCAGATAGAGGGAAAAGAGCGACACAGGGCAGATAGAGGGAAAGAGCGACACAGGGCAGATAGAGGGAAAAGAGCGACACAGGGCAGATAGAGGGGAAAAAGGCGACACAGGGCAGATGGGGGAAAGAGCGACACAGGGCAGATAGAGGGAAAAGACACAGGGCAGATAGAGGGAAAGAGCGACACAGGGCAGATAGGGGCAGAAGAGCGACACAGGGCAGATGGGGAAAAAAAGAGCGACACAGGGCAGATAGAGGGCGACACAGGGCGAAAGGGGCAGATAGAGGGAAAGGAGCGACACAGGGCAGATAGAGGGAAAAGCGACACAGGGCAGATGGAGAGGGAAAAGAGCGACAGGGCAGATAGGGAAAAAGACACAGGGCAGATAGGGAAAAGAGCGACACAGGGCAGATAGAGGGAAAAAAAAACAGGGCAGATAGAGGGAAAAGAGCGACAGGGCAGATAGAGGGAAAGAGCGACAGGGCAGATGGGGGAAAAGAGCGACAGGGCAGATAGAGGGAAAAGATGATAGGGGAAAAAGAGCGACAGGGCAGATAGAGGGAAAGAGCGACACAGAGATAGGGGAAAAAAAAAGAAGCGACACAGGGCAGATAGGGGAAAAAAGAGCGACAGGGCAGATGGGGGAAAAGAGCGACACAGGGCAGATAGACACAGGGATAGCAGATAGAGGGAAAAGAGCGACAGGGCAGGGGCAGATAGACACAGGGCAGATAGAGGGAAAAGACACACAGGCAGATGGGGAAAGCGACACAGGGCAGATAGAGGGACAGGGCAGATAGAGGGAAAGAGCGACACAGGGCAGATAGAGGGAAAGAGCGACACAGGGCAGATAGAGGGAAAAGAGCGACACAGGGCAGATAGAGGGAAAAGAGCGACACAGGGCAGATAGAGGGAAAGAGCGACACAGGGCAGATAGAGGGAAAAGAGCGACACAGGGCAGATAGAGGGAAAAGAGCGACACAGGGCAGATAGAGGGAAAAGAGCGACAGGGCAGATAGAGGGAAAGAGCGACACAGGGCAGATAGAGGGAAAGAGCGACACAGGGCAGATAGAGGGAAAAGAGCCACACAGGGCAGATGGAGGGGGAAGGGACCAGGGCAGATGGAGGAAAGGGACAGATAAAAAAAAGCGACACAAGGGCAGATAGAGGGAAAAGCGACACAGGGCAGATGGAGGAAAAAAGCGACACAGGCAGATAGAGGGAAAGAGCGACACAGGGCAGATGGGGAAAAGAACGACACAGGGCAGATGGGGAAAAAAGCGACACAGGGCAGATAGAGGGAAAAGAGCGACACAGGGCAGATGGGGAAAGAAAGACACAGGGCAGATGGAGGGAAAAGAGCACACAGGCGGATGGGGAAAAAGAGCGACTGGGGGCAGATAGAGCGACACAGGGCAGATGGGGAAAAGAGCGACACAGGGCAGATGGAGGGGAAAAAGCGACACAGGGCAGATGGGGGAAAAAGCGACAGGGGGCAGATAGAGGGAAAAGAGCGACACAGGGCAGATGGAGGGAAAGAGCGACACAGGGCAGATAGGGGAGGGAAAAGGGACACAGGGCAGATAGGGGAAAGAGCGACACAGGGCAGATAGGGGAAAAGAGCGACACAGGGGCAGATAAAGAGCGACACAGGGCAGATGGGGGAAAAGAGCGACACAGGGCAGATAGAGGGAAAAAAAAAAGAGCGACACAGGGCAGATAGGGGAAAAGAGCGACAGGGCAGATAGAGGAAAGAGGACACAGGGCAGATAGAGGGGAAAAAGAGCGACAGGGGCAGATAGAGGGAAAAGAGCGACACAGGGGCAGATAGAGGGAAAAGAGCGACACAGGGCAGATAGAGGGAAAAAGAGCGACAGGGCAGATAGGAAAAGAGCGACACAGGGCAGATAGAGGGAAAAAGAGCGACACAGGGCACACAGGGCAGATAGAGGGGAAAAAAGGGGGGCAGATGGAGGGAAAAAAAAAAAAAAGAGCGACACAGGGCAGATAGAGGGAAAAGAGCGACACAGGGCAGATGGGGAAAGAGCACAGGGCAGATAGAGGGAAAAGAGCGACACAGATAGAGGAAAAGAGCGACACAGGGCAGATAGGGAAAAGAGCGACACAGGGCAGATAGGGGGAAAAGAGCGACAGGGCAGATAGGGGAAAAAGAGCGACACAGGGCAGATGGGGGAAAAAGAGCGACAGGGGCAGATAGAGGGAAAAACACAGGGCAGATAGAGGGAAAGAGCGACAGGGCAGATAGAGGGAAAAAAGCGACACAGGGCAGATAGGGGAAAGAGCGACACAGGGCAGATAGATAGAGGGAAAGAGCGACACAGGGCAGATAGGGGGAAAAGAGCGACACAGGGCAGATAGAGGGAAAGATGCGACACAGGGCAGATAGAGGGGAAAGAGCGACAGGGCAGATAGAGGGAAAAGAGCGACACAGGGCAGATAGCAGGGCAGATAGAGGGAAAAGAGCGACACAGGGCAGATAGGGGGAAAGAGACAGATAGGGAAAAAGCGACACAGGGCAGATAGAGGGAAAAAACAGCGACACAGATGGGGAAAGCAGATAGATAGAGGAGCGACAAGGGCAGATGAGGGAAAAGAGCGACACAGGGCAGATAGAGGGGAAAAGAGCGACACAGGGCAGATAGAGGGAAAAGAGCGACACAGGGCAGATAGGGGGGAAAAAAGAGCGACACAGGGGCAGATAGAGGGGCGACAGGGGCAGATGGGGGAAAAGCGACACAGGGCAGATGGAGGGAAAAGAGCGACACAGGGCAGATGGGGGAAAGAGCGACACAGGGCAGATGGGGGAAAAGAGCGACACAGGGCAGATAGAGGGAAAAGACACAGGAGATAGGGGAAGAAGAGCGACACAGGGCAGGAGGGAAAAAAAGAGCGACACAGGGCAGATAGAGGGCAAAAAAAAAAGAGCGACACAGGGCAGATAGAGGGAAAAGAGCGACAGGGCAGATGGGGGAAAAAAAAGTGACACAGGGCAGATAGGGGAAAAAAGCGACACAGGGCAGATAGAAAAAAGAGCGACAGGGCAGATGGAAAAAGAGCGACACAGGGCAGATGGGAACAGGGCAGATAGGAAAAAAGAGCGACACAGGGGCAGGGAAAAAAAGCGACACAGGGCAGATAGAGGGAGCGACAAGATAGAGCGGACACACAGGGGCAGATGAAAAGAGCGACACAGGGCAGATGGGGGAAAGCGACACAGGGCAGATAGAGGGAAAAGATAGAGGGCAGAAAGGGAAAAAAAAAAGAGACGACACAGGGCAGATGGGATAGAGGAGGACAAAGATGGGGGAAAGAGCGACAGGGCAGATAGAGGGAAAAAGAGCGACACAGGGCAGATAGAGGGAAAGAGCGACAGGGCAGATAGAGGGAAAAAGAGCGACACAGGGCAGATGAGGGAAAAAAAAAAGAGCGACACAGGGCAGATAGAGGGAAAAAGAGCGACACAGGGCAGATAGAGGGAAAAGAGCGACACAGGGAGGAGATAGAGGGAAAAAAGAGCGACACAGGGCAGATAGAGGGAAAGAGCGACACAGGGCAGATGGGGGAAAAGAGCGACACAGGGCAGATGGGGGGCAAAAAAGAGCGACACAGGGCAGATAGAGGGAAAAGAGCGACACAGGGCAGATGGGGGAAAAAAAGAGCCAGATAAGGGAAAACAGGGCAGATAGGGGAAAAAGAGCGACACAGGGCAGATGGGGAAAAAGAGCAGACACAGGGCAGATGGGGAAAAACAGAAAAAGAGCGACACAGGGCAGATAAAAAAGCGACACAGGGCAGATAGAGGGAAAAAGAATGACAGGGCAGATGGAGGGAAAAACGAGATATAGGGGAAAGAAAAGAGCGACACAGGGCAGATAGAGGGAGATAGAGGGGAAGAGCGACACAGGGCAGATAGAGGGAGCGAAAAGAGCGACACAGGGCAGATAGAGGGAAAAGAGCGACACAGGGCAGATAGAGGAAAAGAGCGACACAGGGCAGATAGAGGGAAAAAAAAAGAGCGACACAGGGCAGATAGAGGAAAAAGACACAGCAGATAGAGGGAAAAAGAGCGACACAGGGGCAGATGGGGCGAAAAAGAGGGACACAGGACACAGCAGATAGAGGAAAAAGCGAAGGGCAGATAGAGCGAGCGACAGGGCAGATAGAGGGAAAACAGGGCAGATAGAGGGAAAGAGCGACACAGGGCAGATAGAGGGAAAAGAGCGACACAGGGCAGATGAGGGAAAATCGAGGGGGCAGAAAGATAGAGGAAAAGCGACACAGGGCAGATAGGGGGAAAAGAGCGACACCAGATAGATGGGAAAAGAGCGACAGGGCAGATAGAGGGAAAGAGCGACACAGGGCAGATAGAGGGAAAAGAGCGACACAGGGCAGATGAAAAAGAGCGACACAGGGCAGATAGGGAAAGAGGGCAGATAGGGAAAAAGGGATAGAGGAAAAGAGCGACAGGGCAGATGGGGAAAAAAGCGACAGATAGGGAAAGGGACGACACAGATGGAGGAAAAAACGACACAGGGCAGATAGAGGGAAAAGAGCGACACAGGGCAGATAGAGGGGCAAAAGAGAGCGACACAGGGCAGATAGACAGGGCAGATAGAGGGAAAAACACAGGGCAGATAGAGGAAAAGACACAGGGCAGATGGGGGAAAAGTGCGACACAGGGCAGATGGAGGGAAAAGAGCGACACAGGGCAGATAGAGGGGAAAAAGAGCGACACAGGGCAGATAGAGGGAAGAAAAAGAGCGACACAGGGCAGATAGAGGGAAAGAGCGACACAGGGCAGATAGAGGAAAAGAGCGACACACAGGGGCAGATAGAGGGAAAAAAAGGCGACAGGGCAGATAGAGGGAAAAAAGCGATAGATAGGGAAAAGAGCGACACAGGGCAGATGGGGGAAAGAGCGACAGGGCAGATAGAGGGAAAAGAGGGCAGATAGAAAGAGCGCGACACAGGGCAGATAGAGAAAAAAGCGACACAGGGCAGATAGAGGGAAAAGAGCGACACAGGGCAGATGGGGAAAAGACACAGGGAAAAAAGAGCGACACAGGGCAGATAGAGGGAAAGAGCGACAGGGGGCAGATAGAGGGAAAGAGCGACAGGGACAGATGGGGGAAAAAGGCGACACAGGGCAGATGGAAAAAGACAGGGCAGATAGAGGGAAAAAAGCACAGGGGCAGATGGGGAAAAGAGGGATAGAGGGGAAAAAGAGCGAAGGGCAGATAGGAAAAAGCGACACAGGGCAGATGGGGGAAAGAGCGACAGGGCAGATAGAGGGAAAGAGCGACACAGGGCAGATAGAGGGGAAAAGAGCGACACAGGGCAGATGGAAAAAAGCGACACAGGGCAGATAGGGGGAAAAAAGAGCGACACAGATGGCAAAAAATACACAGGGCAGATAGAGGGAAAAGAGCGACACAGATAGGGGAAAAAGCGACACCTGGGGCACGACACAGGGCAGATAGGGGAAAAAAGAGCGACACAGGGCAGATAGGGGAAAAAAAGCGACACAGGGCAGATAGAGGGAAAAAGACACAGGGACAGGGCAGATAAAAGAGGGGGCAATAGAGGGAAAAAGAGCGACAGGGCAGATAGAGGGGAAAGAGCGACACAGGGCAGATAGAGGGAAAAAGAGCGACAGGGGAAAAAGGGACAGATATAGAGGAAAAAGCGACACAGGGCAGATGGGGGAAAAGAGCGACACAGGGGCAGATGGGGAAAAAGCGACACAGGGCAGATGGGGGAAAAAGCGACACAGGGCAGATAGAGGGAAAAGAGCGACGACACAGGGCAGATAGAGGGAAAAAAGAGGACACAAGGGCAGATGGGGAAAAGAGCGACACAGGGGCAGATGGGGGAAAAAGGGGCAGATAGAAAAGAGCGACACAGGGCAGATAGAGGGAAAAGAGCGACACAGGGCAGATAGAGGGAAAGAGCGACACAGGGCAGATAGAGGAAAATGCAGGGAAAAGGGCACATGGGAAAGAGCGACAGGGCAGATAGGCGAGATAGAGGGAAAAAGAGCGACAGGGCAGATAGAGGAAAAAAAGCGACACAGGCAGATAGGGAAAAGAAAGAGCGACACAGGGGCAGGGAAAAGAGCGACAGGGCAAAGGGGGAAAGAGCGACACAGGGCAGAAAGAGCGACACAGAAAAAGGCAGATAGGGGGAAAAAAAGAGCGACAGGGCAGATAGAGGGGAAAGAGCGACACAGGGCAGAAAAGCGACACAGGGCAGATAGAGGGAAAAGAGCGACACAGGGCAGATAGAGGGAAAAGAGCGACACAGCGCAGATAGAGGGAAAAGAGCGACACAGGGCAGATAGAGGGAAAAGAGCGACAGGGCAGTTAGAGGGAAAGAGCGACACAGGGCAGATAGAGGGAAAAAGATGGAGGGCAGATAGAGCGACACAGGGCAGATAGGGGAAAAAAACAGGGGGCAGATACTGGGGAGCGACAGATAGGGGAAAAGACACAGGGCGAAAGCGACACAGGGCACAAAGGGCAGATAGATGGGGAAAAAAGAGCGACACAGGGCAGATAGAGGGAAAGACACAGGCAGATGGACAGCCACAAGGCAGAGGGAAAAGAGCGACACAGGGCAGATAGGGGGAAAGAAAAAGGCAGATAGAGGGGGGCAGATCGAACAGGGGCAGATAGAGGAAAAAAGCGACACAGGGCAGATAGAGGGAAAAGAAACACAGGGCAGATAGAGGGAAAAGAGCGACAGGGCAGATAGAGGAAAAAGATCGACACAGGGCAGATAGAGGGAAAAAAAAGAGCGACAGGGCAGATAGAGGAAAAAGAGCGACACAGGGCAGATAGGGGAAAAGAGCGACACAGGGCAGATAGAGGGAAAGAAAGACACAGGGCAGATAGAGGAAAAATAGAGGACACAGGGCAGATGGGGAAAGAGCCACACAGGGCAGATAGGGGAAAAGAGCGACACAGGGCAGATAGAGGGAAAAAAGAGCGACACAGGGCAGATAGAGGGAAAAGAGCGACACAGGGCAGATAGAGGGAAAAGAGCGACACAGGGCAGATAGAGGGAAAAGAGCGACAACGCTTGACATTGTTAATAAACTTAAGCAATTGGATGGTAGTATGGGGTCTTGGAGAGTTTACGAAAAGACAAAATTTGTTGACAACTACATCGGACAGGAAGAAATGGAGAACCATGATCGCCTACGTCCTGAAGAGCCACAGCATGTAAAAAAGATGGGGTGGGGGGGCTAATGAGGAGTAATCCCGTTTGTACGTCAAGCGATATACTTATCTCTCGTCATACTTCTTTCTGAGTTCCTTATAGGCGTTGCTATGTACGTTATAACATTCAGCGCTGAATCTAGTATCGGAGCTTCATAGTAGACAGCATCTTTATTTCCAGCCAACATCACCAATGACCAACGATACTGGTGGTAAGGTTCACTTATCTTATCAGATTTCTTTTTCTTGGTTGTTATTTTTTGTAACGAGTTTTCTTACGGATACGCCGGATGCGAGACTGGATTGTTTTCAGGCAGTTAACGACAGAATTTGACAGAAAGTGGGGAAAAATGTAGCTTATCATTAGATATATAAAGATATAAAAATAGTAAAATAAATGATGAAGACGTTTAGGAATTTAAAAATAACAAAATGGCAACCATGGACGGAAGAAAATAAACATTGAACCAACGATAGGATGAAAATGAATTTAGGAGACAAAGTGCAGATTAAATGGCAGCGCTAGAAATACTGATAAAAAAAAGAAAGCAAACAGTTTATAAAATCTACTAGTAAACAGAATTAACATTACATTAAGGTGAGTAGCAGTCTATCCGAAAGAAGTTAAGGAACGGTTTGGTTTGTTCTACAGCATATCAATCCCAATGGTTTATTTAATGCCGACAAGATTTTTATTGTTGGTATTTTTAAAAAATGTATTGCTGGTAATAATTTTTCATTGCTGGTATTAAAACTTATTTTTATACCTTCATAGCTTTTTGACCCCAGTTTAGATGTTAACTATTTGCCCATAGCTGGGACCCTAACAGATGCTACCACTTTTGCTCAGGGTGAACCTGGGAACACGATTAAGATGTGGTTTCACGCTCCTCAAAAACCCCTGATCAGAAGCTTTGCTGTTGGATGTAGTGTATCGTCTTACGCAGGACGCCTCGTGTGATGGGTAGGTTTTACCCTCTGCAGGGGTGCACTCGGATTACCCTGAAGTCCCAGTCGACCAGCCGGGTTAAAAACATCGAGCTTGATCAGTACATAGATGGGTGATAGCTTGGGAATATCAGGTGCTGTAAGCTTAGATGTGCGAGTGGTGTAATGGATAATGGGTCATAAATGTCAATCGGAGAGCCGAGTTCCAATTTCAGTTAGGCGCAAATACAATGGCAAATTCATCTCTTGTCCACCCCAGCTTTGGTTTAATTAGTAATATAGTTATCAATAAAAAAAATTATTGTCTCCAAAAGAATTCTTACAAATTAAAAATATTTTCTGACTTTAAATATCCTGCAAAGGGTTGATAACCCGTAAAAAACGAATCAATCACTCAATCAATCAAAAGAAGAGCTATATAATATAAAAGATTGATTCTCTCTTCAGCATAAATCTGTGTGTGTGTTTACATGCGCGTATACGCACACACACGCACAGACACCCACACACAGACACACACACAAATATACACACAGCACACGGTCGTTTGTGTTTGTTTTCTTTTTCGCTTCCATTTTTTTTAAACATGAAATGTAATAAAATAAGTCTAACCTCTTTTATTGCTATGTTAAAATTCTGTATCCCACACAAAATTTTGTGTGTGTGTGTGTGTGTGTGTGTGTGTGTGTGTGTGTGTGTGTGTGTGTGTGTGTGTGTGTGTGTGTGTGTGTGTATTTATCGCGCGGGAATCACTTATATTTACTTGCGCCATTTAATGTAGACCAAAAGCATACCCGAGCACACATGTAAGCATAAATTTTCCTGAGTTTTCAATAAGACATGGCCAAAATACATACCCCTTCTATTCAGTCTGGACAAAACTTAATCTGGGATCTGGCAATGAAATAAATTTTGAGATAACAAAACAAAAGTATGTTAATTTTAATCCCTAAACATCAAATAATTATAAAATGTTATTTACCTTTTTGGAAGAGTATTCAATGATAAATAAAATAATTGCTAGTGTTTTACCTTCGTGGTCGCACAAGAAACGAGGTGTTAAAACGGCGGTTAACCCTTTGACACCTCTATTACTGTATACACTTTTGACTCCCTCGGCAATGTTTATTTATAAGATTGTAAAGTACGTGAACCAGGTAAATGCGATATTTATTATTTACCGTTTATGAGGATTTATTTAATATTTTATAAAGAAATAAATTTGAAAATATTTTTCTATTCAAAGATTAATTAAAAATACAAAATTATTAACCATTTCATAAATAACTATGAAAACAAGTTGTTTTTTTTTATCATTCAATCTGATAGTGTTTAATATCTTTGTTACCATTTTTCAAGAATAAAGAAAATAACATGGAATGGTATATCGATTAATATTTCAATTATCTCGAGAATGCCAAGAGATCATTATCATCATGGGGAAAAGCGAATGGTAAGTTGAAAAAGTACGATGAGACGAAATATTCGTCGAATTTGGACTAGTTTCCCGAAACGATCCCAGTGAATAATGAGTCGAGTGGCGCAGAGCAGACGATCAAGCAATCACCGACAACTGATTCCAGGAGCAACCTAATCAAATCATACCCAAGTGCCGAGTGAGTGAGCGGCCATCTTCCAGTTGTGCGTTACGTCAGAGTAAAACTATGGGAACTAAAGAAGATTAAACAGCACTTAAACTGCAATATGACAGACTTGTGTAAGACCCAAGTTGTAAAGTGATATGCAAAAAACAAATTTATAAGTGAATACAATCAGATGTAGAATACAAAATCGATGTGGGACATGCTGAGAGAAACACTAATGACATCGGCGAACGAGATCATCTCTAGAGAAGAAAGGAATAAATTGATAACAGAAGAAATTATAGAGGTAATGAAAAATTGGCAAAAGCAACGCAAAGAAATAGAAAATAATACCGAACATTAAACAAAGAAATTAAAAGCAAATGTAGCCAGGATAAAGAGGGATGGATAAACAAGAACTGCACAGAAATAGAGCGAAACTCCAACACAAATACGGCAAATATGCACAACAGAATAAATGAATTAACAGGACGAAAGGTGAGGCAACCAGCAGACTCTATAAAATCAAAGGAAGGATCACTGATAATAGAAAAATTTAAAACAATATTCAAAACGTGAATCAAATAATTTTTCACGATGCAAACGAGATAAATATGCTGGAATTTACAGGAGGACCGGAAATACTAAAAATGAAGATCATCACTGGAGAAGATGAACAGGAACAAAGCCGCAAGGCATGACGGGATCATAACAGAAAGTCTCCCAGCCTTAGATGACTTCGTTATCGACAAGATCATAGAAGTAATAAACAAAATATACCACAGTGGCAACATACAGTAGGACCTCACCAAACCCAGCTTCGTAACACTACCTAAAAGACCAGGTGCAAAATTATACGAACATCATAGGACAGTCAGTTTAATATGCCAAATAACCAAACTAATATTGCGGATCCTGAGGAATAGAGTGCGAAGCGGAATTAAACCGGAAACAGGACAGGAACATTCCGACTTTTCCAAGGACACCGGAAAAAGAAATGCGATATTCATGATCAGAATGATATAACAAAGAACAATACAGGTGCAGAAGGATTTGAACTTATATTTTATCGATGGCACAAAATCATTTGACAAATTACGGTAAAAGATCTATTAGAACTGCTGGGTAAACTCACTCTATGTGGAAAAGATAATCCACAACGTATATTGGAAGCAAACGTCTTGCATACGGATAAAAAATGAATTGAGTAGATAGACAAAAATAGAAAGTAGCGTGAGACAAATGTGTGTCTTCTTCCTGGATTTATTCAACATCTACAGCGACGCCACCCTAAGGGAACTGGGGAGACCCTACCAGCATTTATTTCCGGTAGGCGTCATCTTAACAATATAAGATAGGCATATGAAACCGTGTTGATAGCCGACTCAGAAAGGAAACTACAGGACTTATAGAAGGTGGTAGAGAAAGCGAGAAATGAAGACTAACCATCAACTACAAGAAGACGGACACTATGTTCATCGACAAGAGAAAAAGCCCAGGATGTGAGAATTGTATATATAAACATCAAATAAATGCAGAAGTTCAAATATCTGGTAATCGTTTGAACAGTGGATGGAAAAAGTGACACCCTGATCCAAACAGGTTTTGGACTAGCGAAAGAAGCAATCTAAAACCTAAGCAAAGTAATAAGAAATGGAAAATAATTCGTTAGAAACAAAGAAAACAGTTCAGTTCTAACAAATACTGAAATTATGCTATTTAAATAATGCATTTGGATTAATGACTTCATCTTTGTTGTTTTTATCACACTTTTTTCGGCCGTTGTGCCCTACGGCCTCTTTCATGTGTCCGTTAATCCGGGTAATCTTCAGGAAATAAATATGAACAATATCCCCGGATATTAAATAAAGGGATCAATTCGAAATTTCCTTAAGGTTACCTAAATAAGGCTGGCGAACACAACAGACAAAATGTGTGATAGTATAAACAAAGATGAGAAAACGGATCTGAGTGTATATAATATCAATAATTATGACTCCTCCTCCGCTTATAAATTCAGATAGGTATTAAAAAATTCTTGGATTTTACAAGCAATATAGTAAAATCTTTGAAAATGACACTGTTATATGAATCAATTTTTTTTTTCGGTAAAATTAGTGGCAACGATTTAACACAAGGAAAACATTCCAGATATATTAATACTGAATTCAGATTCTTAAGTCGATATTTTATACGTTCAGTTTGGTCTTGTACAAAGCAACAAAAACTGAACAACCAATGGTGACTGTTTGCGGATCGGAAGGACGTTAAACCATAAGCATAGCATTGATTTAGTTGTTGAGAGTCACGTAATTTGACCAGCATTTCGAGTTCAGACGTAACACATACAAAGAAAAGTATCAAAGGGATTTTTACTACTAAAAACCAGATAAGATTTTTCTATTGTTCATTATTTTTCTTATTTTACATTTCTTTCTTCACCTAACTCCATAGATTTAATGCTTGCAAATTGCTGGCAAGTCCAAAGGTCTCCTTGGGTGACTTTATTTACAACCGTCAGATTAAATATCAGCTTCTGCTAACCAAATGGAAGAAATACGAGAAATTTCCCGTTGATAAGTGATGACAATGAAGACCTATTTGATCAAACGCCTCCAAAGCTCTATCAAACACACACATACGCAATAATAGCCGTCTACTCGCTTCCGAACACACCCATCTTCTAGGGAGGGTAGCCAGTCTTTCTTTTTTTTTTTTTACAGACGCCTGATCAGACCCATTTGTGTCTAACACCCACATAGCCTACCACTGGTTTATGCTGAGTGAACGTTAGCTACAGTTCCTGGGTGAGGTCATTTCTTTTTACAAAATGTTCACCATGTATAAGGCCCAAGAGACACTCGAGGTAGAGTGTTACAGAGTAAAAGGCAGGTACAATTTATGAGGATATGCGCGGAAGATAACGGATAAGCTAGAGCAGGTTATGCATCCTCATAGGATTTGATCCCAGAAACGTTGGATGAACTACTCGAGTAGGATTTACATTTCACCAATGGAATAAGAAAGGAAAGGGATTAGTTGGCTATAGTGTGTGTGGCATGGACGATATTAGAAGTGGTGGAACTAAGGAATGTGGTGCGTCTAAGCACTTCCCGATAGAATACCGAGTGGCTTGTAACATCTCGTCTGGAAATATTTAATGACACTCAAGGTCGTGGAGACGCTTTTGGATTATATCGAAACTGGAAAGTACTGTACAGCTCCTGTGCAACACCTATACTGACCCCGTTGGATCGATGTACTCTACAAGACCGTCCGTTGGTCTTTCCCTGATCCAGTATTACAGGTTCAATCAAAGTCTCCGGTTCACAATGTCGATTTGATTCCACTTTTCAGCCATGTTGTGATTTTTTTTATCGTTGAGAGCAATTAACAAATCGTAGAACCAGGAAGATTCAGCTGGTCTACCTGTAAGATTGTTGGGGCGGAAATCGGACCAAGCAGAAAAATTAAATATGAACAAATCGATTCGAGTTCAAAGAAAAAATTATGTATAAGCGTATAAAGAAGAAATTGGCACAAAAGAATAATGCTTCTTTTACAAGTAGTGTATATGAAATAAAGTTCAGAAAAAAAAAATATTGCAGATAATTCTGAAAGGAGAGAAGTAGTTTTCGGTTTCACCCTTTCTGTTCTTAGTAGTCGCTGTAATTATTTCACTATCAGGATATAAGATTGTTCACTGTCAGTATTGCGCCAATATTGCAAATAACTTATTACAGCAGAAGGCAGAAAGCTTTCTCTCTCGCTCTCTCTCTCTTTCTCTCTCTCTCTCTCTCTCTCTCTCTCTGTCTCTCTCTCTGGTCGACTGCTTGTTAACTCACTTCACCCAGCTCCAATTCTAACGTCAACTTCAACTTCGACTTCGGCTGTTTGTTTTCACACAAACGCGCTGAAATAAACGCGCTGGTAGCGACAACAACCCTTGGTGTTGGTAAACTTAGAATACAACCTGATTACTGCCCTCTCTCGCTTCCTGATTAACTTAACAGTCTCTTCTTCTCAATTGGTATTCCATAGTTCATATAAACACTATTGTTTCGACATTTTATATTAATAATTCTGACGAAGCATAGATTCTCTAGGCACAAATTTCACCACAGATTTTTAAAAAATCTATAAACAAAATTCTATGTTACTATAATTATTAATATTTCAAGCGTGACCATTGTTTTCTGTCACATCTGTTCATATATAGCCGCAGTACTCTATTTTCAACCAGGTCTGGCTCTTATAACATCACTAGTTTGGTCTTCAAAGTATTGAATGAGGTTAGCCTGGTCCCCCTCCCCTACTGAGGCGTTAAGGTTCGATCAGAGCAGAGATGAGCTGCCAGGCTCTGGTCATCTTGAGCAGGGGTCGGCAAACACTGGCAAGTGTGCCACACGTGGCACACCAAGCAATTTCCAATGGTATGCAGTCGCAAATGACATCACGAAATCCGAACCAATAACTTGTACAATGCAAAGATATTTAGCTGTTTCAATTTTACTATATATTAAAGTATATATACTATATATTACAATATAAAATTTATTGTAGAACAGGTATATTTACCTTGTATAAAAATACGTATGCCGTTGGCACACTGAATGATTTTAAAACCCTAAATCAGTGCATAGTTAGCAAAACGTTTACGATCCCTTAGTTTTGGATATGCACTCATATAACTTTGTATCATCAGCATAGATATTCAAAATGACCTGAGTATGCTCTTAGACATTTATAAAAAGTAAAAAAAAGTTGGATCGAGAAGTGAGACTTGAGGGACTCCTGCGTCAATCGTTTAATCGTCGAAAGACTGCCATTAACAACTAACTCAGAGACCTAACCAGTAGAAAAAAGTTGATAATTGAGAAAACTGTTCCAGTTATTCCCTTGCTAGAGAGCTTGCGTAGAAGTCCTCTATGTCGTACAGTTAAAAGCTTTTGAAATGTCTAATGCGATCGTCCTTAACATGTATGTATTGTTTAGTGTTAGCACAAACCTCCATGGCTTCTAAGCGATCCCATCTACCTAATTCCACTCACTTGGGCTATACTTTTCAGAAGGCCTCCCCAGACAGATAATATCAAGCAGTTACCTTACTGACAAATCGGCCATATCGAGCTACGAACCCGATTGTTGAGTATCCGAGTCCGTATACTCGGCCAAAAATTTCCTGTACACCCCGTATAGAACGGTGTCGGGTAGCTTTTTCCCATGAGGTGACTCTGCCCTTTCTGAACAAAGCAACGCGTCCATATACATGTATATGGACGTCTGTAGACGTTGAGTTCTATGAGTGTAAATGCATGTACAGCCGAGTGCATTATAACAATGTTAAACAGTAGGCTTTCGGAGCTATTGATTTTAATGCAGATTTTTTTTTTTTTTTTCAGAAACGTCCTGAGGCGCAAATCTCTCAGTGATAATGTATTTATTTGTGATTCTTCTAATTCTTCTTCTTCTTCTTCTTCTTCTTCTTCTACATTCATATCATTCACCTTAGTTGGGAATCTTACGCCTTGTATTGCGTGGACTTTTATAAAAACACTAAACAAAATTAAGTACGACCTGTTAACAATCTCACAAATATCAACTCTCATGTGCCGTATATGATATAATCGACCACTATGTTTTTTTTTTGTTTTTTTTACCTAACTTCTTCAGTTGCGACATTTTCGCTAATAACATTTTACGGCATGAGTTAATCTATCCAAGAAAAAATTCTGAAATTCAGTGGCATAAATTTATGCCATATATTGCTGGTCCTCAATTTTTTTAAAAATCCTTTCACCCTATAATAAAGTCAATAAAGCCACTAAGATACAGGTGTTACAAATTGTGAAAGAATATAAGAAAACTAGAAACATAATTAAAGAGCGAGGAGAATAAAATTAATTAAGACGACAGAAGATAATGATTGACAGTGCATTTAAATTTTTGAGGATCAAAGTTTGCTAGAAAGCAAGAAGCCGAAAAAGAGATACACAAGCAAGAAGTTCGAGAAAAGAAATAGATTTCATAGAACTTACGGTTAGATCTAGCCATTTCAAAAATAAAATGATGAGACCATGCCGCCAATCTAGTACTAAGCTTAAATTTGGTAAAATCTAGCTGCCATAGAGGTAAGTTCATCAGAACAATAACTATGAAAGTATTTAGAGAAATGGCACAGGGAAGCTACACTGCGGCGGTGAGAAAGTGACTGAAGCCAAGATGCCATTTCAGAAACACCATTATTATAGATTCATCTTTGGATTTTATCGAAGATTTCTAAATGTATAGTAGGAGGAAGATTATTTGTGAAAGCAATATCCAAAGCATGAACGAATTGTAGACTTATAAATATGTAAGATAAATTCAGGAGAGAGAAATTGTCTAACAAGACACAGTTAACCAAATTTCTTAGCAGCAGATCGAAGATTGATTCAGCATAATCTTTCTACTTCTCTATTTGTTGGAATTTGTATAATTCTCTTAAAAAGTTCATACACTTGACACAACATAATTATTTTGAAAGTACAAGTTTTTAAATCCGACAAGATAAAACAAAAAAGAATTTTGTGTTGTTTCGATGAACTTCCTTCTGCAGCCATTTAAGTCACGTGACTAAGTATATAAGTTCCAGTTTGGAAGTTGATTACAAAAGAGAAGTTATAAAAAGATTTATCCTGAGATTATTATATATCCATTTTTTATTTAGAAATTGTTGAATCTAAAAAAAACATGCGGGTGAGTACATTTTAACTAACCCAAAATCCAATAATTTTAATATAGCCACTTGAAACCTTGGTACGTAAAATAGAATAGGTAAATCAAAATTCCAGTTGAATTGGCTGAAAGTAAAACGCAAAATTCTATTATTCAGTTTCCCAGAAGCAAAATAATTCCGATTGTTAGGCAACATATTTATTATTGCTTTTAGAGTTTCTGAAAATAATCTCAGATTTTCGAATAAACATTTAAATTGTGTCCTAATAAAATATTATAGTATTTGCAGAGAAATATATTACTAATTTCTAATGAGTAAAATATCCCATTCGTTAATGATTTCAAAATATATTAACACATTATTTGCCTCTAATCTTGGACATGAAAAAACAAAGAGATACGTTTACATATCCTGCATGAGTTCAGTCTTGGTCATAACTCTTGTCAAACTGCTGCACGCATTTACAGAAGATAGGAGTAAGGGATCTACTTGTGATAGGACACTATGCCATTGGTTTCTGAAGTTCCTTAGTGGGGATAACGAATCCTGAGGAACGTGGTAGAGAACGTCCATCTGCATTTGACAATTAACATCTGAAATCATTATTTGAATAAAACCCAAATCAAAGTGTCAATGAAATGTCTCAGATAGTGGGCAGCAGTATTTCAAGAATATCTGACTATCTAAAAATATTAGCAAGGTGAAAAAAACTCGATAAATGGACTCAGTGAAGGTAAAAATTTTCTATGTTTGAAAGTATGTTTGATGTTGCATCTTTGAAATGTCTTGCGATGAGAATACACCATTATAAACGTAAAGGATCGGCTCAATGGCTTGATCATGACGAAGAACCCAAACATTTTACAAAGCTGAAATTGCTACAACGGAATATTATGTTGACTATCTTGTGATCCACCATTTGGTGTTATCTGTTACATTTTTTTAATTTTACAAGCACATCGCCGCAGAGTTTTCCTGTCATCAATTTGATGAAATGCATGTTCAGTGTATCAAAATGCAACTGAAACTTGTTATTCGACGAAGTCCAATTCTGCTTCATGACAATGGTCAACCACATGTTGCCAGGATGTCACTGCAGAAACTCACCAACTTGGGTTACAAGACTTCGAAACATTTACCATATTCCTCACATCTCTTGTACACTTATTACCACTATTTCAAGGATCTTGACAAATTTTTAACCTAAATGATATTCCTTTGCAAAGAAGATGCAAAAACTGCATTTAAAGATTTTTTTTGCGTCGAACCCTTTAGATTTATATTGTAAAAGCGTAAATAAACTTGTAACTCGATGGCAGAAATGTATAGACTTTCATGGTTCCTATTTTAACTGATTTAATCATTGTTTAGATACATTAATTCAGAAATAAATGTTAATTCTAAAAACACGCATTATTTTCTGAAGAAGCTAATAGCAATACTATTTTGATTATATTTTTATTAGACGGAGTACTGGAAACCATTATAAATTTTGACTAATATTTTCTACCCACTGATTTTCGTTGCTTTTAGTAACAAATTGCGCAAACGATGAGTGTAAGGAAATCTGTAATCAGCATTGATCTAACATGATTATTATCTTCCAGACATCCTTAAATGCAAACCTTTCATAAATTTCACAATGAAAGCCAGGAATATTCTGTTTGGGAATTCAGTTTAAAGATTCTTGAATTGTAGAGGACCGGGGTGGGGGAAAATGAAAGGAAAACACGTGCGTTTATTTTTCCTGTTAGAAGGTCCAGTAACAAGAAAATGTCCGGACTTGAATTACATCCAACTGTCGATAAAGAAGACAAACAAGACCGATATATATATATATATATATATATATATATATATATATATATATATATATATATATAAACAAATATATGTATTAAACAAAACAATTCTACAATGGACAATGACATTTGTGTGTGTGTAACATTGTTGTTTGTTCTTTGGTGAATGTTCGTATTTTGGTGAATGTTTGTACGTACGTGTATTTGTGTATAATGTTCATGGAGTCTTCCCACAAGTGAGAAACGCTATCTCCGAAGACAGATTACATTGTAGTCGCTTAGATGAAGAAATGAAAAAGAGCATTTACATCACCTCCACGCGAGGTGGGATGCGGCACGAGGCCTGAAGGAAAAAGAGAACGAGGCAAGAGGTCGCCCAGTATTTATAGTATGGGGAGTGTGACCCCCAGTGAGAATTAGGGAACTAAGGAAGAGCTAATTCCAACAATATTAAACTAATTTTATCGTTAATTTATCGTAATATTGTGAATATATTTGAAACGCATTCTTTGGCGTAACCTCTTCCGACGAAATAAATGTAATGAAATGAATTCTTCCTGCTTTTATGTTTCTTCATTTCCAAATATTTGTGTCTATCTCTAAGCTGTCTTGTGGGTGATGGATTATTTATAACCCTACAACTCATTTCTCAGTGACGAGATATTAAATTTCTCTCGCTACTCTGTCGCTATTTCCATGGAAATTGTTCAGGCGAACTACGTTCCATTAACCCTAACATTAACCCTCGCGGCTCCGACTGCGTACACTGAGACTAAATACTCTCATTCCGTTTGAATTCCTTTACTGACAAGTTCCACTCGAACAGCTTCTTCCCATGGCCTGATTCTTTGTGGAAATGACACCCAAGAGGATGCTTCCCCGACTATTACAATCATAACTTGTTGAAGTCTGGAGTTAACCGTTATCTTTTACGCATATCTTCATAAGCTGCGCCTCTTACCTCTTACTCCTACACTCCACGTAACAAACTCCTTTAGTAGCGCTCTACCTGGAGTGGCTCTTGGACCTTGTATAGGGGAATAGTTGAAAACAGTTTGCATTTTCCCTAGACGATCCACATTTTCCTTAAATCTAGGAATGTAAGGAAGCAATATTTTCATCAATATATTATTGATCACAGGAATCCTTGTAGCTTCTGTTGCGGAGAAGATAGCAGAAACCCCTAATCTCATTTCAAACAGTTCCATTGATATTCCAGTAAATTTGGTTCATTCGAACCAATTTACCAAAAAATTCTCGCTCTTTCAATAATCGATTTAGAAGGTTTTGTCTTATGTAAATGTTGCACATTGATCAAAAATAAAAACAAAATCATGAATTGTGATTTATACTTCATTGAATATTTGAAGTAGATCGAGGCTAAAATATTTGCATCAGTGTTTTCGTTTATTATACTTTACTCAATGTAGTCAGTCATAAATGAATTTTTACTGCGTCCAATAAAAGTTTAGTTGAGTTGAAGAGTTGGCTAATTTAAACTTGATTTAGTAGTTGGTTTTTAAATCGAGGTAAAAACCATTATTACGAATGCTGATATTTAAAGTAATCAAGTTTATCCTAACAGAAACATTGATGTAGTAAAATACCGTTATTCCCCATGTATAATGCGTCTTCATGCATAATGTGGACCCCAAAAATTCTACTGAAAGTGTGAGAAAATGCTTCTACTCACCCCTTGTTTGGTAATCAAACCCTGTAAATTGTACCTCGCAAATTTCATTACGGCCAGCGTTTCCTACTCTTATTTAAAAAAATTAAACATAGAATAATTTTATTCAAATTTAATTTTATGATAATTCTTATTTTATTTTACATTTCTAAGTATTGTTATTGACATTGGCATCCTGATGTGGTCACACTTGGGGATTGTTAGTGTCAAATTGTCGTATGTTTGTAGTGAGTAGTCATTTCATAACTGAAATTAACCTATGAAACGGTAATTTTTTAAAGATATTTTTTGTATTTTGAGATTTCCCCTTTTAATCTCTATGGAATCCGTCGAAGAGTATGTTTTATGTTTCGCCATTCCTTTTATGTTTTTAAGTTTGACATCTATATCTATGTTTCATAGTAATTCTATTGTAACAGAAAAACACAATTTACACAAAGAGATAACAAATTAAAGTCAAATTTATACAATTATTAGAAAACATATATCTCTAACTAAACACCTATTTTCGTCTAAGTCAGACGCATGCACGCCGCACTTTACTCAAAACAGTTTTTAAACAAACACAAATATACCAGAATGATGGCCATTTTCGACGCGATTCTTGCTTTCCACAGATGTCTACAACTACGTCCGTGCGTTTCGCTTATATAGGATATAATAGAAGCCAGACAGCGGACAGAGAGCTGAGAAGGAGAGGCTTCACACATGCACATAAATCATAAAGTCTACCTGAGAGCATGACTGACTCTCCGTCCGACTATAAAGCTGTGAAAACGATCTCCTGTGAACACAGAAAGAGAACGAATCCCACTATCAACGCCACAAGCCCAAACCTATAGCCAACAAAAAGTCAGTCGGTTTAAGCATACTCATTTCTTCATTCCTACCTCGGACACCGTATATTCGAACGCTATATTACACGACTAATCAGAGACATTTTCATATCTTGTAAATAAAAATAAATATTTGGTCATTTCTCCAAACCAGTTTCTTATTTGTTTCTTTACTCTAACCATCATCCACCCAGGATCATTAACTTTTGAAACAACTTTTTGAGCTATTCCACATTTGCTTGATGCATCTGTTTCGAATATTAATGTTTAATATCCTCAATTGCCTGTCATTGGCTTTATGTGTTGTGTCCTTTGCATGAGAATTTCATATGTCATCCACTTGTTTTTTTCCTTTCCTCCTTTTGATGGTGTCTTTGCTGATTTCATTAGTGCTCCATTTTCAGTTATTTAGTTTTATTATCTTCCAAGCTTAATATTTATAGCAGAATGTTTTTGTTTACAAAGTGAATCGTTCTAGAGCGCATTGTGATGTAGTTTAGGGGTTTCTTCAGTTTTCTTAAATTTCTGTCATTTTGTCTTTCGTTCTTTATTTTACTGGGTGAGTATGGTTTCCATAGACGGTGCTAATACGCATTTAAGATTATAAGATTTAAAGAATTATTTTACTTACTGCTACGACTGGTAAGAGTCTTCTCCAACAAGGGTTGGGTGTAATTTTCCTTTTCGTATATGCTCGAAGGGAACGAGAAAACTGAAAAGCTGCCAGTAGAGGCCTCGACTCTTACCAAGCAAGGGATGAGTAGCCCTTCGTGCTGGGCTGGAGGCCGCTGAAAAAATTGTGGCGCCCTCATGTTTTTTATGACTTCCGGGACTTCCGGTTGTAACCTGCTGATTATTTCCGTTGTTGCTACTGCTGAATCGAGCAAAGTAATGAAGCCCCACATTTCACAATAGCCAACAAGTGAGAATTTCTATAGTTACTATATTTGTTTTGCTTTTTTCATCAGCACGCCGGTCACTTTTAAATAAGACGAGCAAATTAACTTCCGTCTTTTCCCTCAGCTCGTCATAACGTGATAGGAATGAATAAAGCTAGTTATTATTGGAAAGATCTGCGCTCGGCTGTACAAACTCTCTCTCTCTCTCTCTCTCTCTCTCTCTACGTGTTTTCTTTGCGGGATACAGAGTGTGTAGTAACTGTTCACATGTTCTGTAATTCTGAGCGCTTACGGCTCTACTTATAGCCATTATCAAGGACAATTTTATTTTTACTTTTTAACAAGATGTATGGCTTGTGTATGTTTCTAAATGTATAAGGATGTTTTAATTTCCGATCACAGTCAGCACATAGTGACTGTGTTATGAGTTAATATTATTGAGTGTTGGCATTTTCTTTTTTATTATTAAGGCTTCCATTATTTTTAACATTTAACGTGTGGATGAAGTTATGCTTGTATTTTCTACGAGTATGTTTCCGATAGTCAGGTAATTTTGTGTGTGTGTTTAAATGGGTTTTGATGGAGCTGAGGTCAGATAGTTGTATCGTAAGTCGCCTGGATAGGCATTTAGTAGTGTGACCGATGTAATTATTTATGAGCAGTTTGATCAGGAATACAGTTCCTTAGGGGGCATTCGAACTCATAAAAAATATTCGTTCTTCGTAGTTTTGATTTTGCAGGTGTGCTGTTATTTTTTAGGATAAGCTTAACTGTTTTAATTTTTTTGTAATAGATAATTAATTTAATTTTTTGTTCGTGTCAACTGGGGCAATGTATTTTCTTTATGATATTTCTAAGTGAAGAAACATAAAATTTTTTATAGCTGACGTGCATTTGTATTTTGTAGAAAATATTGATGCTATTTGTGTTTGAATGTTCAGTATCTTTATTATTTACTTTGGAAAGAAATAATCTAATCTGGTGGTCGATGAGGTAGTTTGAAAAACCATTGTTAACTAGTGTCTGTTTGCATTCTTTAAAGAATATTTTGTATCTGAGTGGGCATTCACTCTTAAAATTAAGATGGCAAGAGTTTCTGCTAGTGTTTTTTTTATATAATGAAGTGTTGTTACTGTGGCATCATGCATCCAGGCGATTTGAAAGATATATTTATAGATATATGAATTGCTTTTTTACGGTTTATCAACCATTTGAGGATTATTTAAGGCCGAAATGTATTTTAGGTTTTAAGAATAATTCTTTCTTTTTTTTGCAAGAGGATTGAACCGCCATGCATTCAGGCGATTTGGAAGAAAGAAAGAGAAAACGTAGAAAAGAAAAAGAAAGAAAAAGTAATACGAGACGGGTCATAGGCGAACACACACACAAACGGCTTAAGAGACGGGAATAAGAAAGAAAAGGGTTATTTTTGATAGGTATCAAATGTCGAAAAGAATTTCATTTCAATGACAATGAGATTGAGTGGGCGAGGAGGTGTACGAGAAAATATCTAGGTCACCTGCGAACAAGCGTTGACCGATTTCCGCTTATCCGCGAAAAATGGAATTGTGTTATCAAGAGATGTCACCAAAGAAGAAATCCATTTTTGAACGTTAGGTTTTGATAATTGACGAAATACAGGCAGTCTTGGCTGGGTATGGAAAATTAAAATCCCACTCAAGTAGTTTCACTGGCTAAGTTTTTTCTTTTGACAGAATAGACTTTTGCTCTGCTATAATAAAAATTTTGTTATCAAAACATGAGCCGAAGGAAACTGACATATTTTTATTTCTGCTTTGGGAGACGCCAAATTGGCGACAAACTTGGAGACAATTCCTTTCTTAGACCATGTCAGATAATCCAGCTGTCCAGTGAATTGGCGATAAACTGCTTGACAAACGCCACGTGTTGAACAAAGAGTTGTCATATTATCCGTTCATGATAACGGCGATTTAATTAATTTTTTTTTAGTTAAGCAACGTATTTCTTTTCCAAAACAAAGCCACGGGTTGTTCACGCCCGACTAAGACGTCATTGGCCAAGTGGATCACATGACGCACGAAGGAGGAAAAAGATACCCGACCAGGACCTCATTGGTCGAGAGTGGTCACGTGACGCACGAAGAAAATCAGTTGACGCCCCTATCCAGAGTATAAGTATGAGAAGCCGCTACGAAGAAGTGGGGAGGGCAGTTCACGCCCCCTCAGAAGCATGGTGAGAAAGTGGGAGTGAGGAAAGAGTTACCAAAAATGGAAAAGAGTGGAAAATCCCTAACCAGAAATAAGAAGGGTGGATATGTATTTAGAATTATCGAAGAACCCCTGGCGCCGACAGACCCACCCCGGTTTTGACGGCGTCAATATAAACGAAGCCCCACCAGACAGAAATCAGTTCAGCCCCGGACGGCAGAAGAGGCCAGTTCGTTTGGCCCTGAGTGCCGAGTTCGTTCGACCCAGGCTGGAGAGAAGAGTTCGCGCCCCGACGGCAGAGATGAGTGCCCAGTAGTTCGTTCGCCCCTAGCGGGCAGAAGAGGCCAGTTCGTCGGACTCTGGCAGGCAGAGGAGTTCGCGCACCGACGACAGAGATGAGTGCCCAGAAGTTCAAGCCGCCTCAAGATAGCTGACCAAGATTCACGCACAATTTTGGACTCTTCTTCAACCAAAAACATTTAGTTTGAAGAGCGACTTAGAACCAGACCACAGAAATAAGTTTTTCGGCTTTCGTCCAAAGACACACCGAAACACAAATTTCTTAGAAACGAACAACTTGAAGCGTTAAAATTTGCCTAGCAAAGCGTCGTGCCAAATCCACAGAACGGGTCGGAAGGTAGACACAGTCCTATGTACCGAACAACTAGACATAAAAAGTTTGTTACCTTTTTTCTTTGATACTTTGAACTTTGGGAGTTTTCATTTTATTTTCTTTTATGCATATTTGTGTGTTATCACCCCCGTTGAACTCAGCTTGCATTACGGCCCCAGCCCTGTTTGATCTCGTCTGTCTAAGATCAATTCACAACGTGGGTAGGCAGACTGGAGATCAGTGCAGTTACCCTGGTAACCAGGCGTTGGAAGCGAGTTGGGGACGACGAGGCTGATATCAAATCTAACCAGATTCCTACCCGAATCACCAAAAGGTTAGAACATCACAGCGACACCCGGACGGAGCAGTGAGGAGCGAACAGCTGGCGCCGCGGCGAAGACGTCACAACTGGTGCTGTTTAGGGACGTCACAACTGGTGTCGTGACCGGGATAGGACCCTGGAACGACCACGTCACAACTTGCGCCGTGGTAGATCAGGATAGAACGTCACAGTTGGCGCTGCGACCGGGGGACGACGTCACATTACTGCATTCTACGAGATCGTTCAAGAATGGGAGTTTATTTTTTTGCGAAATTCGTAGGTAAAGTTAAGGACAGAGTCTTTTTCGAATGTGCTTTTGAGAGTATCTTTTTTTGTGTTTTTAGCTAAAATAAAAATATCATCTAGGTAGCGGACATATAATGTATGTTTACAGATCTGTTTAAATATCATGTTTTCTACATGGGACATGTAATAATTTGAGAAGCAAGGATCGAGCGGATTTCCCATACTGACACCATGAATTGGGTGTGTTACTTTTGCCATTATGGTCGTAGAAGGGGACTTTGGCTGTGCATGCATGTAATTTTTTTTAGAATATTTGGTTTGATGGATGAAGATGGGGTAGAATTATTTGTGTACCCAGAGTTGAGGGTAATGTCAATGATTTGATCGACGAGGACGTTTGGGAATGATTTTTAAACGTAAGTGACGCTAAGATGCCTTGGGTTGGTTTTATACTTTATAGAATTTGGAGGAATTCATGGGTGGATGTGATGCTGTAATTGGTGGGTAGGTATGGGGTAATGATGTCATTAAGTAATTTTGATATCTCGTAGATAGTGGTTGGTATCAGAGAAATGATTGGTCATACTGGGTAACCGGGTTTGTGCGTTTTTATATTTCTATATATGTATACAGGTTGGTAAACTCCGATGTTTTTTTTCGATTTTCAGGGAACGGATATTTGCGTTATTCGATGTTATGTGTTTGTTGAACGACATTTTTACGATCTCCGTGGGGTTTCCGCTTAGTTTGGTGAATTTAGTTCGGTCATCGATGATGATTTGAAATTTTTTATGGTAATCGAATTTATCCAAAATTACATATGAATTAGCATTGTCGCTTCGTCTGATGAAAATGTTAGGACTGTTTTATTAGTTCTTTTGCAGGATAACATTTTAGGTTGCGAGTGGAGTCCTTTTTCAAACCTTCGGCGTTGAGAGATCTCTCAGATCTGCGCAAATTGCTACGTCTACACGTGCTTTGAGTTGGGATAGTGATTGGTGTAGAATTTCAATTTCGGCCTTCTTTGTAAAGACCACAAATTTAGGTTGAAGTTGGCAATTTGGCTCTAAATTTAGGAATTCTTTTTTGATCATTTGTTAATTTAAGATACGTTTATATATTTTTTGCTGTTAGGTAGTAGAATGTTTCCATGGCATGGATTACATAGATTATATATATATATATATATATATATATATATATATATATATATATATATATATATATATATATATATATATATTGAGGAATCGCAGAGCCGAGTTAGAATTCCAGTCGAATCCATTATATTCACTCACGTGCTAATACCCTTGGGAAAGGTGTGAATCCTCTTCTTCTCCCTCCTGCTATGGGTAAAATAGCAGGACAGACTTGGTTCTATAGCTTTGGATGGCAACTGGTCTAGAAGAAGGACAACTCTGAATTCAAAACCTGCGCAGGGTCGTTTGGGGACCTTTTGGCACTTAGTGCACCAGGTCTCTGTATTCGCTCCTTCAAAAAGTGTGGATGGCCCTGCACGAAACCTTCACCACTATAATCAAATCTCATGTGCCGTTGTCGGGCTGTCGGTTTCCTGGGAACTGATCTGCTTGGCCCTCATACGTCGAAATCAACAGGAGAGTCGACTATATATATATATATATATATATATATATATATATATATATATATATATATATATATATTAAAGGAATATATTTCAGTGGGTACGCACGTCTCAGGAGACGCCCACATTTTAAACAGTGTGAATTACATCTTTTGGCCAATAGCTTCGAGAATCTTAATAAAAGAAAACGTGCCCGTTGGCCTTGTTCGTAGCAGCTTCTCCGTTGTAAGAGAAACCATTGTCCGTCGTGTTTAATAACACTCTGCCACTGAGCTTTAAAGGCAAGGAAGGTTCAATTACCCTTTTAAGGAAGACGCCTTTCTCCTTCTCGAAAACTCGTATCGGCACGAAATTCTGGAAGTGCTAGGTATATATTCGCGCCCGAATTTTATACATAGTAACATCTAAGGAAATAAAGAATGGTATTTTATAACCCAAATTATTAAATGTTTTCTAGGGTTAGTAAATTTTCGTTTATACAAGATAATTATATCTACTCACACACACACACACACACACAAACACACACACACACACACATATATATATATATATATATATATATATATATATATATATATATATATATATATATATATATATATATGTGTGTGTGTGTATATTTATATATCGTAAGAAAGAGAAGGAAAAGAGAGATTTAGAATACACAGTTCTTAGCATTTACTTTTTTTAAAAAATCAAATATATATATATATATACTTTTCTGATCTAGGTTTCGCGTATATATTTGATGTAAATTGTCTAATGTTTGGTCTGAAATTTTAGAAATTAAGTAAAAAATTCTTTAACAATGAACTTTCGTTGTTCTTTGAACGAAATTGTATTATATATATATATATATATATATATATATATATATATATATATATATATATATATATATGCTTGTGAGTGATCTTTCCCTCTCTCCCTCTTTCTCTCTTTCAATCTATCTCTATATTTATATCTACTACACACACATATATATATATATATATATATATATATATATATATATATATATATACACGCACATAAGCACACACACATATATATATATATATATATTACAGAAATATATTTGTTTTCTTTTGTGTGTGCATATATATATATATATATATATATATATACATTTGTAAAACACATTTGGGGGGAGTTCTTTCACTCTCTCCTCCCTATGTTTGTGTGCCAATGTGTGTCTGTGTGTGCAAGAAAGTAAAGAAAATTTACCTCAACAGTATCAAGATCGCCAACTAAAAACAAACAATTAATTATTCCTGTAATCCTTTAACTTGTGCTACACGTGTGGATCTAGTAAATCAATTTTATTTAACTGCGAGAGAGAAAAGGAAGTTCGTACATGGAAAATGGTGGGCTTGAAAGACACAGTGTTGCAGCACTAGAAACCCATATTTCATTCCAATGATAACACTGAGACAGTAAACAGAAAAAAAATCTTTGCTCGTGTTGGCAAATTTGCGAGTGTGGCTCGATTTTGATAGTGCATACTCAGAGCTAAGTTGTCTTCATCCGCAACGGCGATGAGTGTTAGGCTACAATTCATTTTCTAGCAGTGTAACTCTGTACTTACTTAACACACGTTAGACTTATCACCACGGGGCTAGATTTTCCGATGGGCGCCGATTAGAAACGAACCTCTGGACCTTAAATAATATACCAATTGGTGCCATACTCCGGATGATGTAGTGGTACACATTTTAGGTTGTGCCAAGATATTTTAATAAATTTAAGCAATGGTATGTTCAAATGAATGTTTATTTGATATTTAAACTGGCTACTCGAAACATCCCTCGGCTATTAGTCAAACAGACTAGAATTAATGTAAGTGGGACACTAAGAATGTTCAAATTACTAACAATGGTTAGCACCCACTGAAAACAGGAATCCATCCGCAAGCTATGATTAAACTAGAACCATAATGCTTTGTGCTTGATGAGATAAGAAATGTGTCATCTTTCATGAACTTCTAAACCAACATTAACCATTTAATGCGGAGAAAAACGCCAATAATATGTGAACTGAGAAAAAACAAATGACAAGACTGAAAGAAACAAACAAGAAAGATAGAAATGTCGAGATAGATAGATAGATAGATAGATAGATAGATAGATAGATAGATAGATAGATAGATTTGTACTGAGTGAGATAGTTTTGTTTTAAGATTGCTGGATATTTAAAAATTATATAAAAACGCTCACGTCATATTCTTCAATACTTAACTTCTGTCTGTCAGTCAAGTTGTCAATACCTTAAATAAACACCTACTCCTGTGCTAAAAATGCGTTTCTACTATATGTTAAACTTAATGTAAGTAATGTTAGCTTCAAATTAGATTAATTAAAACTTCAATCGGCTAATCTTACCCAAAATGAGTGTCAGAAAAGTATATTTTATTTTGAAAGACTTTTAATAAAGAGTATTACATTGCCATGACGGAACATTTAGTAAACTTTTTAATGCACTAAATGTTTCAAAACTAAAATTCTTGCAGTCAATTTAAATTAGTTTGAAATACAGAAAATGTATTTTGCTTATTGAAAATATTAAAATTATTCTATTAGCTTGAAATTAAAACTAAAATAAAAGGTTAACGAAAGATTTTGTATTGTAAAAAAATCATTTTAAACCTTAGATATCGCGTATCTGTGGATGTGACTATGTAAATATAATCAATTAAAAAGAATGAAAAAAACTAAAAAACAAAAAGAAAGGAAGAAAAAAGGGTGAGCATGAAAAAGATAGTAGTTAAATGAAGGTTAGTGAAGCTGAGTAAAGAAAAGGAGAGGAGAGAACCGAATAGAAATAAGGAGAGGAAAGAGTAAATAAAGGAGAATGAAAAAAGAAAAGCGAGAGTAAAATAGAAAACGAAGTAATGGATAGAGATGAAGAGAAAAGGAGAACTAAGAGGAAGACAAAGAAATAGATGACATACAAAATGATAAACACAGAGAAATGAAAGGTGAAATATAGAAGAAAGAAGAGGAGAAGAGAAACATGAGCGGTATATAAAAACAGAATGAAGAGACGAGGAAAGAAACAATGCATTGAAGAGAAAAGCAAACGGATAAAAGAGAAAGTCATAATGGAAGAAAACATGAAAAGGACAGAAAGAGCGCGGAATAAAAAAAAATAGGTGAAAATGGATTAACAGAGAAAAGAGAAGGAAAGTTATTGAGCGAAGAGAGGAAACGTTTATGTGAAAGAGAAATAAAAAAAGAAAGACGGAGAATCAAAGCGAAAGAAGTGATGAAAAGTAGTCACGAAAAGAAACAAATACAAAACTGGAAAGAATGAAATGAAAGAAAGAGAGGTGGCGAATAGTAAGGGTATATATATATATATATATATATATATATATATATATATATATATATATATATATCATCAGGCAAAACTTTGGTTGAGGTTTATAGCATATTTCAGGTTGAATTAAACTTCACATAAAGTTATTTTTCTTCGAGGTGTCTTGGATTCTGGTATCAACTATCACTAGCGATGATGTTCTAATTTCTCAGCAAATTTTACTCTCAAGAACACCCAAGGTGTGTCGAAAAAGCGCGCGTTTAAAAGCTATGCGCACACACGCGTACACACACATTTATTACTAAGGACGTAATGGATATTTTTTATTTCTTAATCGGGCATATTTTTATCACTTTAAACGTTATATTTAGTGGATACACATATTTGAATAGACGTTTCTTTTTTGTTTTTGTTTTCTTTTTAGAAACAGCGTATTTGCTTTCGTCCGCTGGCCTGAATATTCAAGAAAACTTGTTAAAGACTATATGCGCCTTCCGGCGGGATTTCAAACCTGAGTCCCCCTTTATAGGAGAAACTGTCGTTAGGTCATACGTACTTTTAACCGACTCATTCACGAAGAACGTCGTCGAGTAAAGCTGTATAGAGCAGTATAATACCATAGTATGTCTTCGTGGTCGAGGCTTTAACAAACCCGTTTCTCTTGCGAATTGGGACTCAAGTTCGAACCCTGGATCTCTCAAATATTCAGTCCAGGAAACGAAAATAAATATACTCTTTAAAAAATAAACGAAACATTTAAGGCAAAATACGGGAATCGATGAAAATTGCGTTTAAAGTGATAAAAATATACATTTATATATATTTAAAATTTTGATTGAAGACGAACGAAATATGTTTTTTTCTTTAGGATTTTTTAGTTAAATTTCGACGTTTCGAAATATTACGCATGTATCGTAAATACGCTCTATATTTTTCCATATAATTTTCAGTAATACCTAATTAGGTTGTAACAAAACGAAACAGATTGTAAAATTTAAGGCAAATATTAAGATTTAAAGAATCCTAATTCTATGTTGTTTTATATCACTTCCCTGCAGAAAATGAACATAAACATTGTTTTTTGAATTAGAATTATATTTTTTTTTGTTTTTAATTGTAAATATTTTCTAAAATAAGGCCGAACGTACATTTGTATAAAGATTTTTACAATGTAACATTTCTGATAAAACAGAAAATATATTTCTATATTTCTGAGATATTATGTACAGTTTTACACTATTCGGACTCTTGACCACATCTTTATGCCTTAAGGACACATGGCACAGTGGATAAAGGCGTTGGTTAGATCCAGTGACAGGAACCAAAAAGTTGTGATTTCAATTCCTGGTTAAGGCATTTGAGAACTTGGAGAGGGGAATTAACAGGAGATAACTGATAACTGACATCCATTAGACATGACACGTGGAACTAGAACAGTCTACCATAGTGAGCGAAGTAAAGGGTTCAGGTCGACATTCCAAACATATGAAGAAGGCCGGAGCCTTCAACGGCCGAATCGTTGTGATAAATATGGCAGCAAAGATGAGAACAATAGTCTAAATAATGTAAATAGAAAATATATTTTCTGATTTCTTTTGAAAATTACTGGCAGTAATGATTTTAAACTATTAATACATCTCAGGTTAATAGTATCGTCATAGACACAGATGAAGAGAAAATATTTAGCGCCATGTTTATTTTCTAGTTTCAACAATATACAGGTAGCGGGGAAATCACCAGAGCCGTGATAGCACGCACAGTGAATTTTACCCTGAACCCGCGAGTAAAGATTGCCGAATGTTTTGAGGTGTAAAAAAATGTTATTATATCTAAAGCTAAACAAAGTTGTTCGAAATTCCAACATATATCAACTGAAGAAGGCCAGAGTGTACAACGGCCAAAACTGTGTTAATATGACAATAAAGACGAAAACAACAGTAAATAGTTACAATACCCTGTTTCAGAAACATATGTGTGCTTACGCACGGGTCTACACACATAAACGCATTCAATAAATTCAAGCTGGCGTGCCTTGTCAAATAGATACATATAAAGTTTGTGATTATCTTTCTGCGTTAAAATACTGATGGAAAAAAAAATTTTCCCACAGTAGCCATCAAACCAAAACACAAATTTGCCTCAAATCAGCCCTGAATGATTTTTCAATCTGTAAAAAGCGTAAAACTGGTAAGTATTTTATATCATGAAACTCATTGCTTAGGCGATTAAAATAATATATCGTTACACAGCAAGAGACACGTTCCGTTGTGAATTTAAACGGGGAAAAAGAAAAGAAATAAAAACGATGAAAAAATGTTTAAAGTCAGACTTTATTGCCGGCACCTATAGACTTGCCTTCAGCCTTCGTCGGCAGAGTCCAATATAACAAGATATCAATCAATCATAATGGTCCACTCTTTTGGCGGGAGAGATCAAAGCAGAACGTGGGTCAGAGAACTGACTTCCAAACGGGAGTTTAATACTGCTGTCTTTGGTTCGGCTAACTCCCTCTTGAAACATTAACGTTACTTAAGTATCTCGCATGGACATCAAATAAAAAAAAAGAAAAGGTGGGGAATATAGAAGGAAAATTAAAGGAATATCATGGCAAAAGAGAAGATAGAATTAACAAATATATATATTGAAACTATTATCCGCTGTTCGAGCCGAGCAAACACGAAGTCGAATGACGATTTTCAAAATAAACAGGTATTTCCAATACGGTGAATTGGAGTCAAGAAGTCATCCAGCATCCGTTTCCAGCATTTGATATTCAGCATATGAAGCTAAATATCATGAATGAAAAGAAAGAAACTCCAGGAAAACAAATCCAACAATTAGAACGAAAATAAAATACAGTGTAACCCGGATATAAGAGAAACCCGGATATAAGAGAAACCCGGATATTAGAGAGATTTACTCTGGTCCCAAATTAGAGCCTGTATTAATGTATATAAAATAGACCAAACCCGGATATAAGAGAAACCCGGATATAAGATACTTCTTCTCCGGTCCTGACAACTCTCTTATATCCGGGTTAAACTGTATGATAATTAATACAAGAGAAATTTCAGAACATGACAGAAGAAATAAAAAAAAAAAAAACAAATGGCAAACATTTAATTCGAGTAAAATAGTTGAATAGGTACCGACCACACGATATAAATGAACTGACATAGATAAAAAATAAAAACGAACATAGACAGATTGATAAATATAAACAGACGTAGATTACTAGACATGAAAAAAATATATATACACACACACACACACATATATATATATATATATATGTGTGTGTGTGTGTGTGTGTGTGTACTGTGCAGCAATCTCTTTTTCATAGCTCAATTAGAATCCATTTTAAACATATATACAGAAACTTACGAAAAAGGATAATAGCCTAATTCACGTAAAAAAAAAAAATACTAACGATAACTGCAGCATTAAAAATTTTTAAAAAAAGCCAACGTTCAGTACTATCATCTATGGACATGACCAAAATGTACTGTCCGGGTCTGGAAAATAAAATCATTCCTATAACATAAGATACTTACATTAAAATCCATAGATTCTGTTTTAAAAAAAAGAATCATCCTCGGTAATAGCTAAAATAATAGCAGAAAGCACTTGGATGTACAGAACATTTAGACAATTTTGGCACAATTTATATCCTGAAAAGAAAACAATTATATGAACAAAAGAAATATTAATTAAAAAATCTTAATCACATTATCCTGTCAGTCGTCTTCAATTATTTTTATTATATATATATATATATATATATATTATTATATATATATATATATATATATATATATATATATATATACACCTATAGTTAGACAAAGACAAACCTATCTAGGTTTCATAAACGGATCGTCAGGGAAAGTAAGGCTGACGATCCGTTTAGGTGAAACCTAGGTAGGTTTGTCTGGCTCACTAGGTGTATCTAGGTCTGCTCTACGGTTGTATTGAGCTCTTTTTGTTAGTTAGTTGTTAACTCGTATCGGCTTTTTTTTTTTTTGGGCTTCAAACCTGTATCTGTGCGATTTTTTTTGTCGACAGAAGTTCATGTTTGTAGCTCTTTCTTTTTTAAAAAATTTTTTAGATTGATTTGATTATTGGCAAATCAAAAATTCGAGGGTTTTTCGAAAACGAGTCTATATATCTATAATTATATATATATATATATATATATATATATATATATATATATATGGTTGGATTGATGTGAGTTTGTGACCCTGGTTTCACGCTTTTGCGATCGTCTGATTAATTTTTTTAAAAATTTGGGTTTATGTAGATTGCGTGTATTGGTGTTATTGTGGGAGGAATCGTCGTCGTGATGTCATTCATGCTAACGCAAACATAGATGCATGTCCGTACATCAGATGAGGTACGCAGACAAACATACACACTTGCTTGTCTGTCGGGACTCATACATATATAAACATATGTGGACAGTTTCGGATTTGACATATGTATGTATATGGGTGGTGTTGTGTCTATACATACGCATTTGTATGTTGAAATTCAAAGATTGGAAGTGTAGCGAAAATTTCTCGTGAATGGTGAATGTATACATGTCAACAATCAGGTCTATTTTTCACTGAATAATATTTCCTCGCATGCACGTATATACGTGTGGTGGGTCTAGTAAAATTATGATAGGTAAAATTACTATTTTTTTAATTTTTTAAATAAAAAGGTTTTATTTGTTATTATTTTAAAGCTGTTATTTGCTTGTTTTTGATTTTGTTTTAACGTAGAAATTTCGGTTTGTAATCCTTATTGGTTGTTTTATTTGGTGGTAAATATGCTGGGGAGGGGGTATTTACGTTAATGATTTATAGCGGGTCTATTAATAGTAGATGTGAAGTGATAGTAATGTTGTTGGAGACAATGATAATATAAGTAGCTAATAGTTATTTAAATTGGTAGAAGTGCTTGGTAATGGTGGTGGAAGAATGATAAAAACAATAAATTTTTGTGGTGGTAGCTTGAACTAAAAAGTGATTTTGATTTTATTTTGGTATATATATTAATTTATTTTGGTAAAATCCTCATAATAGGTATTCTGTGTAAAATTTCTGTGAAAATTGCTATAATTTTTATTTTTTATTTAAAGAAAAAAAATTGTTATTATTTTAAAGCTGTTTATTTGCTTGTTTTTTTTGTTTTTATTTATTTATTCTTTTTTTTATGACTGTGTATATGTGACTTGTAGAAATTTCAGTTTGTAATCCTTATTGGTTATTTTTATGGTGGTATTAAATATGCTGGGAGAGGGGGTAGCTTACGTTAAAAATTATGACGGGTTTATATGATAATAGTAGAGGTGATGTGATAGTAATGTGTAAGGGGGTTGGTGACAATGATAATATAAGTGGCTAATAGTTATTGTAAATTGGTAGTAGAGATTATAATGGTGGTGGGAGAATAATAAAAAAATAAATGTAATTATTATGGTGCTAGCTTGAACTAAAGAGTGTTGGTGTTTTATTTTATTTTATTTTCTATATATACATATTTATTTATTTTGGTATAAATCCTGGTAATAGGTATTTATTCTCATGCCTACATTTGGAAATTATCTCTGATCTTATTGGTTTTTATTTGGTGGTATTAAATATGCTGGGGGAGTAATTTACGTTAATAATTATAGTGGATTTATATGTTAATAGTAGATGTGATGTGGTTGTAATGGTGTTGGGTGTTGGTGGTAATGATAATATTAGTAGTTAATAGTTATTGTAAAGTGGTAGAAGTGATTCCTAATGATGGTCCAATGATAATAACGATAAATGTAATTATTGATGGTAGCTTTAATTAAATTGTCTTTTTTATCCGTTTGGTATAAATTCGGATACTAGGTCATGACATTTGGAGATTAACTCTGATTTTTGTTTATTAAATTCTTTTTGCGATGTGTGTGATATTATTGCTGCTTTTTCGTGTAGGCAAAGTAGGCATTTATTTGTAATGTTGCTGTAGGCAAGAGCTTTTTTCAATACTTTCTAACTTATTGTTGGTGTGATATTTCTGTATTTTTCTCCCATAAAAATTAAAAATAAAAATATAATTTTTACCAATCATAATTTTACACAGACCCCACACGTGTATACATACATGCGAGGAAATTTAAAAAAATTAAAAATCTCTGATTGTTGACATGTATACATTCACGAGACATTCACGATTTCGCTAAAATCTTTGAAACAACATACAAATGCGTATGTATAGACAAAACCACCTTTATACATACATATGTCAAATCCAAACTGTCCAAATGTTTATATATGTATGAGTCTCTACAAGCGAGTCTCTGATAATCTGATGTACGGACATGCATTTATGTTTGCGTTAGCATGAATGACATCACGAAGACGATTCCCCCCACCCCAAATAACACCAATACACGCAATCTACATAATACGATAAAAGCGTGAAACCCTAAAATCACATCAATCCAACCAAATAGGTTGGCTCTATATATTGAGCGCTTTCTATAAGTATATATATATAAATATATATATATATATATATATATATATATATATATATATATATACTTTCATAGATATATAAATAGATTATACGAATGGTTTCCCAGACACCCATGACAAAGCGTTACTGTATTATTAATGTCTGATGTATAAACCAATTGTTTTACGTGGCCCCACATGTAAAAATCCAAAGGATTGAGGTTGTGGGAACGTGCCGGCCATGGAATATCTCCTCCCTGCCTATCCATCTATTAGATATCAGGAAGTGTCTCGCGAAAATATGAGTAAAATGGGCTGGATCACCATCATGCATGAACAACATGGGTCTTCGTATTAGCAGAGGTATATCCTCTAGCTGCTCTGGAAGTGTGATCGAAATCGTTGTAGGCAGCTCCTGTAAGACGTTCAGGGAGAATATGTGGACCTACCAGACAGCCACCTATAATTCCAGCCTACACATTAATCGTAAACTAATGCTGGTGTCTAGCCTCTATTGTACAATGAGGATTTCAATCCGACCAAAAATGTTGGTTGTGAAAATTTGTTATTCCATCTCTTCCAATCGTATCCATAAACAAGACTGAAGAGACAAACAATGGATCGGCAGTTTGTGCAATAAACCATCGGCAAAGGTTCTAACGTGGTGTGTGATCAGAGGGACCCTTAACACGTTGCAAATCATACGGATGCAGGAGCTGCTCTTGAAGTATCTCCATGTGGTACTATGAGATGTATGACATGTTAGGGCTAATTGACGTGTGCTGATACCTGGACTATCTCCTGACAACCTGTAGAATATGTCCTTCGTGGTAAGGAAAACGAGCGGATCTCAGTCTTCCTCGCACCATAGTTTGTGGTTCCACGGACCCTTTCTCAGCAAATTTTGCATGACTCGGATGCCTTCCGTTTGGAAACGCAATCTGATACAGCCTTTCAGCCACGCGTCTATTACCATTCGTGCGGCTATATGTAAAATCATATCTGTCTGCTCATGATATGAATGTTCTGCCATTGTTAAAGGGAACGTTTCTTAGTTAACTTACTACTAATCACGTTAAATTTTAAAGACAGACTAACCACAAATGTACACGAATGACAAATGTAACCTAGTATACATGGCAACACAGCATCATCTACCGTAAAATTTCTTTAACCTCAAAAACGAATGATTTGCGAACATATTTTCATATATATATATATATATATATATATATATATATATATATATAAGCAAGTTACAAGTTTGAGTAAAATGTATCGAAAAATAGTCTACTGTATAACAGTTTTTTTTTTCTTATTCAGAAAACAGCATTATGTACTTACAATGGGCTCACTTGCACCACTCTCTCGCAAGTTGACCTGTCAAAAGTTGAATTCTGTGCGTATATCAACCAGCACATCACGGACAACAGACATACAACAATCAAAATAAGACAAATATTACTGGATAATGACAAAATACTCGTGAATGTATATTATATTAACATAAGAAAAACCCAAACAAATAAAATAAATAGCTTTTAAATAATAAAAACAACTAAAAGAATCGCGTTATTTTGTGTAGCTTCATTCCCAGTAATTCTTTATATCCCAATGAAATATGTCGTTTTTAAGAATGCTACTTTCAAGGAAAATTATTTACTTAAACATAACATATTCAGAAACCGATATGACTGGAAACAAATTGTTCCAAAATTCATGGACTTCTTGGGAAAAACCCAAGAATCATCGTTTACCAGTTTGAGACATAGCAGATAAATCACACCCACTCGAATCTGGAATTTTAAATATGGCTTCTCCAGAAACACAGAAGAATCTACAGAAACCCATTTCTTAATTTACTTTTATTATTTATATTTATTTATATTTATTTTTATTTTATTTTTTTTTTTTTTGGTTGCAATGAACAAATGAATGAAAATAAAAGACAAGTGTATTTTAACATATAAATAAAGAACTTTTATTCATTCACTGTCTCAAAACAGCAAGGGTAGTGTGGAGTTGAACAATGAATTCCACGTGCGTATTCAATTCAGAAATGGTGCGCTCGTCTTTACAGACAAGGGAAATAACTCAATGGTCCTTTATATGGGAAGGAACTTAGCTTCGCCTAACAATAATAGTATATGTGCACACATAAATTATATCATATTCACTTTAAGATACGTTCTTCTGTGTTGAATGATATTTTATTTAATGTACGCTGTTTATTTTTATAATAACAGCTTCTAGCGTTTTGAGTTTTTCCTTGCATTGTTTGCTGTACAGTATTTTGGTTTCATCTGTTATTATTTGTCCTATGTTGATAGTTTTACTTTGGTCATTCATGATGTGCTGGTCGATGTTTCGACAGGACAGACATCAATCTGCGAGAGACTGTGGTTAATGTGTGTCCAATGTAAGTATTTATTTATTATTATTTTAAATATTGGTGCCGTGGGTGCAATATCCCAGGAGGCATGAAAATTCGTTGACAAAATAATTTTTACATAGAGGGTGGATTTATAAGATCCGATATTGTTGTAGATTATTAAGTTAGATATTTAAACATATTATAGTAAATAATAAATTATTAATGTTTTTTTAGGATCACTGTATGTACCGATGACTTGTGTTTTAATTGGTTTTTCATGCTTTTTATAAGGAGGCTGTATTTGATTACGATAGAATAAGTTAATGGTGACTGGGATCATTTATTCTCAATTTCGCTAAGGCTAATTTTATTTGTTTGTCGATGACGTGGTTAGGGAAATTATTGCCTATGAGGATTTGTTTAATGTAGCTAAGTTCCTTATATAATAATATGTCAGAAAAAGAGATTACCTTGTCTCGATAAATCACGTTTTTTTTTATAACATTTATTTTGTATCTCTGGGGGCATTCACTTTTGTAGTTGAGTAAACACGAGATTCTGTTAATGTTTTTTTTTTTTTAAAGCGTGGTGGTAAAATTACGGATGCAGACAAAGTTATTCTACAGACACCACATCGACTTTTGATAATGATTGCGAAAGTTGAAAGTACTTGAACAAAAATAACACAATATGAACTTCAGACAGTCTATCGACAAATTCGAGCACAATACCCAACACTTTATATGAAAATTGTTAAAACACAATAAAAACTTAAACAGACATAAATTGCTGGTTCTTTTGAATCAAGCTTGTTTGGATAAATACTTGCTGCCTAAATATACTTATATATTATTATTATTTGAAAATATTTCTTTTTTGCTTTGCATTTTTTTTATGATTTACATGTCGGGTTTTCGTGCAAACGAAGGATATTTTGGGACTGTTTCAGCTGTTTTTGGCTGATTAAGCTATTAACAAAAAAAAAAAAAAATTTAACAGAGCCTCTTTGCAGGATATAGGATGTGCATGTTAGAATTATTTTTAGATTTTGACAGATATGCTGAACCAGAGATATTGTTAAATTGCTCTTGAGTTCATTTCTTCATCAGATCCAATGTTCCAACAACAGGATCAGCTTTAATTTTTAAGTGCTATTTTTCCTTTTTTCTCTGTTTATATTCTATTTCTATTTTCTGTTTTTTGTTTAATCATCATCATCATCGTCATTATTATTAATAATTATTATTATTATTATTATTATTATTATTATTATTATTTCCTTTGATTTCTGGTGTGTACACATTTCTTTCCGAGTCCCTTAGAAACCTAAGGTTAGAAATGGCATCATGACATTTTACACTGACAAATATATATATATATATATATATATATATATATATATATATATATATATATATATATATAGATAAAGCCCTTCGTCAAGTGTGGGCTGTACTTGGGAGAACAATTTTTTTGTATTTCTCTGTGGCATGGTTTTCCAAGGATCCCTTCAATTAGTCTACTGGAATCTTTTCCAACCAATTCCAAGGCTCCAACTACAACAGGGATTGTAGATGTTCCCATGTGCCACATTTTTGAGATTTCGATTTCATTATTATTATTATTATTATTGATTTTTGCTATGGCCACACTACTTTCCAAATCTGCTTGAAGACCTAAGGTAGGTACTTGCCTGTTATTATGGCTACATTTCATGATTCGTTTTTCTATCTCCCATAACATCACTAGCATTACATAGACAAAGTTCTTAGTGTGTAGGCTGTACTTATCAAGACAAATTATTGTATTTCTCTGAAGCTGGGATTTCCATGTGTCGTTTTGTTGTTTATTTATCATTTCAAGCGCCCCTATTAAGATAGATACTATTTTTCTGTTTCGTTTTCCACGTATTTATACTTCGATAGCTTTTGAAATTCCTTGGTTGATATATTACAATCCGCTGCGCAAAACATATCAATTAGTAAGCAAGTTTTATCTTTTCGCTTTTTGACAATTATGTCCGACCTATTTGTTTCAATCTTCCTGCCTGTAAAGATGGTTTAATCCCATACAATTGTGATGTCTACTATTTATGTAACTGGTGCTGGGTGATATTCATACCAGTGTTTATTAACATCATTTCCAAAGTGCTTGCAAGTGTATTTCCCCTCCATCGTGACGATTTTATATTCATTTGTGGCAAGTATAGGATCCTGAGATTACGTGTTCTATGATTTCCTGATATTTATCACAGAACCTGCATTTTGGAAGTATTACAATTTTCGTAGGCTCTTTGAAGTTACATCCATCGCCGAGAATGATCGTAAGACAAATAATCGACAGTTGAGACTATTGTTTGGGCGTGATGAAAATCTGATGCAATCCTGGATGAAGCAATATTTTTCATGGCCAAACAAATTCCATCATACACCCAGAAAATAGATTCATATTGCAGCACACAATAGCAAACCTAATCTGAGCAAGAAATAGAAATGAATTACACCCTGTCATTCCAGTCGGTCTAAAACTGACTGTATGGTGAAAGAAAGGAAACTAAAATGGTTGTTTCAATTATTTGCACAAGGGTGTAATTCTGTTTTTAGAATTCAATTTAATGTTAATATAAGTCGCACTTTTCTATAGTATTCTTTTCGTACTATTTCTTTCATTTTTATGGTGAATTCCTTCACACTCATTTCCACCGAGGTACTGAAAAACATGTTCTTAATGTCCATCTCTGGTTCTATTTCATGTTCTCTTGATTCTCCTATTCTGGTTGCAGTTCTATTTTACTTCATTAATTTCATCATCTATTACTCGGTTATTTCTTATGATCTACCGTCTGACATTGGCTAGTTTCCTTTCGTCAATGTTCTTTCTAATTATTTGTCTAACTTTTTTCTCGTAAAATATCATGTATATATACATATACACACAGTCATAAAAATACACTGTGCCTAGATCAAAAGAACAATTCAGTTATCGAAACATCCACTGAAAGTGTGCAAATATTAAAAAAATTAAATAAATAAAAATTAAGAACATAAAAAATTAAATTAGAAGGAAAAGTTTAAATTTAAAATGAAGTCAAGCAGATTTCAAATACAATTTCAAAAGTGGTGTGTGTGTGTGGGGGGGGGGCTTAAGCATTGGAACACGAGCAGAGGATGACATTGGCCAAAAACTAAAATGTTCGACTTGCCGATGCCAATAAGAGTGATAATAACCAATCTTTATAGGGTAGATCACCCCAAATTAGCTGAAGGCTCATGAAGAAACCCATTAAAGCAAAGAATACAATAGATTTTACGTTTAGGGATATTTCTCACCCTCCTCATCATACGACACCCTAAAAGTGAGATTCTCACACTTATTATTATTAGTATTATTATTACTATTAAAGAAATTACAATGAATAATAATTAATATTATTGAATAATTATTATAATGAATGATAATATTATTATTACATGATTATTAACTAAGACATGAAAAATAATTCCTTATACTTTCATGAATGTATAAAACAATTGAATAATTTCTAAAATATAAAGAAAAAGAAACAGAAGTAAATGAGGCCTGAGTAGCCAAAAATAAAACAAACAAAACATCCAAAGCTCAGGGCCCGCTTAATAGTAGGGGACAATATATCCCAAACATGAAACCATTCCAGATAAGATCGGAATGATGTGCCAAGACTAAAAGAAATCAGGAATTCTTCATGGCTATTAGTTTCAGACGCAAAGCGATATTCATAGACGTCGGTATCTATCTTGATGACACAAATATTTACTCCTGCCTAAATAGTAAATCAGATACGTTTGATACGGTCAAACTAGCAGCTGATCTTAAAATAGATGACCTTTCATCCGACGTTAACTGATGCAAGAAAAGGTTTATTAATTTTAACTCCTCCGAAACGAAACTGCTCTCTTATAATCGACGTAGAAAACCATTTTGTCTGCCTTTAGCATGGCTAGAGCTAAAATACAAGACAGTAACACTTTGCGTCTTCTCTATCTTACATCTTCCATTTACATGGGACGGAACGACTATATCGAATCAACCGCTAAGTCTGCTGCTCGCAAAGTTGGTTCACTGTGCCGTCCTAGACAATTTTTCTCGCCAGAATCTATCTTAAAATTTTACCAGTCTCCGATTCGTCTGTGCATTCAATATTGCTGCAAGATCTGTTCTGGTGCTTCTGTTACGTATCTACAGATTCATGAGAAAATTCAAAGAAGAATCTGCAATGTTGTCGGCATTTTGGCTTCAGCCGTTTACTCACCGCCGTAACTTATCTTCTCTGTCTTTTCTGTAAATAGTGTATACTGATTTTTTTTTTTTTATGAGTTTCCATTTTTTGTACCTCAAATTCACAAGTTTAAGCGCCAATACAAGATTGACAGGTATCCTTCATCATTTTACTGTTGCATTGGCAAAATCTCACCACAAGTTCTATGATAACAGTTACTTCTTTCGCACTTCTCGCTTGAAGAACTCTCTTCCAGATTCTTGTTTTCCAGTCAAGTGTATATTCAAATATTTAAATACAACGTCAATCTTAATTTTCTGTCTCTTTGAATACTGTTATTTTCATCCGTTCTTATATTATTTCACCCACAGTAACACCTTGCGTCTTGCTTGGGGTGAAATGATTAAAAAAGGTAAAAGGTTTGAAATTGGCGTACTCTGTCAGCACTCCTGCATTTTGTAGAAACAACCAGAAAAGAAACCTTAGCATGCAAATAAAGAAGACTCAAAAAAAAAAAATGAAAAATATGACCCCGCTTCCCACCACGTGTTTGGATTATCATCTATCAGTTGCGTTTCTATGTTCGGGCACAGAGGAAGCTGGGGAAAATAAAAACTGGCGTGCCCGATCCCGGGAAACAGCTGCACTTCACCATTGCCATAGTCAGCGTAACCTACGGTTTCGAGGGCTGGACATTTTTCTTTCCTTGTCCTGAATCTACGCGTTCGGGTGCCCGACATTACACCCAATCTTGTTTCACATCTAGTCTAGGCTGGGGTAAATAACGATTCTGCAGCCAGGTGACTAAGATCAAAGTGCAGTATATCTTCCAACAGCCGGTTCACATCTCCAGTTAGCCAGCCAGCCATCTTCCGTAACCCTCCAGTTTCTACCGCTCCAGCTATCATTATCTGCAGTTCCAGTTCGCCATCGGCCACCGCTCATCTCCATCTCCAGTCAGCAGCAACGATATGCAATAAACTGTCCTTTTCAGGACGATGCTCTTCAGCAAACACAAAACATCTTCTCGTCCTCTATATGAACACACAGAAATATTTTTGGCCTAGTGCACTGTAACCTTACTATGGTTGATGTATTTCCTAAAGGGTAATAAATTAGGCAATATATTTTTTACTCAAGTCTTCGTTTTGTCGTTGTCCTTCGTCATTCAATATCTGTTTGCGTGTCCAGTACCTAAAGCAACAAACTGCCTGAGTATCGCATACGTGTGAGTTACACTCATTGTAAATTCCCGTAATTCTTCAGTACAAATTTACATAAAGTTTATTTTAAGACATTTTCTTTATGTTTATACGTTGCTTTACAGTATTTACTGGCCTGAATGTCCGATGAATTTTTATAGAAATTATGCGTCCTCCGACCGGAATCGACACTGTATCCTATACGGAACCGTCATATAGCCTTTATAGACTGAGTCACAGAGGATCGTTTCGGCTAGCAAGGTCGATTTTACTGTCTTTAAACTACAATTCTCCAAGATTTTTTCTCATACATTCATTCTGCTCGATGCGTATCCAAATGTAAACGAATGACATCACACATTATGAAATAGACAAAGTCCGACAATTATTTTAAGACATTTTTTTATGCTTATACGTTCTTTTTATAGTTACAAATATTTAAGTAAATGCTCTGTTTATAATAAACAATATTAATAACATTTACCGGCCTGAATGTAGAATTGTAGGTTAAGAATAGTAAAATCGACCTTGCCAACCGAAACGCTACTCTGTGGCTCAATCGGTAAAGGCACGTCAGGCTATATGACGGCTCAGTATAGGATACAGGTTCGATTCCTGTCGGATGACGCATATTCAAGCCTGTAAATTTTGTTAATACTGTTTATTATAAACAGAGAATTTTCTTAAATATTTGTATCTATAAACAGAACGTATAAACACAAAAATATCTTAAAATAATTGTCGGACTTTGTCCATTTCATACTGTGTGACGTCATAAAATCAACAATTGTAAGATAGAATGTTTGTTTTTTACCAAGGGGAATACAGCAAGGAATTCGCTTTGAACTGATGACATCAGTACCAAGAACAGAAATGTAAATATGTTGGGATTCTTTTAACAGACAACGGTAAATGCGACGCAGAAATCAGAAGGCGTATTTGATTCGCTATGGATGCCATCAAAAAGCTAAACAAAGAATGAGGAAAAAGGAAACATTGCCAAATCTGTATGAAGTTTTATATGCGATAAATTTTGTTAAAATTTTTTACTCTAAATTTACTTTTTACATAATTAATTATAGTCAAATAAGATTTACAAGCAGCTGCAGCGAAACAATATTTCTATCACTAGACCTAGCAATTGATTCAATATAATCACTCCTCTTCATGTCAGTGGAAAACTAGGGCCCAAAAGGCGCAAAGTGTTGCTCTCATTGATATTGACAGAAAAGATTTTCTATGGTGATTCTATTATATCAGTTTTATTTTAGAAACATTCATATTTACAAGCCATTCCTTGCCTTTGGCAACCACTGATTGGAGATCCTTTTCTATAGTAGTTGTCAATTCTTATATATCTAACGAATGTTTCCTTTTTAACTGAGCCCACCAATAGTAAATCCTCGTACGATTTCTAGTTCTCTTAATATTACCTTTAGTGCATTTGTTAAACTAATCAAATTTGGAGAGGCATTTTTATCTTACGCCTCTTTCTGTCCTTGGGTATTGACTCAATTCATTTTCTATCCGTGTCCAGTTAGCCAGGATAATTTCTGGATTATTCTTCCTAAATATATCTAGTTTTCTAACATGTCAAATAGATCTTTGTGCCGAGGTTCTCGACAAAATCCAAAGACGTATATGCAATATGATAGGTCCTCATCTGGCATCTCAACTACAGTCATTTTCTCACAGACGTGATGCGGCTTCCTTCTGTCTTTTCTACAAATATTTTCGTGGCAACTGCTCTGATGATCTACTTTCACTGGTACCCCAACTGCATGAATGTAAGCGTGCTACTAAGTCGAAATTTCGGTCCCTGCCTTTCACTGTCGAAACAATTAAATGTAACCGCCTCTTCTACTCCAACAGCTTCTTCTCTCGTACTTCCCGTCAGTGGAACTCTCTCTCTTCCTCTTACTTGCTTCCCTGATAGCTATAATCAAATATTCAAATGTAATGTCAATCGACATCTTCTGATGCCTTGATCTTTATCCCCGTCCTTCTCTTTATCCTTTCCTCAAACATCCCTCTTTACTCTTTTTCTCACTCTCTGTAATTCCTTGCGTGCTTATGTTAATCTCACCTGCCTTGGGGTGAAATGCTTAAAAATACCCTAATGAAACGCTTTTCCATAATCTATAAAACATATAGATACGTCAATCTGCATCTCTCTCTCTCTCTCTCTCTCTCTCTCTCTGGTATTATTCTGATCATAAATATAGTATTTCTTGATCAGTAGTTATTAAAGAAACCAAAATGTTCTTGTCTGTTAAGCGTTCTAAATCTGTTGAATTCTATCTTCATCAAAGTAAGGAGGATGAGCTTCGCTGTGCGGCCCACTGTACTAATTATCCCATAGTACTAGCATTCATTTGTCCTCAGGGTCTTAGGCAGCGCTAGGAAGATGGATCTAATGCAGTCTGCCGGTATGTCGTCACTGCTATATATCTCATTTATTTCTATAATATTGTTGATTAATCGTCTAATGATGATAGCATTTCAATTACAATCACATCAAGTCCTGCTTCTTTGCTCCTGTTTATGAACTTAGCCAGTAATTATCTTAATTCAGACTTCAAAGCTTCAGGGCCTTACACATTTTTTAATGTAGGTTAGTAATAAATTAAAAAAAAAATACTTAAAGCATCCGTGCGTAATATGATAAAAGGTAAAGCACTTTTTTAATGCAGTGTGCTAAACAAGTATACGTAACTATGTAAGTAGGTATGACATTTCATATACAAATTACTTACAATTAGGCTGCCGCAAAAGTAATGATTTCTAATTCATTATGTTAGACCACAATGTCAAGGACGGATGCTGGAATTATGCATGTTTGCTTTGTTACTGATAGAAAGTGAGCGTTGGCATCTGAGAAACCATATAGTGTATATGAGCACGGTTATGTTTTGCATTATATATTTTTACTAATGTATGACAAGACGTGTTCATCGCTTGAGAAAATGCATGAGCAATATAAATTAATAGCAGCAAAATGTATCTGATAAATTGATATATCCAACAGTGTTATTTTGCTTTTGAAAATAAATATGTCGATATTTCCGTTGGGTGTGTGCAAAAGGTAGCAGTTATCAGCACTAGAATCGGATTGGCGTGTCGATTTCAAAATACAGCAGAATCTGCTACTGCCGTTTTGGAACAGAAATAAACTTAAAATTATCTATTAATGTCTTCTCATCGTAGCTATGAATTAATAACAGGGAAAACGGATCTGGACAACCAATCACAGAGAAGAACATCACTGAATTCATATCCACTCCATGTACGGTAACCACAACAGAAAAAATTTTAGTAATGTGAGGCAGTGATTATGTATTGTACAGGGTTAAAATTCAACATAAATTACTTCCACTCTGTTCATCGTAGAAGTGTAAATATAGGAAGCGGTTAGCGTCGTTAATGTCCATTGCAGTTAAGGAATTATAGTAGCTTAAGTAGGTCATAAGCATCTTCCCTAACAACCGGCTCATTTTGCTTAATTTGCTTTTATAAAGCATAATAAATCCCATATAATTGAAATAAAAAACGGGAAACTTGCAATAAACAGTGGAGAAACGGGGAGATAAAACCTCTGTTTTTTCCATTTTATTGATGATATCCGATAAATGAATATATTAATCCGATATTACATTTCCAACACGCTGCATCTTACCCTTATTGTTACCATTATAAGCGGTGAAAAAGTGACTAATGCGTATTTGATAAGGAAAAGAGGCAGTCAAAGTTCATTTGGGTCTTAAATTTTTCCAATAAAGCGCAAATATTTGAATAGTAGAAACGAGCGAAGGTTAAAAGTCAATTGTCATTATTTTCCCATGAAAAGATAATTATATTTTCATATGTTAATAAGTAAATCTGCGTGTATACAAGGAGGAATGTACAAATAGGGTGTGCAGAAAGGTTTTTGAATCGACCCAGTAACAAACACTCCTATAAGATATTGGTCATTGGTTAAATTTTGCGAAGTAGGTTGTGCCACTGTATATATATATATATATATATATATATATATATATATATATATATATATATATATATATATATATCACTGAACATTGAAGTCAACACTCAGAGGCGACAGGCTGTTTCGTGCTGGACGCAATCGCCAGGCCTGACGATTACGTCCAGCCTGTCGCCTCTGTGTGTTGACTTAAATGTTCACTTTTATATTTATATTTACATACGCTCTATCTCTGATATTGAGCACTTTATCCCATTAATATAGCACACCTTAAAATTATATTTCTTTATATATATATATATATATATATATATATATATATATATATATATATATATATATATATATACACACACAAGCAGCATGGCCCGGCGTTGCCCGTGCTTGATTAAAAAATCCTACGACTCATACAACAATCGCTATCACTTGAATTAAAATATTTTTGCCATTCCTTGCCTTTAAAGAACTGCCCTTTACCATGCTGATGTTGCTACATGCCTTACTTCTTGCCTATCTCACACTGTTTTTTTTTTTTAAGCTTTATACTAAACATTAAATCTGTTACGAAAAAAAAAAGACTAAACAAAATGAACACAAAACGATCAGCTTTAAAAACCGAATGAAAAAAGAATGTTAACAACAAATACTTTTTCACACCCAACCCACTTCTGCGGAATCAGAATCAACGTTGAGTTTAAGGAAGCAAATGAGCCAATTGGATTAAAGTGACTTAAATTTTTCCCACTTGTGACGAATGCAGCTATCGATTTTTTTTTTTTTTGCATGCTAGCATGCTAGTTAACATTCATGTCAGTCTGCTGTTGGCTCTCACGCTGGCCAATAGAATCTTCCTGCCTATTCGTGGCAGCCAGCTATTGGCTCTCACTCTGACCGCAAACTACAGGAAAACTGCCGTAGAAGCATAAACAATTGATTATTTAATCTATCGATGGGAGTTGGGAAATGCAAAGTCGGTTTTGGCCTTCCCGCTAACTTGGAGCATGTGCATGTAAATTTTGGTGCAAATCCGTCGAAAATTGCAGCCGTGCGTTCGTTACACACGCACACACACCCTGCCTTTTATATATATATATATATATATATATATATATATATATATATGTGTGTGTGTGTGTGTGTGTGTGTGTGTGTGTGTGTGTGTTAATTGATTTAAAATATGTTTTTTCCGCTACACAGTTCTAACCATGTTTCAAAAATAGAAGCTAAAAGCCCCGAATTTAATTTTGCAATTAAATTAAAAGCATTAGTTCCATTTCATCCTCAAGCGAATTTTGGAGTAACTTTTAAAAAAATTACTGGGTTTTAAAGACACAGCTAAAATCACGTTTCCATGATTACAGAATATTCTACTTCAATTGGACAAGGGATGTCTAGGTTTTCCTTATGACAGTATCATTGCTATCAATTTGGCTAAATTTGGGGGGTAGGGATGTATTTTTCAATGAAAATTGACATCCATTGAATGCATGTCGTCTGGATTTTTTTTCTAAATTATTGTTAACGGTAAAAAAATTCTTACGGCATTTTTTTTTCCATTTATAAATTTAAAGATTTTCGGGGGTGTTCAGATCATAATACTTTTTATTTAACTACGATTTAAAATATTCTCATTTTTAATTTTTTTTATACTATATTCTTTTTAAGAACAGTTAAATGTATTAGAATCCACTATATTATGTAGGATTATTTTAACATCAAGTTTAAGTATATGAGGTGTCATTTTTTTTTTTTTTATGAAAAATTTATGACTATGACGGCAAAAATGGTGACTTAATTTCACTGATTTAGTAAACTTTTATTTTATATATAAACCTAGTAATATATTGTTTCTCATGTAAGTACAAAGGACATGGGTCATTCAAAAGCTTACATCTTATGGCATTTCATATTAATTTTATTTTACTATAGGTGTTTTTATTGGATTCTTTTAAGTGCTTGTAGTACTAATTAAAAGAAGTTTAGGTTAGAATTCATTTTATTTAACTACAATTTTAATTACAATAGCTTGTCTCACAGAGTAATCAAGTTTTTGGCGTTTCGCCATGGTGCCGGCTGATGCAACGTTTACAAATGACTAAGTAAGACTTATTCTTTAGTGGAAATCAAAAAATTTGAATATAGCATATTGTTTACATTGTTTTTCTCAATTTTGTCCCTTACTTTTGGACGATTATATTTTGAAAATAAATAAATAATTGTTATAATTCTTTTTCTATCCTTTGCAAATGATTCAAATTTTAGTATGTTATTATGGATGATAACGACTACCAGTTGTGAAAATTTTAGCTTTTCACAGTTGTTATTTCTAACAAATATTAGGTTTTAAAATGTTGTCCCTTAGTTTTGGACGCTACTGTATATCCAATAAGATCTAATTGATATTTTGAGCTGTGAGAAAGATTTGCTAATACTTGCTACGTCGGAGTATTCTTTAAAAGACCATGAACTGCTTAATAAAATATGATTATCCACTAAAAGTAACGTTTAAATTGATTATATATATATATATATATATATATATATATATATATATATATATATATATATATAGCGGAATATGCTTGGATAAAGCGAAGAAATAAGCGATTCTTCAACACGGCTCTAGAAATTTAAATCATTTTGAGTATTATTTTTCTTTCATATTTAAACAAACGAATTAAAAAGATTCTTTTCGAAGCAACTTCACACAAAATATTTTGTATAACTTTTCTTACAGTAAAACCGAATGAATTGCGTTACTACAGAAGAAAACAGAATGCGTTTACATGTGAGAATGTGTGCAACATGGACATATATTAATTAATGCGTATAAATTGTACCAGTCGGCAACATGAATAAGCGGTTGTGCTGTCTTACTACTGTTGACGCTCGTAAACAAATTTAGTCTGCATGATTTTTTATGTATCAATATCGCTAAGCATTTTTGTAATATAATATACTCGAATAAATATGCGAAAATGTGACTTATTAATTGTTTGAATTTCAGTTACCATAACAAATGAACGATCACCATGATCAAAGGTCAAAAACAAAAACTAACTAGCGAACAAGAATTGATGATTGAGTTAATGAAAAAAACGGCTCTAGAAAAAAAATAGATTTATTGTTGATTATATATATATTGGTCTTCCAAAATATTGCAGCAAACAAAAAATATTTATTTGCAAATTCAAAGAATACCGCTCGTCTTATACGATGTCGCTGATTGTTTAATATATATGAATATGAAAGTTCAAATTTTTGGAGCCGGTCCGAGTACAAAAATTAATTAGCATTCAGTTTAAGTAATATAACTTATATCTGTTGCATTTTTCTACAATTCTTTAACGGGGTTTCGTTCATATATATATATATATATATATATATATATATATATATATATATATATATATATATATATTTTGCGTGTGTTTGTTGAAAGAACAAATAGGAAACATATCAATCTAACATGTTTCAATTGTATTAAAGCTTCGTCAGAGATTCAGAGATTTTTGTGTTTTTTTTCTCTCAATTATTTTTACTTCATTTAATTTTTATTTTTTTTTGTTCTTATTTTATTTATTGTACGTATTACTTTATTTTAATAATTTTTGTATTTTTTATCTTTCAAATTTTTTTAAATTTAATTGAAATTTTATTTAATATTTTATTTATATTTATTAATTAATTATTAACTTATATTTAATATTAATTTTTAGTTAATATTAATTTAATTTTTATTAATATTAATTTTTTCTCTATTTGTTAATTTACATTTTATACTCATTATTTTATATTTAATAATTTATTTAATATTTTATGTTATTCAATAATTTTATCTAATAGTGATTTTATTTAATAATTTAATTATTTATTGATTATATTACATGTATTATTATTGTTTATATTATCTCTACTATTATTTTTGTATTCTATATATTGCTTTAATATTATTTTTAATTTTAGATGTTACTTTTTTGCTTACTATTTTGTAAAAACTTTCCTCTAATTTTCAAATATATTTTCGATTGATGATTTTTACTAGCATAATTTTTCTTTAATTTTGTGATTCAGTCTCAAACTAAGTTGTGGATTTAATATTTTAAAAGATACGTCAAGGTTATTTACTGCCTAATTGAACCCCTCACTCACACTTCTACTACCATTAGATTGAGGCTTATTTAAATTTATATCTGCCCCTTTACTCTCCTATCTTTCTTGCTTTTTTTCTTTTTCCTTTTCTCTCTTCCTCTTCTTTTATTCGTTTAATATCTAAATTCTAACTATAATATTGGACGTTTTTGTAAATCTTATATCTAGATCTTTATCTAGTGCTCCCTCTTTATTCTTCTCTCTCTCTCTCTCTCTTCTTTTTTCTTTTCCTTTTCTATTTTCCTCCAATTATTCTTTAAATGTTTAAATTTTAAGCACCTACTTCATTTCCTCACACCTCTAGTTGACAAGGCCTCCAAGTAAAATTTTGTCGGTTGAAATAGCTATTCTGAATGAAGTGATTTTGGATTTCCATTCTATGTAATTTATATGCTCTGTTAATATAAATACATTAAGCTCTTTTTGTGGATCAGTTTTAATATTTTATATTATTAGGGATTCATTGGAACATATTATTACCAATATATATATATATATATATATATATATATATATATATATATATATATATATATATATATATATATATATATATATATATATATATTAGACAACAATTTATTCATTGCTCTCTCTCTCTCTCTCTCTTTTCTATCTCTCTCTCTCTCTATATATATATATATATATATATATATAAGAAAAAAACACAGCAAGATATATAATCGGTGTTCTTACAGATATTTTTATTTTTACAAAATAGTGCTCAATGTAAATTTACAGAGCATTAATATTATAAATTAATTGATTTAAAATATGTTTTTTTTCGCTACACAGTTCTAACCATGTTTCAAAAATGGAAGCTAAAAGCCACGAATTTAATTTTGTGATTAAATTAAAGACATTAGTTCCATTTCATCCCCAAGCGAAAAATTTAAACATATTTTAAATCAATTAATTTATTATATATATATATATATATATATATATATATATGTGTGTGTGTGTGTGTGTGTGTGTGTGTGTGTGTGTGTGTGTGTATTGAGCAATGAATAAATTGTTGTCCAAAATATGCAAAAATAACAGTGTAACAGATATTTTTAACATATATATTTAACAAAACAACACAAAAATATCCTGGAATACGAAAGAGTAAATTTATTCAAGGAAATTACCAGTGGTTTCAATTTCAGAATCTCTCGCATCTCTTCTGGACGGTCTCCTTTTTCAAGATGGTGAATGTCCCCATAATCATATCTTCAGTTCATCTTTGGTGTTACAAGGAGTTCTTTTTTTTTTGTCACTCGCCCGACTTTGCCTAATAATCAAGGGGGTCGCAGTCTGGGGAAATAGGGGGTCAGTTGTGGTCGCAGATATGTCTGACAGTCATGAAAGTGTACTCCTTCTTGAGTGACATGGTGCAGAGTCATGTTGCCAGACATGTGTTCTCCCAGCAGCCACGCTATTGACCCAGGTCAGCCCTACCTTCACAAGGCACTTGATATAGGCATCCGTGTTTGAGTCTGAGGCACTGTGAGAAGATGAACATAACATCGTCATCCCTAGTGATCTCTCCAAACACCTTCGTAATCACCATTAGACTTATCTAACTCTTTCCGTGTCCTCTGTACTGTCCTCAGATTGACGCCCAAACACTCTGAAATTATTAAACATTTCCTACATCTTGTCGGTGAAAATGTATTTCGTGCGACCACCTATTTAAAAGTATCTCTATAAACTACCTTACCTGAACAGGCAGAAGAAGTGTAATTCTTTTAATATTATTGTTAATTATTGCTAAGCATGTAAAGACCTTTACTTGTGTTCATTGATTACACAATATCATTATTGCACTTTAAATACTAGAAGACTTTATTTAGATGGAAATGAAATTCGATTAATCCTCAGTGTTTCGCTGGAATAAACAGCCTGTATGAAGATAGATAGGACAGTCAGTAAATACATAAAAACAGAAAGAGGAATGTGATGAGGATGAGTTATTTACTCTGATCCTTTTAACCTATACATGGTAACGATTATCGTAAGGTAACTACAATACATACAATGATCTGCGGATATGAACTGAACAACAAAAGTTGGACATATGGCAACGTGTTGATGAGATACTCAGAAACGAAAGTGAAACCAAACTTCGACAATGATGTCAGGAAAAGAAAACAATGACAGACCTATTAGCGGTAAGATGACAGAATGTGTAATCTTTAGTAAAATAGCCAGCCAAAATGGTGAGTAGTAACCCCAGAAACAAACAGGTACATAAATTTTAGGATAGGTTATTATTGTAACAGATGACTGAAAATATGATAGAGAAATGCCAATGTGCATAGCAAAAACAAATGAAATATTCTCGAAGCTAATAACGCCTTAAGAGATATGAAAATATCACGAGAAAGAAAGTACTTGACTGTTATGTAATATCAAATCTCCAATATGCAGTGAATACTGGTTAAACAACTCAAACTCGAAAAATAGCGTTGACGTGACAAAGACGTAGTTCTACCGGAGAATGTAAATAATACAACTAAAATATAATCACAAAGAGACAGTAAAAATTTCTGCATACTGAAATGAGAATAGAGGGCCTGAAGAATGTAACATACACATGACATATTAAATACAAGAAAGTTTTGGGGGAACAGCGAGTAACCTACTTAGAAAATCATGGGAATAATTTGCTGAAGAGAGAGACGTGATAAAGGTTTCAAGGACACTTAAAGCAGTGATTCCCAAATTTTTTTTTGATCACGGCCGACTTTGAAAGTAAAATTTTTCTGTGGCCCATTAAATTTTTATAGTGCAAAAAATGAGTTTCATTTGACATAGAATATATACAATTATAAAATTTACGTGGCCTACCTGGAATTTGATATGACCCATTTTGGCCATAGATTGGGAAACACTGACTTACTGCCACAAAAAACGGGAAGTTTTGGAAAGCCATAAATGATCCTGCCCAGAAGGGTCACATCATATAAAATATGTATATATTAGCACAATATATTCTACATTTTTTATCATATTTTTTTTGTGTAGGGTGTCTTCCTTCTTTCTTTCCTGCCTCCTTTTCTATAGTTTTGCTATCCTTTTTCTCTGTTTATTTTTTTTCATTACTCCTTTATTTCTTTCTTGCTATTTTTCCTTTCAATTCTCTCACCTCACTCCCACTTCGTTCTACGCTTTCATCTTTAGTTCATCGATGCTTCAATATCACAGTTCTGTCGTTGCCTTCCATTTGCGCTTACCGCCATTTTTCCTTTTTCTCTTTTTTGTCTTTATCAGTCAGCAGGTGCATACTTTCTGCGGTCCGCCGAAACCTTCGGTATCGTTATTCCCATCAGATGAAAGCGATAATCTTCGGCTATAAAAGCCGTCACCATCATCCACAGACTAGTTTTAAAGATACTTTAAAGAAGATTTCGGCAAAGAAGCCATTTTACCAGAGATTCCTTCATTATAAGAACATAAAATAACACTTACCGTTACTTTTTTTATCCAGTCTCCACCTCTTGCTCTTCTTTCTGTTATGTTTTTACAGTTGTTTTTCCTATGCCGACTAAAAATTTTTTTTTATCATACTTTCTCCATACTAAATTTAGCTCATAAAGCAGGATAAATGGGAGGAAAGAAGATTGTGATACTAATCTCAATGTCCTAGTGAACCTCAAAAGTCAGGATTTGTAAATCCGATTTTAACGGCTTTCAGAATGTATAATTTTACAGAAATGGGACATTTTTAACTTAAAATTCATAGCTATGAAGTTATTCTGTTGTTTTGTTCTTCCATCCAAACAGGTTTTAAATAGTAAAATTAAATATCTACCTGGAAAAATGCCTACCCACGAAATATAACTTTTATATCAATAATCATAATAATAATAATAATAATAATAATAATAAATTGTGTGTATGTGCGTGTGTGTATGTGCGTGTGTGTCTGCACGCAAATTTAAGAAAAAGGATTAGTGACGCTCGCAGCCTGTGTGAGTATTGAATTCATTAATTCCGAGCGATTCGGCTATACTTTTAGCCATTATCAAAGAAGTTTTTTTTATTATTTTTAAGAAGTCTTTTATCACTGTTATTTTGTATCAGATACAAATATCAGTGATAAAAAAACTTCCTAAAAACCACACCAGAATTCATCATCTCGACTACTCTTCCTTAAAGAACTCAATAATATAAAACAGATAGTACTTAACAATGGCTTCCCTAACCACCTTATAGAACACCAAATTGGACTATTTCTACCCAAAGTAAATAACAACGATAGTGAACATACAGTCAAAAAATACATCTTTTTTTACAAAAAACAAATGCATATCCACATTAATTTTCACTTAGAAATAATATACATACACTACCCCATCGACCCGAATAAAAAAAAATCATATTAATTATCTACTACAAAAAATTTAGAACAATCCTAAAATATAACAACACACCAGCAAAATCAAACGAACGAAAGTTATATATGAGTCCAAATTACTCTTAATAACTGTGTTCCTGATCAAACCTAATTCTTAAATATTTACATCAGTCACACGACTATATGCCTATCCAGGCTCTTTTACGTTACATCTATCCGACCATAATTCTATTAGAATCTATTTAAACTCACGGGTAGACTTACCAGACCTCCATTCGAAACATACAATTAAAAAATGAAAGCATAATAACCTCATCCACATGTAACGTAGATCAAAAATAATGAAAGCCTTAATAAGAAAAAGAAAAAGCCAACACTTAATAATATTAACTACGAACACGGCCATAATGTGCTGTGTTCGGAAAATAAGACTAAAAACATACACACAATCCACACACACAATTAAAGTGAAAAAATAAAATCAACCTTGATAATGGTTAAAAGGAGAGCCGAAAGCACTCGGAATTTTAGAACGTTTGAACAGTTTCTACACACTCTATGTCCCCACCCCTCAAAAAATTTTGTCGAACACAAGAAAAATTCTATAAAAATCTTAATCGCAGTACCTTGTCTGGCGTCTTTAATGAAACATGTATAAATTATTTCACGCGCTGGCGTAGACTGTTCTAGTTTCACGTGCCATGTCTAATGGAACTGGAACAGTCTACCCCAATAATTGAAATAAAGGGTTCAGTTCGACATTCCAACCACCTGAAGAAGGCTGGGGCGTACAACGGCCGAAACGTTGTGATAAATATGGCAACAAAGATGAGGATGATAGTCCGAGCAATATACATAGTGCCCATAATACCTCATCTCAGAAATATAGAGAGATTATTGTAGTTTTATTTTCACAATACATCTAATAAGTTGACTTGGTAACTTTTGCTATTGACTTGGTAACTTTTACTTTTGCTATTTTGCAGACTGAAGGGTGCAATTGTAAAAGATGGTTGAACACACCTTGTTAAACACAACTTGTCACAGCGGAAAGGTTTGCAATAAAGTATTTTATTAAACTGGTTGAAAATGCTACAGAATCGTATGAAATTGTCTAGACTGCTTATGGATTAAATTGTAAGAGCCTAGTATCTGATTTCCACTGACACAGGAGGTTCAAGAACGATGGAGATGATGTGCGAGTCGATGAACGATGTGGGAGGAGACAATGTGGATGTGGAAGTCAGAACATCGAAGCTGGTGGAGAAATTTTCTGGATAAAAATCTTCGTGTCTCAAGAGATAATAAGTATAAAGTTTTGAGTTGATGTGGCAACAGTACACAGAATTATTCATAAAGATCTGAACATTTCCAAATTTCTGCAAAGTTTCTTCTCGGGATTCTCAGTGACGAAAAGAAGGAAATACGCTTTTTGACAGCAGGGTAATATTTGATGACCAACAAAATTGTCCCTCACTCTCCTTACAGTCCAGACCTTGCACCCTATAATATGCGATTGTTCCTCAAACTGGAGAAGAATCTCAGTATCAGTCGTTTTGAGACATTGAGAAGATGAATGAGGCTGTGACAAAGGTGCTGGATACCATCACTTTGAATGACTTCCATGGGGTCTTCACGCTGTGACAGGAGTTCAATAACAAGAACATTGAAATCAGAGGATCCTACTCTGAGTGTTATACTTCTTTGAAATTAATAAATGTATAGGGTCCAGACATAGCTACATTATTTTTATACCTCTTACCAAAGTAGTTTAATAATAGACTATTTTTCTCATTCAGGAAATCCACAAAAATATCTGAAAAATTATTTACTTTAGGAGAAAAATGGCGATGGACTTAACAAAATGAAACACAAGTTCAAGGCTTCAAAAGAGTCGGAGAGTAAATGCCAGTAAAACAATTTTGCCTGGAATTGAACCAACACATATTCTGTAATACTTTGCTTTATTTGTTGCAAAATAGTGAAAAAATATATGTGGTTGTAATAATCTCATAAACTTCTCCAAATAATTGCCAAATGATTCGATGGATTACCCTTTTCACAATTTTTATTCAATTTAAGATACTCGTTCAAAAAATCGGAGCGAAAAATCGAGAACAGCTAAAGTAATTTAATTTTTTGCCAAGCCACTATTTTTTATGGCAATGAAATTCCAAATTCCAAATATTTTATGCCAATAGTGAAGTACTGAATGATGGCGTTTGATTAATAAAGAATCGACACATACATTTTTTTAAACTGAGTCAGAAATGCTCTCATACACTTTCGATATTTTTTTTCATTTTCATGTCCTGCAGTAATATTTTTCTTTCCCCTTACTGAATTCCGATTTACCAAAATGGAAATTCGTTCTTGGACAACAGGTAACATTCAATGCAGTACACATCAGCTGGACATTACGAATAAATTCAGCATACAAGGTTTACAGAATAAACATTCTACGTTTCACGACTGAACATATTATTTGATAAATATTAATATTTTCTTACAAAGAAACATTTAAAATTAATTAATTTAATTCTTTTTGACGATGTTCCTGTTGAAGTCGACGGTTTTGTTTGTTCTTTCTTTCTTTTTAATAATTATACAGAACTTAATATAGATGAATATTGACTGTGTAATCGATAAGAGAAATCGGAGTGGTGAGGTTGAATTCCAATCGATTTATTGATTGATTCGTTTTCTAAAGTGTATCAAACCTTTTCAACTTATTTAAAGCCGGAGTTTTTTTTTAGATTTCAAGATTACTAATTAACCCATACCTGTGGAGAATAGAAAGATTCATACCTTTTCCAAAGATAATTGCGCGTAAATGAATAAGTCGAACCCAACTGGAATTAGAACTCGGCTCTCCGATTAAAAATCCGTATCATTTTCCATTAGACTACCTTCACATCCGCGATGAGATTACTTGGTATTCCCAAGCGGTCACCCATCTAAGAATTGACGAGGTTCACCGTTGCTTAATTTCGGTGATTTTACTGGAACCGGTGTTCCAGTGTGACTCAGACGCAAGCTAATTTCAGTCGAGTTCATTACAGTCACTTAGGCGAAAATATTTTGGGAACGGTATAGATATCAAGACAGAATGGACCCTATAGTTGACAACCAATCTCGGAGAAGGGAAACTCGAACTAACCGGAAGATCGATGGGTTCCGTCAAGCTAGCCTGCATAAAACACACCATTACTTGTATAGTTGCAGTAGAGGTAGTGACCTTTGGATTTGAGATCGAGATTGACAGAAACTGATTAATATGATTCATAATATAATAACTGGCGATGTGCAGGTAGACTTACGGATATCAGCACAGAAATTAAAATAGAAGAAACGTGTTCGTGAACAGACTAAATGTATCCTGTTCTCTATCACACAAATGTTCTTAGGAAATGCTTGAAACAATCCTTTCTCCTTAACAGCAAGCTCAACTGGACTTATAACCGTGGTTGGCAAATGTAGAAAATGCAATATACTGAATTGTAAACTGTGGATAAAGCAGAAAACAGCTCGTTTTTCTGTCACAAAATGTTATGTAATTTTACAGATAATAAGTAAACGGAATATACGAAGAGCCATAATGGGACATGGCATTTAAAAATTTAATTAATCGCAAGGGTCTAATTTAAAACGAGAAAAACATCGTCACAAACTACTACAAAAATCCAACGAAGATTTCATAAAATAAAAATAAATAAACTTACTTTTAAATAAAGAAATTATGTCTTTTGATTGAAACCGCAAAATAACATTTAGAAAGAGAAAGGAATATAATTATTTTTCAAGAGAATTTTCAAAGAGACGAAATAATTTCTGTAAGATATTCCCAGAGTGTAAATGATGACAGAATGTTGCCAAACGTATTGCAATTTAATGAGTGGAACACATTAGCTGAAAGAATATTAACTCATTTGAATGGGTTACTATTGTGAAATTAAATTAATTTATTCTTGATCTATTTAAAAGTCCACTTATTGCAATAAAATTTAATACGTTATCAAATAACGTATTAAATTTAACTGCTTCGTAAACCATTAGCAATGGGGGTGCGGTGAGTCAAATCACAGGGTCTTATGTGTGCAGTGACCACATCAAGGAATTAAATATTCAAAAGGTTAAAAACAAATAAACAAGGTTTATCGCTTTGGAAATACGCCACGAGAGAAATTTATCTGCAGGTGCCACGTGGCAGCTGTAAAAGGAGAAGGGAAAACCAAATTGAAGGAAACTATTTGAATTTCAAGACTTTCCAAGAAAGGTCTACAAATTAACTACTGCCAAGAGCTCCTATATGAGTAATATGGCAGCATCGGATTCCCTAGAATCGTGAATTCACAAATTATAGGGGAAAACAGACTGCCATATTGACGCCTAGAATCAGGTATATAGGCCCTCATTTGAAGTGGAAATATCATAATTAAAGAATTTTAAGGACGAAATCTTTTGAGTTCATGTGCGCATCTTTTTATGTCTTCTATTATATATATTTTAATAAAATGAAATAAATATTCATTTTACACCAACGCACTACATAGACCCACCCCTCTTCTATGAATCAAGCACAATGAATCTCTGATGTTTATTCAAAAGTAAATAAGTAAAAGTTCACCTTCTTCTCTGCCGGGATTGATAGCTTAGGGGAAAAAAATCTCCGACTGATGCCAAATCAGTCGTGTTTCGATCCAGACTTGAGGCATTCGGATGTCTATCCACACTGATGAGATGTAATATAGCGAAACAGTCTGTTTTACTTAAAAAAACTTAAAAAAATGTCCCCACCAGCAAGGTTCGAATCTGTGTCCAGCTTTTGTCGTTTAAACTACCGTCTTATTTGGTGCAATTTCGGATAGAAAAATATGGGCTTTCGAGTAGATATGGTAGAATATCTGAATGAAGGAATGTGCATTCCTTAAAAGGGTAATTGAATCTTGCTGGGTTTGAAACTGTCTGTGTGGTCTAAAGCAAGAAAGACCAATGTACGTTCAAAAAGCTGACGCATGTTCGAATCATGATGAAGGACATATTTTCTTTATTAAGATTCTCAAATTTACACCCCGTTATATGTAATTCGCACTATTACATAAGGGGTCGTCTACTCAAAAACGTATGATGATAACAATGAATATTGTCAGATTAAAAACCATTAATTACTTAGAACATTATATATATATATATATATATATATATATATATTTCATTTTTCCTTTTTCTTTTCTCCCTACTCCCCTCCCATTTCTATATATCATTTCCGTTAAGTTAACCATCTAAATAGGTCAAGGTCTGGTCACTCCTCCTACCCCAATATAAAGTACACTTGAGAGAGATATGAAATTAACCCCTCCCTATACTCTACCACGTCTCTTTAACTATCCCTCTCACACACCTGTTAAATTACAAAAACTTACACAACCTATCAATTTTAATCTCATTTTTCGTTTCATTTCGTTGTTGGAAGTGCTATCTGATGATCCAGCGTCCTGTTAAAAGGACTCTGGTGAAATAAATTATTGTAATGGTACCTTAAAGTGGTCTGTTTTTCTTTTATATATATATATATATATATATGTAGGTGTATATGTGTGTGTGTGTGTGTAAGAAGTTTAGTTTCAGTTGGTCATGTAATTGTATTATGATTATCTTCCGCTTACATAAATTAATCAAACATCATGGTGTTGATAAATGTGAAAACATCTCATCAAAACAGTCACTTCCATGTTAAAAAAATGTTTTTCTGCGATATTTTAAGATGGAATTAAGTTATAAATTTTCAATTCAGATTAATTACATTTTAAATCCGCTAACTTTTCATAAATAACGGTTTAGAAAATTATATTTTATTTGGAAAGATATTTTAATAAAATGAATTATATTGTCTTGAGAGATTTATCAATATGAATGATTTTATCGATTTTACTGATAGTCAGAAACAAGTAATTGGGGAAATTTTCTGAGAGAAGTGGTCGGGATATTTTGTCTGCAAATGGTTCCCTTTGAGACAGCGTCCGTCATTTCATTTATAACATGGACAAAAATGTTTTTTTTGCTGGCACTATCCCCCACTCTCTCTCTCCCTCTCTCTCATACACACATATACACAACATACACACATACACACAAACTGCATTTTAAGCTATATATATCCTGTTTTCAGGAAGTACCTATATATATATATATATATATATATATATATATATATATATATATATATATATATATATATATATAAAAAAGTGAACATAGTAAAATAAATATAGAAACAGATACTTATATACAAGGTAACCAAAAAAGTTCTGCCCGGTTATAAAGGAAAAAAAGAAAACGCTTCACAGTATGTGTAACTTATATTTAGTCTTCGAAATAATCGCCATCGGCATCCAGTGAGGGCTTTGCGCAAGTTGGTTTCATTGGTGAAGGATTTCCCACGAAGATGATTATCCAGCGAGTGGAAGAGGTGGTAATCGGATGGTGCAAGGTCAGGTGAATAAGGTGGATGGCACAAAGTTGCTGTATGATATCCCTGACCACTCGCGCGACATGCGGCCTGGCGTTTTCATGGAGGAAAAGCACACCTTTGCGATTCACCAGTGCTGGCTCCTTCTGGCGCAATGCTTGTTGCACACGTTTCAATTGCTGTGAGTATAGGTCTCCAGTGACCGTTTGGCCCGTTTGCAGCAGTTCATAATGAAACACTTGACGACCTGTCCACCAGACACAAAGCATAATCTTGCGTTGATGCATAGGCGGTCTTGCGTGTGAGGGACAGCATCTTGAGGAGACAACCAATGTCTGAAACGCTTGGGAGTTTCGTACAAAACCCACTTTTCATTACTGGTAAGCACTTGATTGAATAAGGATGCAGTACGGTGGCGAGAAAACAGCGATACGAAGGCTGCCACTCGTTGTCCCTTGTGGACCTCCAACAGCGTTTGCGGAACCCACTTGCTCAGTTTCTACGTCTTACCGAGGCAGTGCAGGTGAAGTCTAACTGTTTCATCGGAAACGTTGAACTGTCTTGCAAGTTCACCACACGTTAGACTACTGTCCTATTCAATGGCCGCCTTCAGGACTCCGTCATTCAAAACCTGTGGTCGTCAACTGCGAGGATCATCATGGAGAGACAAATCTCCCGACTTGAATTTTCGAAACCAACGCCTTGCAGTACGTACATCCACAAAACTATCCCCAAACGCTTGACATATTCGGCGACTTGATGGAGCTGCTAATAAGCCCACTTTGAAGTTCTAAAGCAAAAAGCCCCGGACAAGATCTCTAGACACTTCCATCCTCCTCACAGCTGTTCGGGCACGGTGTGCGTGTTTTTTGTAACGTCTGATGTTCCTACTTCCGGCTGCTCAAATTTGAAAACAATTGCTACACGCATTTCGTATATATTTCAACTTCATTCAATGACTAATCAAAAAACGGACAGAACTTTTTTGGTTACCTTTTATATATATATATATATATATATATATATATATATATATATATATATATATATATATATATGTGTGTGTGTGTGTTTTGAACAGTGACATTAGGTGAAAATGACAGCTATCGACTAGTAAATAAATTAGAGGAACATGAGCTGGTAAGCCGGTTTGATGAAAGGAATATTGGCAGATTAAAAAAAACATTAATGTCTTAGAAAATTATATATATACAAGGTATATTTAGGCAGCATTTATTAATTCGAAGAAGTCTGATTAAAAGAACCGAAAAGGTCGGTCTGTTTCTATCATCATATTTTTCTAATTTCTTGATAAGGCTTTTAGTATTGTGCTGGATGTCGTGAATTAACTGTCCAAAGTACATATTTTGTAAATTTTGTTGAATTATTTCCGACTTTTGCAGTCATAATAAAGAACCTATGTGTTGTCCGTGTAGTTTGAATTCCTTTGTCAGCATCCAGGCATTCTTTGGGAAGCTGGACGCTTAAAATGATTTAGCATGACATCATATGTAAGGGCTATTGGGATAGAGGCCACACAAAAAGAATGGTATATATTTTATTATATTCATTTTATATTTTAGTATTAATTTAATTAGATACGCACATTAATATGCACTTCGGTTCTTGATAATGACTGCGAAAGTTGAAGCTTGAACAAAAATGACAAAAATGACAAAATGACAAAATGACAAGTGTGCGATGGGTAAATTGTTGTCATTTTATATTTTTAATTTTGCGCACGCGTTGTTTTCTTTTACTTATTTTGTCGACTGAACCGTATGGTAGGGTTAGTTCTGCACAATCCCTGATAAAAAGATTACCGTAACGCAATTCACAACGCCAGAAACTTGGAGACGGAATGTTATACTGCTTAGCATTCGCGCCAGAATCTCCAATAAGAACGTTTCAGAGTGTATGTTTTTCAACATGAGGACAGTATAAAGGATTCGGGAAGAGTCGTATGAGTCTAATGGCAATTTCGAAGGTATTTCGAGTGCTATTGATGGCGACGTTATGCCTTCATTCCTCTTCCCACAGGGCTTCAGACTCAACAAAGATGCCTACATCAATTGCCTTTAAGCGATAGTACTGACATGGTCAAGACGGTGACTACTAGAAGACGCTATGTCTGGCAACAGGACTCTGCACCAGGACAAACATGCATTATGAAACATTGCCCAGTGGGTAAAAGCATTGGTTGGATCCAGAGTTTTGATCCAAAGTGTTGTGAGTCCAATACTTGCCTACGGCAGTAGTGAACAAAAAATTGGAGAGTTGAGATAAAGACAGATAACTGAGACACCCGGAAGAGGCATGGAGCGTTGGACTAGAACAATCTACCTCGATGGACGACATAAAAGATTCGCTTCGAAATTTTAATCACCTGAAGATGGCCGGAGCTTACAATGATCTAAACGTCATGAACATGACAATAAATATGAGGACAACAGTCCGAACAATGTAAATAGTGCCAACAGTATGAAACGTTGTAGAAGCGTTATTGTAACACCATTTCGATAATTGGGAAATTAATAATAAATACGTGTCTTTGGTGGGGAGGTGTCAAAAGTGAGCGAGGGAGCTGGAGAGATAGAAAGAATTCAACTATTAATCTTAGGTCATTGATTATCACGTTGTATATTTTTCACGTGGTAGCTTTTATTCTGATATCACTAAGATCGGAGTGTTTGTTGTATATGTGTTTATCACTGTGGTCCATTGCATATTAAGAATTGAGTGATTAAAACCTAGTTTTTCTCGTTTATTCCTTTCTATTTCTTCATGTATCTACGTTTTTCTCTCGCTGTTTATTCGAGAGGTCAAACGATTTTTTTTAATTTTATAGCCAGGCGTGGGGCAAGACGTTTTGAGTATACAGCTCATTTTCTCGACACTCTGCGTGCTACCACTGAGATAAAATGTTACTATCTTAACGACGCGCCCCTTACTTCACATGAACGGATCCAGTGTTCAGTTTAACAGAATAATAATAATAATAATAATAATAATAATAATAATAATAATGCATTCATATTTCTTTATAAAAAAAAAAGTAAGACAAGTATCCTGACATCTAAAGATATTCGTGAAATACGAGATGTATTTTGTTATGTTTTCTTGTTTCGTTTTATTTTGCTTGATTTTTGCTTCTCCGGCAGATTAAGAGAGCACTTAGTGTCACATGTCAAACTAAAGAGTTATTTTCTCATTATTTTTGACACTATATATCTGGGAAGTGATTTAACAGACGACGGAATATGTGACAATGAAAGTTAAAGGCGAATTAGAATAGTAAACGATGACTTCTACAAACTAAGCAAAATATTAAGAAACAGGAAAATTTCGTTACCACCAACAACAAAAAGCACACTGAAATTATATGTAATATCAATCCTATTATATGAAGAAGAGACTTGAGGTGTGGATCGACAGAACATTGCCGAGAATACCAGTGAGCGAGCATGGCCACTGGTGAAGTTTTATTGAAAATGGAATCAAAAAGGAGTTTTATACTTAGAGTCAGCAAGAGACTAAAACGCATAATGAGGAAATAAGGCTTGCAAAATTAGACACCCAGTGGACATACTGAAAGCTAGACGTACAGAGGGAAACATCGAGTAACCAACCTGATGAATCTGTGACGAAACATGATCGCGCACTTTCTGAAGGGACATGGTCGCCCACGTTCTGAAAGGACATGATCGCCCACGGTCTGAAGGGTCATTATCGTACACGTTCTGAAGAGACATGATTGTACCCGTTCTGAAGAGATATTATCGCCCAGGTTCTGAAGGGACATGATCGCTCATTTTCTGAAGAGACATGATCGTCCAGATACTGAAGAGATATGATTGCGCCCGTTTTGAAGGGATATTATCGCGCACCTTCTAAAGAGACATTATCGCCCACGTTCTGAAGGGACATGATCGCCTACGTTCTGAAGGGACATTGTCACACATGTTCTGAAGAGAGATATGATCGTCCATATTCTGAAGGGATATGTTTTGCGCTCATTCTGAAGGGATATTATCACGCACTTTCTAAAGGGACATGTTCGCTCAAGTTCTGAAGGGATATGATCGCCAACGTTCTGAAAGTAGCAAATCGCCCACGTTCCGAAGGAACATGATCACACACTTTATGAAAAAACATGATCGCCCATTTTCTGAAAGGACATAATTAACCACGTTCTGAAGATATATGATCAGGCACTTTCTGAAGGTACATAATTGCTCACGTTCTGAAAGGACATAATCTTCCATATTCTGAAGGAAGATGATCTTCCATATTCTGAAGGAAGATGATCGCTCACGTTCTTAAGTGACAAGTCAAAAAAGAAAAAAAGCAAAACTTTTATCTTATACTCTTTTGAGTGTTTTCCTTCAATTCCACTTTATTTGAAAGACCGGCACAGATAATCAATTCTCAATGGTTTATTCCCAAATTATACTCAAATTAAAAGTAAATTCAGTATTAACATCTTAAATATGTCAAGTAAATGAAATTTGTCTCGGCGGCTGTAAAATGCAGTTCATCATTCTTTGAAAATTTTTATCATTTTTCTGACATGGAAAGTATGATAAACATACTTAACAAAACTCTGTTTCTGTGATATTATCAATTATCACCTGGCATCTCGATTTCAGTCACTTTCTCGTCGACGTGACCTTCCTTCCCTCTGTCTTTTCTCCAAATATTTCTCATGGCAATTGTACTAATGAGCTTTCTTTCTTGGTGCCACAAGATCTCACCCTTTTACTGACGAACTAGCTAAATGCAATTGTATGTTCTATTCGAATAATTTCTTTACTCGCATTTCTCGTATGCGGGGCTCCCTTCCTATTTATTGCTTCCCTGCTGTCTACAATGTTCAAAATATAACTGCAACGCCAATAGCCATCTTCTGATTTCCTGAACCATGTTCTTTACTTTTCCTTTCCCCTCACTTCTCACTAAAGTCTTTCACATGCAGTAACCCATTTTACCCAAGTGGCATTATTGCCGTCATGGGGTATTATGAAAAAAGATGTATACAAACCATTTATTAATGAATAATTGTTAAACATTTGCCGTAATTCACCATGTATAATACGCATTTTTTCTAAAAAGTAATAAGTAAAATTAGTGGTGCGTATTATGCACAGATACAAAACTATTTTTTAAATTACCGTTTCATAGGTCGATTTCAGTTTCGAAATGACTACTCAACACAAACATACGAAAATTTAACACTAACATTCGGCGATTGCGACCCCCATAAGTATGTCAAATACAATCATATGTACCTAACAATACTTACAATTAACTAAAGTAACTTATTATACATATTATTCTCTGTTTGAAACCATTTTTTAATAAGAGTAGAAAACGTAATGAAACTGGAGAGGTACAATTTATAGGGTTTGATTACCAAACAAGGGGTGCGTATTATGTCTGAATAGAAGTATTTTCTCACACTTTCAGCACAATTTTAGTGGTTCGAAGTATGGATGAAGGCGTATTATAAATGGGGAATTATGGTAATTTAATACGGATTATTCCCTGATTGGTAAATTTTTAAATCGAGGTGAAGCGTTTTTTCTTCTTTTCGAAAAATGCATTGCATTTTGGCATTACGTAGTGGAATATGAATTACAAATGATGCAAAAAAATTTAGAAAATAATTAAATTATTAACAGAAAGAAAATATCGTTAGAAACAAAGAAAATAATGCTGAACTGCTATATAATCCAACTGCTACACGGCAGTGAATGCTGGACAAACTCTTCATATGCTTCTAGATATGCTTCTAGCGATGAATACTAATATTATCATAGAACAATATATGAGTAACGAAGAAGTTTTATGACAAAGGAACATTACAGGGAATCTGCGGTGTGGATGGGTAGTAGGATAATTATTTTATCGGAATTTCTGGAATAAAACGAACTGACTCAAGTAAGTAAAATAAACAATATATATATTTATTTATTTTCTTTAGAGTGAAGACTGAGACATTCGATATTCGGCGTAACGAAACTTTCATTAATAAGGCGAATATTGGTAGCAGCCTGGAGAAAGGTCCTTTTCGGTCACTTATTCAAGAGTGTGAAGTCAGCATTTGAGAACAGTCGTAGTCATTTTAGAAATAGGGCAGTGCCAATCTAATATATTTCCTGGGCTCTAAGCAGGGCAGAAATATCATTGGCAATTGACCTTTTAACTGCTTCTTCGCACGTCATGGATGGCTGGTTTCTACGCAATAGCGTTTCTTTTGTTCCGTCCTCTTCTCGTCCCATCTGTTTCTTGGAGTCAGATTTATGTGCTTTTGTCCAGGCTCGAGTAGCTGGCGCAAACATTGATTTTGGCTAACATCAATAGACTCTTTGTGTTGAATTTTTTCATTAGCAGAAATTATTTTATTTTCCGGTATTCCTTTCTTTTTCATCATTTTATAATGGAAATTATGCGAGGAGCTTCCCTGATTTTTATTATTTTTCAGTAACAAATATGTAGGCCCTGCTTCTGAAAACTTCTGGAGGTTTTCGGCTGTGTTCGGTCTTCTTCTTCTTCTCCATCTTCTTCTTCTTCTTTTCTATTTGGGTTTGCCTTCTTGATAGTTGAAAGATAAGTATGTAAACAGAATTTTAGAGAGAGACAAATAAAAAAATTAAAGCTTTATTCTAATTTTAATTCTTATTCTTTTTGTTTATATATATTATTTTTTATATTTTATATTATTTATTTTTTATCGGGGTTCACCATAGAGGCTTACAAAGAGAAAGACATAGTTTAAATTACATCGTCACAAAATGAGAAAACAGGACTTGGACAATTTAATATTTGCATGACATAAAATTCAAGAGAAGCAGAGGAAAAATCTGAGTAAACTACTTAATGAATTTACGTGAATAGGAAGCAGAACAAGAAAAACAAGTGATGCTGAAAACAAACGTCACTTTGAGCAGCAAAAGACAGGGACATTTGGAGAGCCATGACTGCCCAATATCAGACATAAAAAAGTAATATTTTGCCGTGATGTTCTACTAAATGGGGTGAAAATATATTCTTGAAAAATTGTCATTCAATTTTCATTTATCTGAAAAACTTAAAGACGGATGAGAATTTATTACCATCACAATACTATTTCCTGCTTTTTTTTTCACTTCTTTAAAACTATCTTGTAATATATCTTCAGTTAATATTGGCAATCTAATCTTACACGCCATCGGTCTTCTCACCGTTACGCTACAGAACCATCTTCGAATAGTTCATCATTGTCAGAACAAAGATTCTGCTACATGGGAGATACTTTGTTTTTGCAACACTACATGTTGCAGGCTTACATTACTCTCAGAAATATACAGGTATGCTTGGCATGAAACATAAGATAAAAGTGAATTCCAGTTTTCATTCAAACATTTCAATATACTTCACTTACTTAAACCAGCTCCAACCAGTCAAAACAAAAGTAATCGTAAAATAAACCAGTGTTAATTCATTGAATCATTGTCGAATGAAAAGCAGATTCACTTAGCAGAATGTAACAACAACATTTCATCTAAACATTTAAGAGAGCTAAATTTAAATTTAGACGCTTGATATTTAATTTATTTATTTCCTAAATTCTTAACAAACTACTTATTTTATTGCGTTTTTGTTTAATTTAGTTGACACTTTTATTTTAAATCTACCTCATTTGAACTAGTTTTTAAGTACCGTTTTTGTTAATTGTTTTTGTCTTTACATTTGCTTTGATTTTTAAAAAAATATCCCTCGTCGCTTTTGGCCGATTTTATTTTATATTTTGGGTTAACGTTTACTTTTTCCCATTCTATTGGGGTTTTTTTTTGTCATGTTTTTATTTCTTAAAACTTTATTGTTTTTATTTTAAACACTCTTTTTTAAATTAAAATTTTTTGGTTTATTTATTTTTTCAAATTTACTTATAAATTATTTCGTTTCGGTAGTTAATTGGAATTTTTGTTTTACCGGGTTTAACCATTTTTTTTGTATACTTTCATTTTGTATCTCTCCCATCCCTGATTGTGCTGATTCTTTTTATTTAAATTATTTTATTTGTAATTAGAAATTTTCATTTTTATTTTTTCTTCAATCATACGTATTCACCTGTTGGCGTATTTAATCTTTTCCCACCTCCTCTTCCTTCGGCTCCAATTATTATTTTTTTTAAGTAAAAGTATTTACCTGCTTAGTTAGATGGTAACGTTTTTGTTTCTAAGATGGCCGAAAAAGTCTTCAGACTGTAAGTAAGGACCTTTTCGTGGATGCGTCTACAGCATACCCATCCAATAAAAAGAAACCGAGTAAACGTCTTGAAACAACACCGAAATCCCCAGTTAAGTGATTGAATGAACTAAATAAAGATAACAGTGCAGAAAATAAAAAGACCAAGGGAAGTAGCAGTAAAACTATTTGCCAAAACTTGCCGAAGATAATGGAGATACCAGAAAAAAATGATTTGCCCTCATTTTGGAAATCCCCTCCCCCGAGTTGTATGATTAACATAGCGGATTTTTTTGAGAGGGCTAAAAGTTAAGAACACTTTATAAAAGACGATGGAATCCTAGAAGACTTACCGCCCTCCCCCAAGAATTACAGAAGTTCGAAAAGAAAATAGTGTCAATCTCTTCGTGGTGGACAAGCGTAAGCACAAAATTCGCCGCTTCACGAAAGACAGTAATTCAGTCACAGACATTCCTGGAGTTCAAACCCCGAAGATTAATAAAAAGTACCGGGTGTTTCATGTGGGTCACAGCCGAAATTTGTCTAGAGATGACACGAAGAGAGTAAATCACAAAAGACCTCATAATATAAACCGAAATCGAGGGCCGGCGATGGACCATTAGCAGTATTCGAGGTCCCACCTCAGATATTTACAGAACATATAGCTACCTTCTTCAATCAATATGGCCAAATTCTAGGTGCGAGGTGTAACAACTTGAACGTGGATGCTGTGATATAATTGCGATCGTTTGACCTTCGTTTCCATCCACAAGTATTTGGACATTTGCGACTGGAAAAGCCGGTCATCTTGATCATCAGAAAACCTTTTTGTTGGAGATGTGGATTGACTGGACACCTCTCCTGTTCCTGTCCAGAGAGAAAGTTAAACCAGCTTATTTACCTGGGGATGACGTCTGTCGTGTATCCCAGGAACAAGTAGAAATGCTTTTCGCACGAACCCGAATCCCGAAAGACTTAAAACGTTTATGGAATGTTCGGCAGGCAAATGTAAATGATATAGAAATTCCAGAGGACCAAGAGGCTGCTGACAATTGTAAGAACGGGACAGGGTGCGTCGCAGATATGGGATATGATAGAGAAGGCTAACACGGCTCTTAAATTATTGCCCCCCAGCGGCATACATGTACGACGCTCTAACGATAGAAATAAAAAACATGTTCATGGAGGCTCTCTGTGTTCGTTCACCCATCCCTTTATAGGACATTAAATTTTCCCGGGGACATTAGCGGCCTGTCTCTTGATAGCACCTTCTAAAGTGAAATGGTCAGTAGTTCAATGGGGAAGGCCGTCAGTGTCTTCACGCCAATAATAACGAGGCATCACTCACCTGGCTAGTGATACGTAGAACCCTCGGCGAGCTTAGAAAATTCTCCAAACTGCGTTCGCTGTGATAAGGAGATAGAGACCCTGGATCATACCTTTCATTGCAGGGTCGTACTCTCGTTGGGCAACTTTATTGAAGATATCATGGTTCGCATGCTGCACTAAAAGCTTTTCTTCTTTGAGGCCAGTTCTATCTGTAACAATGTGGTAACGCCGTTGACGAAGGCTGAACACCATGTGTTCTTTTGCTTGCTAGTCGCGAGGGTCGTGACAAGTCAGATGGAATTTTATAGGAGCGAAGTGTTCGCCTCTTCCCAACTCATCTTCTTCTTAAGTATCAGTTTAATGTTAAGAAAGGCGGTGGCTCCATCCTTCAGAATTTGGCAAAAGGTGGGTGAGTCTTACGCGTTTGTGTCGAGTAAGAGGGGCCAATTTGGAATGGAACTCTGATGCAGGTTAGGTATTAGGATTTTGCTCTGTATTGAACATCGGCAACCCAGTCCAGCTTTAGTTTAGTTTAGGATTGTTTATTGCCTTGTGTTTCTTCTTTTAAACTATGGAATTCATGTCCATTGACCGCTTTTATTTCTGCTCTTAATTTCTTTAGTTTAATCCGCCTCCCCTCCACCATTATGTGATCAGAGATATCAGCTGTCTCGTGGGACGCCTTTTCGTATTTTGGGTGTGATTTTTGTATTTGTTGTGTTTGCATGAGTAGATGTTTCAGTGAGTGTTTGAACGAATGATAGTTTTACATTATGAAAGTCCTGCATAAATTTCGTCCATTTAACTGAGGTTTCTACCAAAATTAATGATTGGGTGGGGGTAGGGGTTTCTTTTATTACTAACATGATTTTATTTAGTTCCTTGTAAATAGATTATTACAAATTGTAAATACACATTGGGATTAAGATTTTTTTAAATTGTTTTTTTTTTATTCCCCTCACCCCACAGGCAAGAATTGTACATCTGGGGACTAGTTAATACTTCATGTGGATTCTATGGTATTATGGTGGATGTACTCAGAATTGTATGTAAAATGTGTTGTTTTGGTATAAGGAATGCTGTAGTATTTTTGTGTCTGTGTTTATGGTGAGTTAAGTTTAATTATAAGGCAGAAGATCATCGTTTCCCCCATCTCACCTTTTGGCCTTGTGCCACATTTCTGTACATTTTTACAGAACAAAATCGCTCTACTCTATGGTACCATAGATGGATTGCTTCAGACCTGCTTAAACTCGTTAAGTACCAGACGTAATATTGTATCGTTACCGAGAGGGACATTTATTTATTTATTTTTAATTTTTTTTGTGTTCAAAGGACTGTCATTTTCCGTTAAGTTTAACTTTAATTTTTCTTACGTTATTTCCTGACTGATATCTGTGAAAGTTTTCCAGATTTTTCTTTTATTTCGTTTTATTTTATTTTTTCACCCTCACGCCGACTTTCAAGTCATTCTTCATTTGTTTTGTTGCGAGTGTAACACCTACTTTTACTGGACAATTGATTTAATTTAATTTTTTGTTTGAATTGTATTTAATTTTCAGTTTTCATATTTCAAACCCCACCCGTAAACTAAATTCTGTTTAACTTTCTTTCTGCTCAGTCATTTTGTTTTTATTTTCTACGTGTTATTTCATCCATTTTTTGTGTCCTCGCAAGCCAAGTTTGATTTTCTAGTATATTTATTGTTTGATCTGTTATTTTTTTATTTATTTTCGTGTTACGTCGGACATTTTTGTTTGGCAAATCCTGTTTAATCTACCCGTGTCATTTTTCATTTTCATTTGATAGTATTTTTGACAAAAAGTTGATAAGTCTTGCGCGTTTATGTCGAGTGAGAGGGAACGATTTAGTGCAGCACTTTGATGCAGGTTAGGCATTAGGATATTGCGATAACTCTATTGAACATGAGCAAGTCAGTCCCAAATTAGTTTTGCTTAAGTTTGATTTTTGTCTTTAGTTTCTTTCTTCAGTGTTAACTAGGGGATGTATGCGCATTTGGCCCCTTTCATTCTTGCTCCCACTTTCCTTAGTTTAATTCTCCCTCTCCCGTTAGGTGGCTAGAGATGTCAGGTCTCTGGTGGATGAGAGACGTCCTTCCTATTTGAGGTGTGTCTTTTTCCTATTTGTTGATGTGTTTGAAAGTGTGTGTGTCTGAGTGAGTGGTCGGGCGATTGAGTGTTTTATATCATTAAAGTCCTGCATTGATTTCGTCCAGTTAACTGATGTTTCTGCCACAATTAAGGATTTAGGTGGGGGTATTAAAACAAAAGAAGACCATTCCTTCCCTATCCCCATTTTGGCCTTGTGCTATGCTTTTGTATTTATATAGAATAAATATTCCTCTTCGTTACGTTACCTAGACTTTTTGAATGTAAGCATAGTACTAGAGACTGGCATCAAGATCTCAATTTACATTTGAGCTGGCTAGATGTAACCGTAAAATCTATGCTAGCTGTTTCTTTTTCTCGCACTTTTCGCTTGTGAAAGTCCTTTCTGGTTCCATGCTTTCCGACCAACTTTGATCTGCAAAAATTGAAATGCAATGTCAATCGCTATTTCCTGTTTTCCCGATGACTCTTACCTCTTTTCGCTCATTATTAATGTTTTTGTTCCTAATTATACCACATCCTATAACCGCCTGTGTCTTAGTGGCTTTACGGCTTTGCATGGGGGGATACCGTTTAAAAAATAATAGCGTAAACTTTCTTTCATTAAAAAAATATTTCCTGAGTTCTCGTATGTTTTTAGAATATACCTTTACTGCACAATGTACAATATCTGTATAAAAACTGTAATTTCAAATCGCGTTTTTTTTTTTTCGATTTTCTATTTAATTTATTTATTTCTTCAGCTGAAGATGAGAAAAAAGATTCTTATAATTAAATATTTGCTTTTTCTTATGAATGTTAGATTTGAAGCGAGCTTGCGGTATGAGTGGTATCACGAATATGTTACGTGCCTGATGTTTATCTCAAACCTTTGGCAATAATTATCTTTTGACTATACCTCGGTCATTATATATTGAAAACTGGAACACTATTTGAGGATCAGATTTAAACGAGAATTCTACCATCTCAGCACAAAAAAAACCAGGAACATTCAAGAATTCCATGTGTTAGATTAAATAAAAAGACGGCTCTGAATATTTAAATCGAAAGCACCCAGAGAATTTATGACGGCTGATGTAAATAAGTTTTAGATTTTTGAGCGACAGAACATCAAAAACCATATCAGGGGGAAAAAATATGATATGATCCTTTCAAGTTGTTCATTTTTTTTAAAATATCATTTGCTTTTATCTTGTGTTGCTTTTGTCGCAACTCCTATGTCATTACCCTGATCATTATTCATCAGTATGGACTTTCCAGGTAGCTCACAATCTATCGGTGAATCAAGACTGGAGATGCAGATAAAAACAAGAAAGATAAGATGAAAGAAATACAAGTAAAAAATAAATAATAATTGAAAATACTTCATCCAAGAAATTAATATCACAACCGTGTCAGCGATGAATATGGCAGTATCAGCTTCTTAGCTGATACTGACTGAACATTTTTGTCGTTTTGGGAGTATGATTAACCCAACTGCGTGAAAACCTACACTTTTTTTCCGTCAAGAACCCTGACATGCCAGTGACAATAAATGATGTTAATGATATGGAGATAAGAATATTTGCAAAGTTTAACAAATCTACCCGCAAAATAAAACAGTGTGTCAAAAAGAACTGTATTTGTCTTGACAGCTCTATTAACATATATTCTCTCGGTAATTTTTATTGTTTTAAAAAGGTTTTAGATTTTTTTTATAAAGCCTTTACGTTTGAACCTGGATTTATAAATTATTTTTTAGAAATGACAAGAGAAACGTTAAAGTATATTTAGTTGCAAGACACATTTTATATTTCTAAGATTTTCTACAACGATTTAATATTGAAGCACAGCTAGAAAGACTCACATATATTTATTTATTTATGATCTGAGAAATCCTATCTAATGATGGCGAAACGCGTAATCAAATCAATAAAAGATTTTTCTACTTTGTCAAATTTATGAAACCTTGTCTGGATTCTATATCCTATTGTTACACATTTACAAGATTACAGAAATATGTGAACATGATACAATGCAATATTTACTACTAGAAGTTTTTGCAACACGCTGTTAGTATTTAGCATTGTTGAAGATATCAATAACATTTTTGACGATGTTTACAAACTCTACGTTTCGTTCAATTTCGCAAACCAATCAATGAAATTTGAATAAACTGATTTGTTTTGAAAAATACTTTGACAAAAATACTACTCCGTGGTTTAATAATATCTTTCATTTAATAGAACTTTATGGTAAACAATATTTTAAGAAAATTTCTTCTTTACTTTTTTAACAACTAATAAGAAATTCTTAGGATTTCTTACGTATGCTACATAGAACTGGTCATGCGATAATATTTCTGGAGTCAAATTCCAATTTTTGAAGCATTTGGCTTTGTGATTTTTTATAGTTCTCGCAAACTCAAGGCGAACTGGAAACTGGATTCTTGTTTATATATAAACGTAAAGAAAAGATATACAAAAATTATTGCATTTTTATTAAATAAGTATTTGTTATATAATCATTAAATTGTTTTTAAAAGAGAGGGTATATTTTTGGAAAAAAAATGAGTGAAAACATATTGTACTAAGCTACTCACCCTAGTACAGCCAACTGTGCTTTGTAACCCCCTTACCTGTTTGCAATTCTTCCGAAAATTTTGTTTCCATCGATCAATATATCGCTATTTTAGAGAGTGTGGCGGACAGACAGACGGACTAAGGGAAGTCATAGAATTTTATATACATAGATTTATCATATAAAACAGAAATAACTATGAAAACATTTTATTCATAAATATATAAAAATGTCTGAACAAAAGAACAAGAAAATTAAATGTAGTCAAAACAATGAGTAATTGCAATTATAAATTTTGAAAAAAAAATGCATTTTCCAAAACTACCTTTTATTTGCTGTTGCCACATAAATTCTTTAAAAATAGATTGAGGGTATCTGAATTTTTTCCGAGAATGACAACAAAAATGTTAAACACTATTAATTTATTAGACTGTTTATTTAAAAGAATAATATAGCAAATTTTAGAAAACATATGCACCAAAGAAGGAATTTACAAGATTATTGGTTCAAAGGGAAAAGGCGTTCGCTTGATATGTTATGTTTTGTGGTTACATTTGTTAAACTTTGCCGAAAAGAGGAGCCATGTCTTTCCCAAGAGCCTTAATGTGAAGTGAAGATAAATATAGTCAGAGAAAATTGAGGACTTTAAGATTATCCATTAAGATATTTAGTCCCTTTTTAGCTATCTTTTAATCTATTTGCTTCTTTCATTCTTTTCATTTACCTCGGTATATTCACATCAAGAACTTGTGATTCAACAAAACCTTCGTGTTTCTTTTTCTTGGAAAACATATCATAATTTCTAAAAATTAATATAATAAACTCAGACGAAAATATACTGAAATTGGCACGATTCTTGAGTCGCCTGCATTTAATATCCATTCAGAATGTTTCAATATATATCAGTTTTCTTAGTAAGTTAGCACTGATACAATATTTGATACTTAAATCATAATAAATCTATTGTTATTTAACACACATGTCATATGTGTAGATCATCTTTAAGAGGAAATAGTTCGGTTCCCATTATGGTGGTTGGATATTCGAGTATTTCTTTCCCTCGCTTCCATTACATTATTATCAACTGGGGACAAACTTGGACCTCCATGCCCGCAAAAAGAACGGAGTTTCAACAGGATGTGTTTTCCATTGACATCGCTATTATTTCAACTCCATTCAATCCATAGCAATGTTTATTGTGCTAAAGAACGTTTATTAGAATTGTCATAAAACCTAAACATCTGATGAATTTGAATTGGATTTTTTGTTGTTGAGAATTTAAAAAAAAAATTTATCACTATTTATTTATTAGATTCTTTATATAGAAGGGAAAATGACTTACCTCTTGTGACAAAGCAAGCACGTATATGCCTGGCGTGCAAAATGAGTAATGGAAAGGAAAAAGATCAGTTCGGCATAAATACACCACGCAAAGGAAAAAGAAGAGAGACGCTCGCGAACGTGGTACTGCGTATACGGCGAGACTTTCTCAGCTGGAAAAGCGATTATCTCGGTCAGTTTCACACAGTTTATATACACTTTTTATTTATTATTCTGTTTGCTGAAATTGTTAATAAAATATCGTCAAATTGCCAATTGATTTTTAGTTGTAAGAAAAATGGTTTGATGAGCAGTATCTCAGAGCAGGGGTCAGCAACCTTTCGCTGACTATTTGCCGACTTAGTGTTTTAAAATCATTCAGTGTGCTAAGAGCATAAGTAATTTTATACAAGTCAACATACCTGTTGTACAATATATTTTATATGGTAATATATACAATAATATGCAAACCACATTAACAGAAATAAGCTAGTTTTAAAAGATTTTTTTAAAGTTTTTATTATATTTAGAATCCAAGAAGTGAGCAGTTTTGATATACAGTGTAACTCGGATATAAGAGACCTGGATATAAGAGAAACCCGGATATAAGAGAGATTTTCTCCGGTCCCAAATTAGAGCCTGTGTTAATGTATATAAAATAGACCAAACCCGGATATAAGAGAAACCCGGATATAAGAGACTTCTTCCCCGGTCCTGACAACTCTCTTATATCCGGGTTACATTGTAGATAAATAGTTTCTTTGCGTTGTAGTAGTTATTCGTTCGGAATTCATGATGTCATTTGCGGCTGCGTGCTAATGGCGTGTCACGTGTGGCACGCGTGCCATAGCTTGCTGGCCCAAGTGTTAGAGTGCTGTAATTAAGAAACGCAAATGTATACAAGCAAATTTCTTATTTTACACTGATTTCTTCGGATTAGTCTCCTCTTGTTTTTTTGTTGTTATCGTTGGAATGTTGTTGAGGAGACTTCTGCGAGTTCTGCTAAAACAACCTAAATTTTCATATGTAAATGACAGGTTTGCAGAATAAGAGGAAAAAGAATATACGTGGAATGGGTTGATGGAATAAATTTCAACACGGAGATATTTTTTATATTTCTATATCACTAACAAAGGATTAACACAAAGAGATAAAATATATTAAAGTAACAATTTCGGTGCTAGGAAATGTGTATATCGGTGAATTATCACAGACGAACATATCTGTTAAAGTTCAGTCGTCCTGCAGGAAGATAATATCTCCAGTGGGGAAAAGTCGCGTTTTTATGATTCTACCTACAGCATGCTTAGTTGAAAGGCGGAAAGAGGAAATAGTACTTAAACAGTGTCACCTAACGCCATCAAGGCAGCCTAAGTGCGGGTAATCCCCACATTCATCAAGCTTTCTTTAGATGGAAAACTTCAGTGATTTTTTAATCTATCCTGTTATTCTTTCCCTGGGGTTAGGTTGTCTCATACTTCATTTGTCGCTTGTCACTACCCGACTTAGCGATTGAATTAACACTCACTAGATATGTCAATCCCTTTAAACAATTTTATAAACTAGAAAAATTCGGTAGTCTATGTATGGAGCTTTAAACATAATATAGCTTGTATAGAATAAAGTTTATGTGAAAAAAATAATTCTACAGGAAAATAATTATTATAAATTTACAAGGCTGTACTAGGTTCAACAAGATTATCACAACGATAATAATTCCTTAATCAACAAAAGTGATTTCCATTACAACATTGATGTATGGACTTCAGACATATCAGAACTTTAACAATTATGACCTTCGCTTTCTCTCTCAGTAAGTACATTTTGTGGATAAGTAGTGTAATCAATAGGGCCGAGTTCGAATTCCAGTCGAATTCATTATATTCAATTACGTGTATATACATTTGGGAAAGACATGAATCCATAACTTTTCACTTCCAGCTATGGGATAAAAAAACAGGACAGACTGGCTTTGGTTGGCAAACTTTCTTGAGATGGTGGCTCCATAAAAAAAAATGTGGATGCGTCGGCATATAAAAATGCACAGTGACTGAAATTCTTCAGTCGTGTGTGGTGTGCATTATATTGATTTGCTAAATTAGTACTGGTGTATAAAGAATGAAAAAATAACGGAGTTAAAGTTAATGAATGTTCTGTTTTATGCACACCATGAAGGGAAAGTAAAAATCAGTCTCGATTCTTTTCAATAATGTAGATTTTGTTCTTGTAAAACAAAATTATTTTTCTGTAAGTTGTTTCATTCTCATGGTATTTGTTCCTGAGAAATTGCTCTCACACACACGCAAATACTACATACACAAACACACACATAGACGCACACACACACATATATATATATATATATATATATGTATGTATGTATGAATGTATGTATGTATATAAGATCATCTATGAAATCATATTCAGAGGTGAATTGGTAAGAGAAAAAAATTAATTGAGTGATATTGAATGTACTTGGGAAATAAAAGAATTGAAAAAAATACACTGATTCCTTACTGAATTTAAAATCAACATCAACAAATTGATCCGAAAATTCGAGAGGATTAAAATGACAAGATTATTCAAACAATCATGCATATATATATATATATATATATATATATATATATATATATATATATATCATCCATATACAGGACTGTTTCGCAGCTCATAGGTGTGGCTGGACATCCGATTGCTTCAATCCAAGCTCGAAACCCGACCCACTGGGCATCAGTCAGCGTACGTCAGAGGGAAAGGGAAATTCTATCGTATGATTTTTTTACGAATGTAAAACAAATGCCAGACAACTCGTGCTCGATATATATATATATATATATATATATATATATATATATGTGTGTGTGTGTGTGTGTGTGACGTCACATCGTCTGTCTCCGCGCCGTCGCTGTCCTATCCTGTCCTGTGACGACCAGTGTGACTTGGTATTGGTCGCGGCACCAAATATGACGTTCTAACCTTTTGCTGATTCGGATGGGTATCTGGTTATATTCGGTATCAGCCTTGTCGTTCCCAGCTCGCCTCCAACGTCTGGTTACCGAAGTAACTGCTTTGATTTCTTGTCTAACCTACCCACGTTGTGATTTGATCTTAGGTAGACGAAATCAATCAGTCGCCGAAAGCTTGCAAGTCGAGTCCGAACAAGGGTAATACCGCACAAGTATATGTAAAAGAAAATAAAGTAACAACTCGAAAAGTTCAAATATGTTAAAAAGAGAATAACAAATATTTTTATATCTGGTTGCTGAATACAGGACTGCATATTTCTCCCAAACCGCTAATATGGTTACGTGACACTTTGCGTTTGTTAGGCGAGTCTTAACATCTGAAATTGTTTTATTTAAATAACTGGTTTTGGTGTATTTTCAGGCGATATTCGTAAAACTTGTTTTGGTGGTGTGAGTCTAAGTCGTTCTTCAAAAATAAATTGTTCTTGGTTAGAAGTTGAGGTCGTGATTGCGTGGATCTTTCAGTCAGGTTCCTGCGATTGCTTGCTTGACTCTGGCTCAACCCCTTGCCTGTCTCTTCATCTCACTGCGACTCTGCTTATATGGACGCCGACCAAAACCGGGGTGGGCTTGTCGGGGTTTGAGTTTCCTTGATAATTCTAAACCCGCATTAAGAATTTTCTTTGTTTTCGGTCAGGAAAATTTATTACTTTCCATTTTTGGAAGTCCTTAATTTCTAGTTTAAGAGAATCGTCCTCCCAAATTCTTCCATTCTCATATTGGTATCTCACCCAATCCCCTCAGAGGGTGTGACGTCGTCCCCCGGTCGCAGCGTCGACTGTGTCGTTCGATCCTGTTCGCGGCGCCAATTGTGACGTCACGTGCTTCCCAGGCTCTGATATCCTGGTCACGGACAGCACCAGTTGTGACGTCTTTGCTGCGGCGTCAGCTGTTCGCTCCTCGCTGCTCCAAACTTTGGTTAGATTGATACCAGCCTCGTCGTTCTCAACCCGCTTCCAACGCCTGGTTACCAGGGTAACTGCACTGATCTCCGGTCTGCCTACCCACGTTGTGACTTGATCTTAGACAGACGAGATCAAACAGGGGTTGGGGCCGTAATGCAAGTTGAGTCTAACGGGGGTGATAACACACAATCATGTATAATAAAAAAAAAAAATTAAAAAAAAAGAAATAAAATAAAAACTCACAAGGTCCAACGTATCAAGAAAAAGGTAACAAACTTTTATGTCTATTTGCTCGGTACATAGGACTATGTCTACCTCCCGACTCGTTCTGTGGATTGTGGCTGCTTACTTTTACTAGGCAACTTTAAGGCTTCCAGTTGTCTGCTCTCTAAGAAATTTGTGTTTCGGCGTGTCCTTGGACGAAAGTCGAAAAAAAAACTTATTTCTGTGGTCTGATTTTAAGTCGCTCTTCAAACTACTTGTTCTTGGTTGAAGAAGAGTCCAGAAGTGTGCGTGTATCTTGGTTAGCTATCTTGACGCGGTTTCAACACTGGGCGCTCATCTCTGCTTGTCGTTCACGGCTCAAACTGCAATCCGCTCGCCGTCCGCGGCTGATCTCATTTCTGTCGTTTGGGGTCCCGCTTTTATTGATGCAGTCAAAAACTGGGGTGGGTCTGTCGGCGCCAGGGTTTTCTTGATAATTCTAAATACGTATCCACCCTTCTTATTTCTGGTTAGGGATTTTCCATTTTCGGTAATTCACTTTCACTCCTACTTCCTTATTGTGTCTCTGAGGGCGTATACCCGCTTCCCCGCTTCCTCGTATCGGCCCCTCACACTTACACCTCTGACAAGGGCGTCGACCGATTCTCCTCGTGCGTCACGTGATCGCTCTCGGCCAATGAGGTCCTGGTCGGGTATCTTTCTCCTCCTTTGTGTGTCATGTGACCGCTTTCGGCCAATGAGGTCCTGGTCGGGTATTTTTCCTCCTCCTTCGTGCGCCACGTGATCCTATCTAGCCAATGACGTCTTTAGTCGGGCGTGGACAATCCGTGGCTTTGTTCTGGGGGAAGAAACACCTTGCTTAAAAAAAATAAAAATTTAAATTGCCCTTATCATAAGCGACTGCGATGACACCTTCGGCTTTTTTAACACGTGGTATTTGTCAAGCAGTTTATCGCTAATTGGACACGACCTAAGAAAGGGATTTCTCAGACTGGGTGGCGTTTTCGTGAACGAATAAAAATATTTCACATTTTCTTTCCCTCGAAGCTTGATAACAAAAATCTTCATTATCTCAAAAAACATTTTCAGCCAACATCATCTTTTGTGGCTTTTTTTTCAATTCTGGAATTGCCTGTGTTTTCGTATTAATTGTTTGTCTTCATATCCTTAGATACACTTCCCACCTGTTACCTATCATATTTTTTTCCATTGTCCCTAAACTTTGTTTCTTCAACCATTTGATAACAAACTTCAATTTTTCGTGGACACGGAAGTAGGTCAGGTGCTTGACCTGATATTTTTGACATCTGTTATGTGCCAGTCGAACGTGTGTGTGCTCGCTTACGACCTGGTTTCGTATTATTTATTTTTCTCCTTTTTTTTTTCTTCTGTCTTCTCTTTCTTTCTTCTAGATCGCTTGAACGTAAAGAAAGAATTATTCTCAAAACCCAAATATTTTTCAGCTTTAAATAATTATCAAATGGTTGACAAACCGTAAAAAAAAAATCATATATTTATGAATATTTCTTTTCAGCTTGCTAACTTATGCATGGTGCCACAGGGCGTCAACAGGTTTCCCCTCTTTCTCACTCTGGCATCTCACACCAATCCCTTCAAGGGGCGTCAACAGGCCTCCCCTCCTTCTTCATAGTTTACCTTCGCCTACCGCTCACGCCACCCTTCAGCCAATGAACGCTCAGCCGCATGGGTGTTTGCAATTATCGCTCAAAGGAAAAAATAAATTATCTTCTTTCCTTTTTTTTTCTTTTCTTTCTCTTCCATGAGCAGACCACCCACGACCTAATCTCTATCTTAACTGAATTTCATCTGGAGTTCGTCAATCGAGATTTTCGCCAAACAAGCACTGAGGCTGGCCAATTATCCCTTCCGATAAAATAACTTTTCTATCATGGCCAGCTCTGACACAAAACGGGTGCTCTTCTCAAATGATATTTCCGCAGATAGTTAATGCTTTAATCTTTCCTTCTTTGTACTTTGTGGGTGGTCCAGCGGACATTTTTCACGGTCAGAGCATGACATAATTAATTTTTATCTCTTAGCATTCTGCCTTGTAGGCCACTTGACCAACCTGAAATTTTCATTATTGCCATGGGCAGACGGCTATCTTTTATTCGCTCTGTCGTAACATAAATCAAATCAAATCCGACAGGTCCACGAACTTACTTGCTTCGCTAATGAAAATAAAATCTTTACCACTTTTCTCTGTTAGAAAAAATAACACCGCTCTGTGTCTTTTCGTGATAGCTTCTTATCACCTAATTTAATTTTCGCCTTTTTTTTTTCACGCAACCCTAAATAGTGTCATATATATATATATATATATATATATATATATATATATATATATCAGGCCTAACACATTAATTGTTGATCCCATAAAATGTTTAATATTTAAAAAACATTAAATTGATTTTTTATTCTTCCAGATTTTTCTGATAGCCCATTTAGCCATATTGAAGCCACTTATCGTAAGAATCACTGGAAAAATCTTGGGATATTCAGCTAGAAAGAAAACAGATTAAAATCGTTTTGTGTCAGACAGACTGTCTTCTCAACTGAGCAGTGGTGAAAGGGAAAATATCATTCAAGCCTTTAGTAATGGTACCAACATTAAGGTTAGGTCGTTGTTTTTCTCTGAATCTTTCAATATTCTAAAACGAACAGAAAATTCATTATAGCACTATATATATTAAGGTCTTTTCACTTTTTAATTATTCTGCTTCGTCCACTTCATAGAATCACATCAAATGACTAAAAATCTGAATTCGAATGTTAAAAGGATTCTTCATCAGATTGAGCATTTTTCAGCATCTCTTCGTAAAAGAATGAGCCCCTTTAGATTCAGTCACTTAGACGATTAATTTTTTATACCCACTGAGGGTGTTGGAAAATAAGATCTATGTGTAAAAATTGCTCGCCCCATCTTCTTGAATTTTTACCTCAGGGTATTTGCAGGGGGATAAAATTTTGCAATAAAATCACTGATCTTCTTTAGAATTAATTACTGCATATAACGTACAAGCGGGAAAAGACGAGGGAAGCCACTAGCAAAATATAACGATCATAGCAACAAATTTAAAGATACTGCTTCAAATAATTCATCGTATAATTACGATTTCACTCGTTCCTTCTGTTAGATTTAATTACATGGCCGGCGCATAGTATCCTCAAACCTCCTCTCCCCGTGGGAGGGGGCAGGTCTGATTTGTGCCTTAAGCAATACTTTAGCCTCGTTAACTTATCAACATTTGCTTTTTTACCAAAATTTATATAAGCTCAATATTGAACTAATCACAACTGACTATTATAGGATGAAAAATTTGTCGAATGGTTTTGTCGTTATTCTGGTTTTGTTCGTCCATGCTAAGTATTAAAATACGATACAAAATCAGATCCCGTGGGTCTTCCCTCAGTAATCAGAGGGAATGCTTACTGGGTCTGAATGTTATTGGACTCCAGCTTTCTTGAAATTCAAATTTTTCCCCTCCATTTGTTAGCATTAATATCAATTAAATTTACACGTTTATTTTTTACATCCCAGAAATAAACTTGATAAGGCTGCGAAAAACCGGTTGTTTTTTTAGCTTTTAAAATATACATTAAAATGCCATATAAAACATGTTTATTCCTAGCTAACCTTAAAGTTTGTACTACAAAAAACTTATTTACTATTTTTATCCATAATGTTGAAGGTGTTAAAATTATTCAACTTTTTATCAAGAAAAGAGACAAATTAGTGATAAACATTCTCACAAAACATTGTTGATTTATTTAAGATGGAATAATCGATTATAACACGTCTCTAATTTGTATTTAGATACATTGTATTATTTTCAATTTTCTAGTTAAATTGTTCACTCATGTTACATCATATGATCCATTATTGTACGTAATTAGATTAAAATAAAATTTATATATATATATATATATATATATATATATATATATATATATATATATATATGAATACTACCTCGTGAAAAATTGAGATGTAGGAGAGTAGTGGGAACCCGTATCATAAATTTGTGTGGTAGCCCGAGACCGTCGCACAGGCTATGGTTATCAGTGGTGCTATTTAAAAGAAAACGCTCATACCTCATGTATGAATGCAGAAACATGATGAAATAGTTATAATTTTCTTAGTAAAATTCAAGATATATTTCCAATAGTTTATCGTCCAACAGGTTTTACTCTTGAAAACATTTGTTGTCGGGTTGTCAGGTTTGGTGTACTATAACTTCTGTCATTCTGAAATTGTCTTCGCATCTTTCATGGTTGAGGTATTATTGTTGATTTTCATGCCACTTGAAATGCTGTTACATCAAAGGACATTTCATTTTCCATGACAAAATATTTTTGAGATATTTTAATATAAATATCAAAAATAATTTTATAGGACACAAAAATCTATTTGAACTGCGAGGAAAACCTGATGTATTTGGAAACGATATAAGACAATCCAGAATATAGACTGGGAGAAAATACGTTCGAACAGAAAATTAAAACAATAGAAAACGGCTTAAGAGAAGGATGCGTCTTCTCGACACATTTATTTTATTATTAAAATAAAACTTTAAGTGCTGAATCTAGATGCGTCGACAGTGTTGTTGCTCCCAAGCTTTAGGACGTGAATTATATAAGTTGCCCCAGTAGACAACAACCAATCAAGACTTCACTTGGGCTATTCGAAGTTATAGATTAGGTATGCATGGTTGTATTTATCTTCCTACATGCGTCCAAGAATGGGTGTTTTTTGGAAGAATAGAAGAAAACAAACCAATAAACACACACACACACACACACACACACATATATATATATATATATATATATATATATATATATATATAAACACATATAAACACAAACAAAAAAACAAACGATTTATTATATTGGCTCGTTTTGCGACTTGTTCTTTCTTTACCTCCCCTTTTAACTAACTTATTTGTTTGGTCCCGTTATCCCTAAGCTAGTAGAGACTCGTATCTTTGACTGTCCGGCGAACCCCCTACAGCCGATCTCGACAGGGAAACAATGAGTGTGTCATCCTTTAGTTCTGCAATCATTTAAGAGTCCTTCATATTTACTATACTTTCTCTCAAATGCCTCTTGCATATGCTCTTCCCATGGGACAGTTAACTCCAGCAAAATAATCTGTTTTGTGGCGTCCGAATAAACGATTATGTCTGGACGGAGTTTGGAGGACGATATATGTGTTGGGAATTTCAATTGTTTCCCGAGATCGACTCGCATTTGCCAATCCGACGCGGACGATAACAGTGAATGGGATTCTGCAACCTTCTTACTCGGCTTTGCACCTGCTCGAACGAAGCGGATAACTCTTCGTTCTGGGATGAGTTTATTACTCTGTAAAGCTTCAGCAATAATGAGTGCTATCGCCTCTAAAACCTTGTCATGACGCCACTGATAGCGCCCGACTGTCAGAGCTGTTCTGCACCCACTTAATATGTGTTGCAGTGATCCCCTACCCGAACACAAGGGGCACTTTGGTGAATCTATTTTCCCCCATAGGCGTAGGTTGGTCGCGCTTGGTAATACGTCGTACACCATCTGAACCAGGAATCTCGATCTGCTGAAGTCGGTATTCCAAAGATCTGACCACGACACTTTCCGCCGATCTACACCATCCCACCTGGTTCACGCGCCCTGCTGGCTATAACCTGCCAATTTTGTCATCCGCTATTCCTCCATCCCTGCTTTTACTTCGTCCTGTATCAGGTGTTGACGCTCCTTCACGGTGCATTTTCCGAATTTGTAGGAGGGAATCAACCCTAGGCCTGCTCTGCCCTGTGCGACTGAACCCATTATTGCTTTTACCCTCAGATTCCCTTCTGCGATAGCTAGTTCCTTAGTATCACTCCATTTTCTGCCAGTCTTGATCTCAATTCCCGCACCTGATACTATGGGATCTCTAGAGTTTCTATAATGAATTCCTCAATTAGTCATCTGAATGGCAGCTGGATGGCATTGGATGATCCATATAAGGCTGCGCTGCTTAAGCACCGAGGTAATCCTAACCATCTACGGAGGAAACTGCTAGCTCTCCTCTCTAACGTCTCCTCAGTCGAGATGGGAACGCTATATGTCTGGAGTGTCCATAATGCTCGTGGGAGCACACACTGATGGTATTGCCAGGCTTTGAAACGCCCTGGCAATTCCGATTTATCTATTTTCGCCAGCCACGAGTCAAAATCAGTATGTATAGCTTCGATAGCTGGTGTGTCCTACAGATCATTACAAAAGGATTTACCTAGACTTTTAACAGGCTTATCGGCCAACGTCGGGATGGAACTCCCTTCTATTGTGAAATAGTGTTTTACCACTCGGCCCTTTTTTATTACCACTGATCTACATTTTTGGCTTGAAATTCATTCTTGCCCACTCAATCAGTCTCTCTAAACCGCGTAATAGCCATCTACAGCCTTTAACAGACTGCGTGGTGACTGTAAGATCATCCATGTAAGCCCGGATCGGTGGTTGCCTAACTCCGATATTTGAAACGGGGCCACGGCATTCCACCTCAGCGGACTTCACGAGCATGTTTATCGCGAGAGCAAAAAGCGTGGCTGACAATGTACAGCCTGCAATAATTCCTCTCTCGAGTCTATGCCAGTCTGAAGAAACCAAAGCGGATGCAACTCTTAGTTGGAATTGTCTGTAGTAATCTAGGATAAGCTCGCGGATGCTACTTGGGACGTAGTGTCTAACTAAAGCTTCTTCCACGAGTTTATGCGGTATGGACCATATGCATTGGCCAAGTCCAACCACGCCACAGCCAGGTCTCCTTTATTCCTCCTTGCATCCCTTATTAATTGCGACAAAACTCCTATATGCTCAACGCAGCCAGGCATACCAGGGATTCCGCCTTTTTGTACCGATGTATCTATAGAGTTATTTTTTAGTAGAAAAGCTGATAGCCGTCGGGAAATAACACTAAAAAATATTTTGCTTTCTGTACTTAGTAACGAGATACATCGAAACTGCTCGATATTTTCTGAGTTCTCTTCTTTTGGGATCCAAACACCTGCGTATCGCCATTGTTCTGCAACTTTACCTCGCTGCCAAATTGCTTTAATGATCTTCCATAATTTCATGAGAAGACCGGGGCAACACTTGTACACAGAGTAAGGCACGCCACTCGGACATGGCGACGAAGCTGATCTCGCTGTCATTACTATCTGTTTGACCTCACTCAAACTTGGCACCATGGTGTCGAACTCAACTTCTGGGGGGTTGGGTTTAATGAGGCGATCATTAAATCCCTTCTTGGGTCCCTATAAGAGCTCTTCAAAAAGGAATCCACCCTATCTTTTGGGCATGTTAATCTGCCGCTCCTCTTATCTCCCAGAAGTCTTCAAACCAAACGGGTCGGAGATAAACCAAGCCCTCTTCCTGGCCCGCTCTTTCCTACGGCGACGATATCCTTCTGCTCTTCGCAGGTTTTTCAGTTTCTGTCTTAAAATATTTCTCAGTTCCGAGAGGGCTGGTCGCTCTTCTTCATTAGCGGCCTTAAATTGTTTCTTGAGGGATCTAAATTCCTGCCTTACTTCTCTTATCCTTCCTTCACGCCTATTCTGAGTGTAGATTTTATTTCTCGTTTTATCAATATGGCCGAAACGCTCTGATCCATAGCTGACGATAAGTTTACTCATGGCTTGAAGTCGTCGGTCTATGTTACCCGCAGACGTACCTTGGATTATAATGCATACGTCTTCAGCAAAATCGCGCCAAGCTTTCTTGTTGTCTGCTGGGGGACATTTAATCCGCTTAGAGACTACTCTGTCCGGCAAGGTCTGAGTCCACACTGGGTGATGTTGGGCGCTGTGGTTTGTCACCGGGACCTGCTCCACCACCGTCTTACTTGGTGTAACACCTATGCGTTGTGAGTTCTCAGCTACTACTGCACATTTCATCTTGGCCTGGTGTATTCTTTGGCCACGCTGATTCTTGCACATCTTTCCACAGTTGCATATTGTCAGAAGTCCTTGGGGCGTTTGCTGTGGTCCTAACCGTTGTATCCGTCCTACCGGGGATATCATTCTCCCCCCTCTCGGGATCCCCTGGGGGTATGTATTCCTTGTTCTACCTGTAGCATGAAACGGGGATCTCTTTACAACAAAGAGACATGTCATTAGGGGTGCGAAACCTGCAGACTCCATATAGCCGTCTTTCCGGCTTGCCAACTGTCTTTCCAGCTGTCACCGAGTCTTTCCTCAGTCGTCAGCCAGACTATTCCTGGTAGTCACTGTTGAAAACAGATTTAAAATTATTAAAATACACCTTTAAGTGCCAAATCTAGATGCGTCGTCAGTGTTGTTGCTCCCATGTCAATAGAAGTTTCGGGTCTAAATAAACAACAGACTTCTTCGATGGGTGACCCGACCGAATATGATCAGTATTCGGCCCGCACCTAGAACAAAAATTTGCCACTAGCTTTAGGACGTGAATTATATAAGTTGCCCCAGTAGACAACAACCAATCAAGACTTCCCTTGGGTTATTCGAAGTTATAGATTAGATATGCATGGTTGTATTGTTCTTCCTACATGCGGCCAAGAATGGGTGTTTTTTTGGAAGAATAGAAGTATGTAAGCTATAAATCGTAACATTCTCAAGAGAATTAGATGTCCTACCAGATTTTGATTTTAGTGGCTAAATAAGATGTCCAGTTGATGGCAGACACAGAAATGTAACTGTAAGTATTAGGTTTGTAAAAGTAAACGTGAAGAAAAGACAAACAAGTGTAAAAAAAGCAGACATTATGGTTGTCAGATGTGAAACAGCGTAAGATATGAGCGACAAATTTTAGGTGCAAGGTACAGAATTTAAAATTTTTTAAGCAAATTATTAAGAAAAAGGCAAACTTTAGAAAACAAAGATCAATAGATTAGAAACAAGGATCAATAAATTTCTATGTAATATAAATCGTTCTACACCCTTGCGCAAATTAATTGCAACAATCGCATTAATTTCCTTTCTTTCACCATACAGTCAGTGTTAAACCCACTGGAGTGACCGGGTGTAATCAATTTCTATTTTTTCCTCAGTTTACATTATTTGCAATGCTGTGCAGTAATATGAACCTAAATCATATTTTTATCAAGCCCAGACACTATTGTCTCGACTTTCGATGAGTTATCCTGCGCCCATTGTCTGCGATGGATGCTACTCCAAGGAAACGTACGAAAATTCGTACCGCTGTATTAACACAATGACAAGCCTTACCAGTGAGCAAATCAAAGTACTATAGACTGGACCGGAAACTCTCCTGATTTAAATCCAGTCGAGAATCTGTGGACAATCTGCAAAAAACGACTTCGTAGAATGGACATACGAAGTAATAACATCTTCACTGAGTCATGTTTCACTGTAAAAATACGAAAAACAGTAAACAATAACAGAATTATACGTTTCAAATAATTTTCACAGTGGTTTATATGTAACTGAATGCTGGACGATTTTCAAGAATGACTCGATCGGGCCGAAAATCTTCAACAAAGCTAGAAAACTGTAACCATTGAAATTAACGTACATTCACCAGTAATTTTATTAGGATATGGATGTACATGAACCTGCATTCAAAATAATTTCGGAAGACATCGCAATTACTGAAGCAAGAAGATAAAATTTAACGAGATTTTCTGTCTCTCATGGGTTGAATAGCATTAATAATGCCCACAACAATGATGATAAAACAACAACACATAAATGTAAGTAGAACATATCTCCAGTTCTTGTGACTTATACAAGGAACGCTCGTTTGTAAGGTCCCTTCGTGATTCAGGGTGGCGTATATGGAGATTTTATTACATGTATTATACTTTATCGTTAGCCCAAACAAAAGCCTTACAGAGAGGATAAATAGCAACAAGGCAGATAATTTCCAGGTGTTATTTTGCAGGTGGCAGGATCTTGCTGAGGACAGTGATATGTATAAGAGAATGGATCATATTTGTTTGATGAGGAGATAATGCAGTGTCAAGATATTGACTATAGTTAAAATGAACGGGTTCAACTTAGAAACCCCCCAAAATATACCTGAGTTCTCAGGTATGAAGTGCATATCTATCTATCTATCTATCTATCTATCTATCTATCTGTGTGGGTTTAGGTAAGTGTACCTGTTTATATATATATATATATATATATATATATATATATATATATATATATATATATATATATAATTATGAAAAGTAATTGGTCACTATTGAATTAGATCAGGAAAGAGTAGTATTAAAAAGACAATGTACGTAACACATATAATGAAAATAAAATGCAAAAATTTTGAATTTAAAAAAAAAGATCAGCCGAAACCAAATTAGCGTGATCGACTTTTCTCCAAATTGTTTATATATATATATATATATATATATATATATATATATATATATATATATAAAAAAGGCTTAAACACTAATATTCCAAGGTCATAATTTATTCCATTGGAATCGTACATACGATCCAATTCATCAGACGTATAAAATCAAAAAGAAAACAGATAAAACAACTCCGGATATATATATATAATGGGCTCTCCCGCGGTTTCGACGTATGAGGATCTGAGAGCTTATTGATTCAGTTATGAAAGTTTGAACGTTAATCTTAAGTGGCATTTAAATTGTGAAGATTGTGAGATGAGATCACCATTAGATTGACTGACCTTTTAGATCTTGCTCTCGCTTCTTGAAGATGATTTAGACAAGCAGACTGAAAAATTGCTGAGTAAACTAAAGCACGTTGATTTCCATTCTACCCGCTCCAAAGCTAACCGCTCAAGGGTGCTATGTGATATATTGACTGCTGACAAGTATAATATATATTATGTGTATATATATGTAATGTGTGTGTATATATATAATGTATATATAAATATAATGTGTGTGTATATATATATATGTGTCTGTGTATATATATATAAATATATATGTGTGCATATATATATATATATATATATATATATATATATATATGTACATATATACATGTGCATACGTGCATGTATATATATATATATATATATATATATATATATATATATATATGTGTGTGTGTGTGTGTGTGTGTGCGTGTATGTGTGTGTGTGAGTGTGTGTGTGTGTGTAAAATGGCACTGCTGATTGGATGCCAGTCGACTACCTACTCTCCATTGCAGACGCCTGCTCAGACACATTTGTGTTTGTTCAACACCAACAATACGTTTCTTTATAATGCAAATATGCTGAGTCACGATGACTTGTGACTTCTTGCTAGCACAACCACTGGCAACTCCCAAGTGTTTTCTCTAACCAATTTCCCTTGCGACAAACCGTTTTCAACCCTTCGCAAAGGTGCCGTAACCTGGGGTCGCCCCAACCTCAACCAATAACATCAAAAAGACACCTTCCTGACAAATCGACCATGGTGAGAGTCGAACCCGGGTTCTATGGTCAGAAATCAAACGTTCTCACCTCTCGGCCCATATCGATAGCAGGCATGTTGTAGTAATGTAAAGAAGAAGCGAAGAAGTTCGAATTCTATTCGAATCCATTGCATTTACTTATGTGAATAATTTTTGGAAAGATATGATTCCTCTTCTCCTCCACCAAGTATGGGTAAATAGCAGGAGAGACTGGGCTCTTCTGGAGATTTCAGAATTCAGAGTTGTCCTTCTCCTAGACCTGTTACCTTGGTTGGCAACCCGGCTATTTTTGTAGTTATGGGTAGTGGGAAGTAATAAATAACATTTTTCTCCTTTATACTCTCAAGCCTGTCAGCAATTTCAGGTAAAAAAAATCAAACCAACCATTACTATCACTACTACATTAGAATAAAAAAGAATTAAAATATCTTGGAGGGAAGCCAGCATGTGTGGCACTCAAGTGCCACATGTCTGTCATTGAAGCACTTGTGTCCAGGCTTTCTCTTAACTCTAAACTAACCTGAAAAATGAGTTTTACTACCTCCTCAATCAAAGACTCTGCTTGTATTTTCTAGCTCACAATTTCTCCAAGCATCAGTATTGACATCATAACCTCATTTGCTGGAGTAGTATGAACTTCTGGAAACTTAGAAGCAATTGTAGGGTATGTTGATTCGAAGAGGTGTCATTCCTTTCCACAAGAGACAAGAGTTGAAATTATAAAGACATGAGAGGACAACACAACCAAACACATACACAGACAGAAACACACACACTGTCGAATTCAAATGCATGTCCAAAAATCACAAGGGAAATGGCGTGCTTATGAAATTGGGACTACTTGGAAAGTCGTGAGAAAAAATGTAGTTTAGACTGATAATATTTGATTTTATGAATCCTTATTTGCCTCTGATAAAACCGACTTCGGCTAGCCAATAAAACTTTCTACAAAATTGTATACAAAAACCATGTCCAAATTACTTCAAGAGTTGATCTGGAATGAAAAAAAATCAGTAAACGCAAAATAAAATGTATAGAAATTTACAGAAAAATGGAGCAGTTCTTTCCATTCATAATCTTTGCCTAAGCAAAACATAATTTCAGATGAAAAAAAAAAATTGAAGAGAACTGTCACATGCATGTTTATGATATATTTCTCACAATTCCTATTAAATTACTAGCGTGTGACGGTAAATTAACAAAGATGGGTTTCCTTAAAATAGTTTAGAGCTGTCAGAGACTTCAGTAGTCATCTCTATACTGACTGATATTTTTGATAATTGAAAGATCATTACATTTCTCCATGTTTCTTGAATTGTATATTTAAGACTTCCCCTGCGAAAAAAAGATTTTTCATTTTATTTTCTTCAACCTAAAGTTTTTTTTGTAAACTATTCAATTGACTGAAATCATTACTGCACATTTTTCTAAGAATACTTTAACATTATTTTTCTTTCTTTTAACCATTTCATCTCTGCGCTCCTGAACAATTTTAACCATTTTGCCTGATATTCTGAATCAAAATTGGCAAATAATTGGTATGCAATATTTCACTGTAGATATAAAAATTGTTACAAATGTTTACCCATCGTTCAACCGGTGGTTGTGCATTAAGTTATGTTTCTCTACCACTGTTCAATCAGTGGTTGGGTATTACCTTATTTTCCTCTGCCACCGCTAAAGCGGTGGCCAGGACCCAAAGGGTTAACAGCCAAATCAAGAATTCCCTGCCTCAACCTCTGTTGTTGTAATTTTAGTTACCCACTTGCAGCTAAAGTTTCAATAGTCTTCACCACCCGTAATGTCTTGCCTCACTACAATAGGAGGACATCACGACATGGGAGTAAAAAGGAATGAAATAAAACACCAAGATATCAACTTAAATCTTATTTAAATATGAAAACACCCTTCATCAACAAAAGGCTACCATTTCTTTTCAGTCTCAGATTATATATAAATATATATTGATGATGAAAAAGATATATGAAGCAACAACAAAAAAGTGAGTCTAATTTCTTAACATTTTTTTTTTTATTTCACTTACATTTTAATTTACTGTTTTCTAATATTAAAATGACAGAAGGGATATATTTGCCAACTCAGGAATACTCTCACCCTCCCAAACAAAATATTCATGCAACTAGTTGGCATTGATACATGCAGTTTTCTGTGTGTTTTATTATTTGATTTTAATTATTTATCCCAAGTATGAATTTAGGAATTAACCCATTTCTTGTCATTAGTGCCATTTGGGGATCTGTTAAAATTAAACTTACTACATGCTATTCCTTGTATTTACATTGAATTGCTTACATACATTACATTTGCATAGGTATGTTTTACAACACTTAGCCTTTAAAGTTTTTATTATTAGACGTAAGAAGACATTTTCCGTCGTAATTTTACATTGCACGAGTAGAAAAATAATGACTATTTTGAAAAGATTTTTTTTTATTATTTCTAATCAATATTATTTTTTGATATTTTATACCCATATATATTTGATGTTCTAGTTTCTAGAAAAATGACAATGGTAACTACTGAAAGTAAACATAATGAATCAATAAACTCCTAATACACCTATCTGGGTCAAAAATTCGCATTAGAAATTTGGCAGTTAATGGGTTGATATTTATTAACTGTATAAGTAAATGGGTAGTGGCTCTTCACTACTTTCGTCAAAAAAACAAATCTTCCTGTTTCCTGAAAGAAGAAACTTTTCAATTCTGATTCCGGTTTCGATAATTTTTCATCACAATCTCATCAACAACAACACCAACCACAGAATGCCGCAAAAATTATTTTGCAGATTGAAATGATTTTTTAAATTATTTTATTTTAAAAGTAATATTCATGATCCCCTGCGTAAATCATTCCAGCCTTTCAAGGATTAGAATCTCTCTTCAACATTTGGCTGATAAAAATCAAAGTCTAATTCTACCAACACTCTCATACAATATTCCCAAACATTGCAGTTAACTATATTTGGTTATCATGTCCCACCATAGTTTTTTCTTCTTCTCTTTTCAGTACTGTTTTCAAATCCCAAAGATTTGCAATAATTTTGTCTAGGAAAGCCCTAAACTTGATTAAAAAATTTGTATTGTCTAAATGTTTATGTCATTATTAAGAGGAAAGACTAAAGTATTTTTGTGTATTTTAAAAAAGAATTAATCCTTTATAGCACGTCCGAAATTTTAGCTAAATATCTTGGTTTAAGAGTCATGAAAATTGACATTAAATCAATCTTCGTCTTCCATTGTTGACGATTTTATAAACAAAAGTCAAATTTCCCGTTTAAAAATCTCGTAAAATTCAATTATACTTTTTCAAAAGTCATTTTAGGAAACTTAGAATATTTAAAGTATCCTTAATGTAATTTGAAAGAAACATTACTTACTTTTTAATCAGAATTTTTTAAGAGAAACATTTCCAACCGTGGTGCTTGGCTTTTGGGTCCGGTTGAGAGGTGTTCACTGATGTACGTCAAGGGAATTTATCGGACAGTAGAACAGAAGTGACATAATTTGTGCTAACCAGTGAGCCTGGTTAGTAGATCTATAAAAAATACTTCTCAATTATTTTTTTTATGACTTTTCTTTTGAGGGAAAATTCTGAATAAAATAATTTTGGAATAAAATAATTCTGGAATAAAATAATTCTGGATTAAAATAATTTTGGAATAAAAATAATATTTAAACTTTTAACATATTTAATTTTCATATAAAATTGAATTTTAACATAAGAAATTCTGGAATAAAAATAACATTTAAAATACGAAAAATACTTTTGCGATTCAAAATTTATAAGACAAGAAAAGTGTAACAATATTGTTACGTACACATAAGATTTTATGTTTTTTTAATTACGTTTTATATTATCTCAATTATGAAATATTTTTCCTGAGAAAATATAAAAATTACATAAAACACAATTACATTTCATAATTTAACAGGTAACGTATTAATGAAATGATATTTTATTTCTTTTTATTAATAATTATTGTTATATAACAGATTTTATTTCTTTTGTTTAATAATTGTTATATGGCAGTCATGCAAATATTAAAATGAATAAAATTAGTACATCTCGCACAATTTTTTAAAATGTGTTACTTGTTAAATGACACTTATGAGAATTTCATGAAAATTAAGTATGAAAATTCATTTTTCGGAGAAAATAAGTTGTGACAAAATGATTTTTGCTATTTTTGTGATGATTTTTACTTGGGATAGAAATTTTTTTACCATAGTTAACCTGAATTGTCTTCATTTATGTTTAGTGGGGCGATAGGAATCCTGAAACAACTGTGCCGGTTAAGAGTGAACCTGGGAACAACAGCAATTAAGAGGTGGTTCCAGACACTTCAAAACTTCCAACCTATCGCTCGGAGTCATTGCTGCCGGTTGTAGTTTATTGTCAAACCCAGAACTTGTTAACTTTCTGTTAGTTTTTTTTTTTTTTTCCTTTAACATTTCAGCTCCCGCATTATGTAATCAGCTCCAAATTCGTATTTGTTCAACTCATAATCTTCATCTACATGGGCATCACTAAAATAGTAAATATTGTAATGTGGGTTGGAAAAACTCATTACTAAACCTTCAAACGTATGATTAACCAAATCAATCCATAAATTTGAATTTAAAAAAAAAAAAATTAATATTTGCAGTAGGTCTCTCACTGAAAAAGAAAAAATTGCTTATATTAAAATAAAAACAAAATTAAAAGAAGAAAAGATTTGAAAATGCGACGAAAACGTTCAGTCAGAGAATTTGACACGTGCGCACAGGAAAAAAAGCAATGCCAAGAATGATATGATAATATTCCACTCAATCAGGGGAAATAACGCTAGCACACGTGATGTTTTTTCTCCAGAAATGTTAATCCTTAGTTTTTTCGGAGACGATTTTAAAACTAGAAGGAACAACAAATTTTAATAAAAAAAAAAAATTTTAATTGAAAAAAAAAAGAATTCTTGTAAAAATTCATTTTTCAACCGAAAAAAATTTTGCCATCAGACAAAAACATCCTTAATATATATTTTCTTAAAAGCCATTAAAAGCTTTTTTAATTAAATAATGCCTTAGTTTTATTGAATTCTGTATTGCAAATTCAGTGCTAATGTTTGGGTTGTTGCGAGTATAATTTTACAAAAAATTAATTCATATTCTTCAAAGTCTTCATTATTTAATTAAAAATTTACAGAGTTATACAGTTACTAGTTTTAAAATTTTCATAAAATTAAGTATGGGGTTATCAGACATAAGAAAAATATTTTACCATGACTTTCTAAAAAACAAGTATTTCTAAAATAAATTAATTCATTTTTGAATAAGTTCTGAAAGTTTCATTACATTCCGACGATTATTTGATTTTTGCAAGAATACCCTCATTAATGTTTTTTTCAACTGAAAAAAAAAACAACTAATACTATATATTAGGTAACCTCTGACCTAAAAAAAAAACAAGATTTTCAACCAAAATTTCAAACTTGCAAAAAATAATTAAAAAGTACTTAGGTCTCTCCTCTTATTAATAACATAAACTTTTTTGCAATAAAACTATAAGTTTGGGGACTTTTTCATCACGGTATGCCAGTTTTCTAGCGAAAAAGTGGACATACCTAATTGTGTCTAATAACTGAAATAAACATCCACTGTTTAATATTTTATTTATTTCTTTTTTAGTACCATTTCTATTTCATTTTTATTTTTCAACGCTTGTTAATTTTTTTTCCTTCATATATATATTCAGTCGTGAAATTTAAACTTGAGATTAAGTTCAGTGATGCTTGATAGCTTTTGATATAGTGGGCCTTGAGAATTTGACGTTATTGTTTATATTCATGGTGTAGTATATTGGTGTTGTCAACAAGCATTTTATGTATTGTGAAGGTGGAAAGGAATGTGTCTTTAAATGTTGTGCGATAGAAAATCTATCCGATAAATGATGTGTAAGACGTCTTCATAATGAAGAAAATTTATTACGAGCGAGGTAGCAATGTTTTAAAATGCATTTGACTAACATTTAACGTCATGTTGCATTTTTACCATCTCTTTCTAGAACCCTTAAATTGTGGACAAAAAAAATCATAGTTACAACGGTTAATTTTAAAATAATTGTAACAATCCTTTATTAATCAGCGTTTGTTTTTCATTGTTTAATTCTTTAAAGAAATGCCTGCGAGAGGATGAATTCTCGCGCGCTCTCGTGAGGAAATTTTTAATAACACTTATTTTATATCTAAGAGGGCATTCACTAGAGAAATTAAAATGGCAAGTGTCTTTACTAGTTGTTTTTTTTTATAAAAAAGAAGTTTTAAAAGTATTAAAAGTAACGACGAGAATAGAAACATAAAAAATAACATTAATATTTTTTTATGAAAATCGAATGAACGAAAATTACAAAGAAGACGAAAGTAGAATCAAGAACATTATAAAAAAATGCATGAAACCAGTTGACAATAGCAAAAAAATTAGATTATTTTTTACAAAAAACCTCTATCCTCATAGTTACAAAAAATAATTCAGCGCTTAGTACAAAATTAAATAAGAAATATTATTTACGAATTTAAATACCTATTAAGGAATTGTATTCCAGATCAATTAAAATTCGTAAATTATTATATAGGCCACACTAAAACATGTTTGACACGATGACTAACTCTACACCTTTCTAACCATAGCTCAATTAGATCTCATTTAAATATTCATAGAGGCCTACCGGACACTATTCGGAACATACATGTTGACAAACCTAATAAAATAGCGTCACCTCCATGCAAAAAAGGCTAAAAATAATGGAAGCCTTATCAATAAAAACAAAAAACAAACACTTAATAATATTGACTACTAATATGGACACACTATCTTGACCGTGTTTTGAAAAAAGAAAGAATTTAATAAAACATACATACAACAAATTATTTCTTATTCAACAGTTAAAATATTTAATCCTTGAGAATTGCTAAATGTATAGCCGAAAACGCTCGGATAAAAAGAACATTCGGACAGTTTTTATATAATTTATCATCTGAAAAAAAATAAATTATTAGATCGCGTGAGAAATTGTATAAAAATAAATAAATGAACCTTGTCTCTTGTATTCCATGAAATATATATATATATATATATATATATATATATATATATATATATATATATATATATATATATATATATATATATATATATATATATGTTTCATTACATAATATAGACAATTGTTGTCTATTTATTTTATTTTGTATTCAATGTTTTGTGTTTATTTTTTATAAATTTTATTCATGCATAATCAAAGATTTATAATCATGAAATCAACAAGAATATACATAATAAAATAATCAAATATAAATATAATAATATAAATAAATAATCAAATATAAGTATAATAATATTATATAATAATCGAATATAAATATAAAAATATAATATAATAATCAATTATAAATATAATAATATATATATAAGAATATAATATAATAATCAAATATAAATAATCAAAATTTTATAATCATGAAATCAACAAGAATATAGATAATGAATGCATAAGGTTGTTTTATTCCATTTATTTTTTATATTTTCTCCCGCTCACTATTTTCTCAGTCCATACTTCCCTCCTCTCTCTCTCTCTCTCTCTCTCTCTCTCTCTCTCTCTCTCTCTCTCTCCTGGTATCATTCGGGGCGTAGTGGTAATGACTCTTCCCTACTTTCTCTATACTATTGCTTTCGCCAAAAATGTTTCCTTAAATAATCCAGCTTTACCTCCGTGAAACGTGTTTCTCAATCTAAAAAGTAGTCCGAAAGTTTGTCACCCCTATATAATATAATTTTCTATTTTAGATGGCTGACTCGAGCAACTACAAGAAAATTATGGTTCTCATACAGAAATTCTTGCTGTGTTATAGAGTCAATGAAAGTAAATAAAATGAATCCAGTAAATGTGTTTTGTTTTACTGTATTTTTAAGCATCTCACTCCAAGCAAGGCGGGAAACCACTAGCACGTAAGGGCTTACAGAGAGTTGGAGCTAGAGCAAATAGGAGTGATAGAGGAAAGGATGGAGAGAAGGATAAGGAGATCAAGGCATCTGGAGACGTCGATTGACATTACATTTGAATAGGTGGAGATTATAGCTCTCAGGGTAAGAGGAAATGGAGAGGGCTTTCTACAGGCGAGAAGTGCGAGACATAGAGCTATTGGAGTAGAAAAGACGGCTACATTTAACAGTTTCTACAGTGAAGGGGTGAGAGCAAGATGCCAGCTTATTTGAAAGCTTAAATTCATGACGTCTGAGAACTAGCGAAGCAGCTCATCGGAGCAGTTACTGTGAAAGTATTTGTAAAAAAGACAGCGGGAGGTGACGGCACGTCTGTGAAAGAGCGACTGCAGACGAGATGCCAGATCAGGGTCAATTACATTGCATATCCCTCTGTGGAATTTATCAATGACATTGAGACAAACAGAAGGCGCTTCAGTCCATATATAGAAGCAATGCTTCATGCAAGGGCGAATAGTGGATTTGTATTATTCTCATTGATTTTGTAGTCGGTGACAAATGTTTCGAACCACCCTGTAATTTCCTAAAACTTTTTTCGTTACACTTTATTGTCCTTCTGCATCATCTGTCTGTTTCTTGTGGGTGTTTAATTTTCCAACTCTTTTTTCTCATTGTGTGTCCTGATAATAATAAAATTTAATATTTTGAATACGTTATATGTCCAGCAAATATTAATTTAAATGGTCCCATATGGCAACATTATCTGTTGGTTTCGAACTAGGATAAAAGTGCAGAATCTGCTATTCAGCAAATCCTACAGATCTAGGTATCGTCATAATAGCATTAACAATGAAGGAATTATGAAAAGTGATGGAGAAAATGAGAGAAAAGAAAAGAGGTTACGGATGAGGGAATATAGGCGATATGAAAACAGAATAAAAATTTAAAAAAAGAACACCAGGTGAAAAAGCACGCATAAATAATTTAGGTGCTGAAATATTTTTGGCTATACTCACTTTTGTGTTGAAGATTCTTTTGGTCGAAGTGAAGACTTTACCCCTTCTTCTTGTTTATACATAAGTAGAAGGGATGAAGACAAGAAAAAACATACAGAAACAGGCTCGCTGTCTGGTGGCTATCATAAGTTACTGAAGGAAACAGATGAAATACAAATTGCAATAGAAAAGCATATTGGATAATGAACGACAGTTTGCCGTGGATATTGTAGAAAAGATTTATGAATTACTTTGTCATTTCTTGGAGAGTATACTGTTGTAACCTAGGGAAGGTTACTGAATAGAATAATCCCACGATGGTTGGTAATGAACGATAATACTTAGGACAAGAACAACATATAAGATTTGCCAGCAGCGCGTAGAAGTAGTCAACTGCTAGAAGCGAGTTAAGTGAATTTCACAATGAATCTCTTATTGCAGGGTATCTACCAACCGGCCCACGCAGTCAGATTTGGCACAAGGACGAATTTAATGTGGCGTATCCGAGCCCGTAGACTCGGCCAATAATTCACCGTAGATCCCGTATAAAACGGGGTCGGGTAGCTGTTTCGCAACCCTTTGACATAGCTTTGTCTGGGGATCCTCTCTGTCCGGTGGCAGAGAGTTTGACCAGCACTGCTAGAGACTACTCTTTAACTTCAGACCAACATACAGTATTTACTACTGTATTTATGTGAATGCGGACGTACCCATTATCGTTCGTAGGTATGCTACAACATAAACTAATATATATTTATGCAACAATCAAATAACAATGGACTGACAACAGATATTAGAAAGGATAAGGATAATACGAAAATACGAGCATATAGTAAAAGAAAATGAAGGAAATGCAAGTTACTATCAAAGAGCATATTGAATAACGTACAACAAATTGGCGTGGATATTGTACAAAATACTTATGGATTCTTTTGTCGTTTCTCGGATATTAAACACGTACTTTTTTGTGCAACACTGAAATAAATCATGGAGTGTCAATGAATATTAGAAATGCTAAAGGAGAGAATGGGAAGATACAGGCAAATAGTAAAAGAGAGACAGATATTTTATTAAATATTATTAATCTTAGTTGTCAACATTTACACTGATTCAAATGGTGTGGATTATTTTAGAATGAGAGTAACTCATTTGGGTTTAGGGCCATTTAACACAAGTGCCATATACGGAATACGAAATAGGACGATATTATTTACGAGATTTGCAAGTCAAATTTCGATGGCCATAAAATTATGAATAACTATCAACTTAACGCGTTGCAATCTTCACAGTTCACTGTGTGAAATATATGAATTAAGTTGACCATGAACAAATCTTAGATAGATCTTATTAGGAAAACATATGAGCTACAAACATAATTTGACAACAATTAGATGTGTATCAACAATAGTATAAAATACTGTAAATACAACTAGTGGCCTTCCGACATTTCTAGTGCGCATAATGAAGAAAGAGGGCTTGAAAAATGTGATACACATTAGACAAATTGAAAGCAAGAAGAACGGCGGAAACAACGAATAACCTTCCTAACGAGCTTGAGTAAATGGATAGCGGAACTAGGTTTAACGGAGAGAAGAAAAAGACCAAATTTATTAAGAGCTGCACAGGACAAGATATTGTGGAGAAAAACGATTGTCAACGTCCTGAAGGGCGCAGCACTTAAAAGAATAACGACGTTGGTATAATTTGTGGTCACAAATGCTGGATATATATATATATATATATATATATATATATATATATATATATATATATATGTATGTATGTATGTATGTTTATGTGTGTGCCTGTGTGTGTGTATTAAATTCATGACTTTTCGACTTTTTGCAGAATAATTGATTTTCTGTCTATATCAATTCTATGAACTTTTGTTAAAAAAATACTGAAGAAGAGTTTAATTCAGTTTATTTTTAAAATGTACCCCCTCCCCAACAAGAATCTTCTAAAATCGTATATAGGTATAGTAGTACTATGAATTTCTTGAAGCTTCTAGAAATTTCTGGAACTTTATACATCTTTATAGAATCTACTAGAACTTGTTTTTCTTTATTTGAATGTTTGCATGTTATGCTATAGCTATAAAATGTTAAATACATATGTACTATCTAACTACAGCATCAGCAAATTGAAAAATAAAGCCTCTGGTTATTTTTGATGATTTTTATAGTAAAATGGGATTTTCTGTTTGGGTGTGACCATTTTCAAGGACTAAAACAAATTTATGCTTTTGTCATTAATTTTGAACAAAAATTTATCGATTTATTACACAGGAATATAGTGTTACAAAAATGTCCCTAATATATATATATATATATATATATATCTCATTTAACAATTTAGACCAGTTTTGTCTACTTATTCTTCATAGGATCCTCTCATATTTATGGATGAGTTTCTTAGTATCCTTAATAAAGGAAGAAAGAAAATTACCATGCTGAAGTATATTCATTTTATTTCCGAGTACTTTCGATATTACCACAATACCATCATCAGGGGCTTGTTTTTGCGAATTGCTGTGTATTCATTTCAAATTAATATTTTTTACTTGGAATTAAAAAACGCTAAACTTAAGTACTGCACATTTTTTTTAAATTTATGTTATAAGCATACACATACAGTAATGGCAAGAGAGGTAATTATGTTATTGAGATGCCCATTTAAATATATATATATATATTTATTTAAGCTATTAGTTATAACCTATTTATTTTCAACTATCTACTGTAAACATTTTAAAACATTTGTGTAATATTCATAATTACTTTTATTAAGTCTTGGTTTCAATTATTTCATATACAGTAGATAGCTTCAAGAATTTTTACTTTATGTTTATTATTTTCATGAAAATTTTACATATTTTCTAGAAATTTCTTTTTAAATGCGAATGTAGACGTCCATGCTGTGGTAAATTTTGAGAGATGTTTGATGCATCATTTAAATGAAAACTCAACCTTTTAGACAATGGACCTGTGGAGTCACTAACTTATGTATTAGTTTTTACTGTTGGAGATACACTATCCCAAAGGACATTTAGATTTAAATATAATGTTCGATTTCTGCTACACGTTAGTTGTTGGGTAGGTAGTCATTACGAATGATTAAATTGGATATATCGACTTTAATATGTTATATAATTAATTTTGTTAACTAGGATCTGTGGTAGATATATTAGTATTTATTCGGTTTTTTAGGATATTTTCGACCGGCTTATAATTAGAATGTATTTGATTGCGATATAAAAGATTAGTATGTTTAGGATTATTCGAGAAGTATTATGTTCTGTTTGCTTTGTATTAAAATTTCTAATAGAATGTCTTATTTGTTCACCAACAATATAATTAGGGAAGTTATTATTAATAAGAATTTATTTTATATTTTTTGTCCTCTGCAGAAATCTGTTTTGTGAATGAATTAATTCTTTCATCGTTTATTGGTGTTTTTCTTTTATAATTGCTATTTTATAGTAATTTTGACATTCGTACTCATAGTTAAGAGTGCACGAATTTATGCTAATAGATCGTTTTTATTAGGTAGTGAATTTATTATTACTAGTGTATATATATATATATATATATATATATATATATATATATATATATATATATATATATATATATAAAAAAATTGCTCAAAGTTAACCTGGAGAAATAGACAATATTTATAAATGTAAAAGACAAAAGGAAAACTGTAATAGTTGCCGACGTGTTTCGTCCGTTGTGGATATTTTCAAGTCAAAAACGAAATGAATTTATTAAACAAAGTAACTAATAATAACAAAACAAAATGTCCTTAGCAACTAGAAGAATTTAGAGAACGCTATTTTCATACTGTTAACTCAAAATTACGTCAATTACTGTCACGTGTGGAGAAGGACATTTTGTTTTGTTATTATTAGTTACTTTGTTTAATAAATTCATTTTTGCCTTGAATATGTCCACATCCTAGTGATTTTTACATATATATATATATAAAATATATATATATATATATATATATATATATATATATATATATATATATGTATATGTGTGTGTGTGTGTGTGTGTGATAATAGTGGCATTTGGCCGTTTACATCCATATATCTGTCCCTTAGCGCAGCTACCAATCCCTTTTGCAAAACGCCTACTCAGGCATATTTGTGATTTTCAACAACCACAGAGCCCACCTGTGTTTTATACTGCAACTTTGCTGAGCGGACATTACATTACCGCATTATCTGGCGTGATCAACAGTCTGAGCAATTCCAGAACGCTCAAACACTCGGCCACGATGACTTGTGAATTCGTACCATCGACAACTCCCAAATATTTCCCTCTACCCAATTTCATTCACAAAGCTTAGGTCAAAACGTGGTATGGTTTTCATGCCTCCCCAGGTCAATAAATTAAAAAAAAGTCACCTTCTTGATAAATCGCATTGGTGAGATTCGAACCCTGGTCCCATGGTAGAAAGCAACATATGAAGCGTACAATTGGCAATAACGTACTACTTTCGAACATGTAAGAATTTAACTATTGGTGAAAAGAAAGTGATTTTGTCTAAAATTTGTTAAAATTAATTAAAAAAGATTAGTGTTTAATTCTCAAATCATTTATTTCTACTCTTTTTATTTAGATTTCAATGATTTATTTTAATAACAGTCTAACAGCGCTTTCGTCTATTGCAAAATTTTGACGCGTATTTTTTTCAAAATCAGTTATTCACCGTAACCAATTCAGATCGCTTATCACTGACGTCATGAATACATATTAAGGTACATTTCCCAACCGGAAATTCTGGGTACAACATTACGCTAGCATATAGAAAAGTAACAAAGAACACACGTGAAACATAGATAAATAGATTAAGAATCTTGACTGAAAATGATAGTAATCTATAATGTTCAACAGGTGGGAAGTTTCTATAACACTAAATTCGCACCAATGAGAAAAAATATCACCTGTGCGGCCTTGGCAAAATTCACAAGATCTTTATCTCCTTCAATCTCAATCGTAACAAATTTCTTAGATTTTTATCAGGATATAAATATTGCTCATGTATTCATTTGTTAATGTCAGTTTATACTTCTTATTTATTAAAAATTGCTTCATCTATCAAGTTTTCAAATTGGAAAAGCGTGACAAGTAATTTGGATGGTAAAATGTTCCTAGGAAATTGCGAGTTGCCTTGTAAGTTAGCGTTAAAAATCATCTCCTTTCTCCTAGATTGAACAGTCTTACGACTACATCACGTTGAACCACTGGCTCCAAAGTTAAACAACGAAGAGCCTGGTTACTGCTTGGGAATAACAGGTGCTGTAAGCTTGGTGGTACGATTGGTGCAATGAATAATGACTCGGCGAATCAAAGAGCCGAGTCTCAATTCCTACTGGATCCGTTATGTTAACTTACGCGCATATACCCTTGGGAAATCCGACTCTTCTCCCCAGCTATGGGTTAATTAGTAATACTTGTATCCCTAAATCATTATTATCTCTGAAAAAAATTTCTTATAACGTAAAAATATTTTCTGGCTCTAAATAACTTGCAAAGGGTTGATAAACAATAAATAAAACGAATCAATAAATAAAACTAGATAGAACAATTATTTCGGCCATTTCAACCAACATGCCAGTTTCTATTTGTTTAGGTTCAATCTGTTAATTGAATCAAAAATTTTGTCCCCCTAATATTTTAAAATCTTTTCCAGTATCCTTTCTTCCTCTATTTTATGTGCCACCTCAACGCATACGCGTTCATGAACCTCCACAACTTCCAATCCTTTCTAATTTTAAGCAGTGATTTCCTTCTTAAAATCTCTCCTATACCCTGTTCTGCTATACATTTACAGAAATTCCTCAGATCTGTTACTTGTTTCTTTGTGTCCGACTTACCTTCAGTATATCCTGAGTGAGTGTCGATTTTCGGGATTGTCTTTCATCATTTCGTGTCATAGAAATTTCAACTGTCTCTTTATTATTCTACATATAAGTGTCATATTTGTTTCCGTTTTCATTAAACCATTCACTTTGCCTCCATGTCCCGTCCGTGATATTCTCAGCATCCATTAGTAGAACCACATCCCTGTTGTTTCAATTTTCGTCTTTATCCGTTAGGAGATTATTAAGAATTCACTGATGTATTGCAGGACCGATATTAAAGAGCGGTTTAATAATATTTCCTTTGTTTCTAATTATTTTTTCTTCTGTTTCTTATTATTTGCTTACCATTTTTAAGTATATTTTTCTAGTCCAATGTAACTTCGAATTTCGATGTGATAATTTTAGGTAACACTTATAACAAAATCAAATCTCTGTACTTGATTGATTTTGACATCTCCAATTGGTAGCTTGCATCTTGGGATGTTTTAAAGCAAAACATATATTGTTTCCTTATACTTGGTAGCTAATTCTTCTCGTTTTTCTTTATTGCATTATCCAAGAGTTCTTGCAGTTTTCTTTCTGTGTCTGCTAACAACATGGTGCCATCTACTGATTGTTAAGATTGTGTTTACCGGTAATAAATCCTGGTAGGACTTCTACATCTCCTAAGATTAACTTGCTGTAAATATTGAATAAATCCTCTGAGAAAACACATCCATTCCTTACGCCCTGTTCGTTTTCTACGTCCTTACTCTGTTGGTCTTCCATCCGCAGCTGGTGGTTTGCTCTCGATATTTGTTCTGGAATATTCTAATGTTTTGCCCAGATAAATAATTTTTCCCAGCGTTTCTAACAGATATTTGTGTCTTTGCCTAATTTGTCAAATATACATATCCGTCATTCTGTATTTGCATTGCTCTCTTTGCTATCAGTGTCATAAATATTGCATTTCTTGATCCAGTGTATCAGGCATTGAATAATTAAATTCTATTTGTCAGTAGTTAAATCTAAATCATTATTTGCTAGACTGAATTTCGTATATTTATTCAATTTTACTTCATAAAGCCAAATAAAATGTAGGAACAACAATGACTTCTGAAGCAGAGAAAATATATCTAACACTATTCACATTATTCGGACATTTGACCTCAGCTTTTTTGCCATATTTATCACAACGTTTCGGGTGTTGTACGCTCCGGCCCTTTTCAGGTGGTTGGATTGTCGAACTGAACACTTTATTTCGCTGTTCTAGTTCCACGTGCCATGTCTAATGGATGTCAGTTATCTTTTATCTCCTGTTAAATCCCCTCTCCAAGTTCTCCACCGCCTTAACCAGCTATTGAACGCACACTGTTTGGGTCCTGTTCCTGGATCTAACTAACGTCTTTATGCACTGGGCTATGTGCCCTTGAGGACGTTGAGATAAATATGGCGACAAAGATTAGGGCAATAGTCCAAATTATGTAAATAGTGTACGCAATACATCATCTCAGAAATATAGACATATACTGAAATATATCTGACTAGAAAATTTGTACTCGCAATCTTCTTTTAGGTTACATGGCTTGCCACAACTTCCTGTCCCTTGTTGTTGCAATCAGTTTACTAGAATGCGTTAACTTAATAGTTGTTGCAAAACTTTCTTGTAATTTGAGACCCAATACAAAATGTGAAACAAGCGAAACCATGAAATAGTTAAAGACCTACGATCAAAAATGACATTTTATACTGAGAAATCTTAGAGAAAAAAAATAATATCACACATATTTTATATAAGTAAAGTACTTCGTAAAATGTGAGCTATAATTGTGAGTAGTTTTTTTTTATTTTCTTAAGGCATGGACTACCAGGAATCCCTTTAATGGGTATATCAGAACATTTTTCAATCAATCCAAGGGCTTCAACTTCAACTGAAATTGATGAACTCCTCATGTGCCACATTTTTGAGATTTCAATTTCAAGCCTGCAGTGTGTGCCATGTCAATAGGAAGGTAATTCTGTTTTTGTGGTCTATGATCACGATAAGATTTGATTGTCCTGTCTGTTTGTATTGCAAAGTCCCATAAAATTGTTATAAGTCCTATGTCTGTAACCGCGTTAGGGAGTGTTCATGTCAATTTCTTGCAGTTTCCTTTCTGTAAAAGCTGCAGATTTTCCAATACAGTTATTAGCGCAGTCTTTCATGCCGCATTTTATAGTCAGTGGGTGGCATTTACCGTGCAACCTGATACAAGATGATCAATTGTTTCTGGATATTTATCACAGAATCTGCATTTGGGGCTAACAATTTTTTTTCAATATGTGTGCTTGATAATTTCTACTTAACGAGCATTGGTCATGTGCAGCAAGAATAAAACATTCATTTTCAACTTTTAACATTGCATTACGTAACCACTGAATATTTCAACATTATGTCTGTCATCTTCAAATTAACTTGCTTGTCTTTAGAAAAAAAACATTATATTGGTAATCAAGAGGATAAAACGATTGAAAGCGTGAATTAAATGCAATTCAAACGTTAGTAACATGATGGAGACCGGCTTCGTCTTGACATTATTTGATTAGTTAATAAGAACAATTATTAAAACAATTTAGTATAGATCTTATGAAATTTTCCTGTCATTTTGTCTATTCTCCTTATGTAATTATCTTCATGCGTTTTAAGGGTTGAAATGTCAGAGTATTTTGGATATTTTTTCAGAAGTTGGGCTTTAAGAGGTTTCCTCAAAATTAGAATGGTTCGTGATAAAAATTCACCCAAGCAACATCTACAAGGCGTGTCTGCCAATTCTTGCACTTAGATACGCTGTTTGCGAAGCTTCATTTAATCTGGTTCATTTCTGTCACTCTGGTGTATATAATAAAGATAGAATTTGATTGGGTGACAATTGAATTTACACTGACGAGATGCAGTCAACAAAAATAGATAACAAACAGGCGCACTATAACAGGAGCCCTATCAACATATATTGATAGATACCGGGTGAGACAGTAATATTGTCCAAATCGTGTTACAGTATGGGATAATTGTCTATCTAAAAATGTTTAATATCCAAAAAACCTCTGACCTAATTGAGTTTCGTCATTCTACGTTTAGCCATCTTGACGCCATTTGTCGTAAGAATCACTTAAAAAAACATCAGCCAGAAAGAGAAGAGATTAAAATTGTTTTGTGTCAGCCCAATTATGTCTTCCTAACTGAGCAATGCTGAGAGGAAATGATAACTCACGCCTTCAGCAATGATACAAACATTCATATTCTGGCTTCCATTTGCAAAATCCATTCAAGAAACATCAAGAGAACAGTGAATATGATTTAAAGTGAGGGAAGTGTAGAGAAGAAAACTGGATCAGAAGGCCACAAACAGAAAGAGGGATCCTCATTTCCACTTAGAGCTTAAATTCATTCTTATTGATCAAGATAGTATCCGATAGTGTTATAAAAATTCGGAGAATTCCAGTAAGATATCTTTAATTATTTCTAAGATAGTACAGTTCAACGCTTAATCTAAGAAATTGGACAATTTTGCTGTTACACGAATTGGACAATTTTTTCTGTTACACCCGTAAATTGATCTAAGAAGAAATATTGCATTAGTAGCTGTCAAAAATAGCACTTAATATATATGATAGATTTTCTATAATTTGAGTAAATCACAATAGTTATTTTCTTTTAAGCTTTCATGGTTGGGTTAAGAATTTTTCAAATCTTCCCCTCGAAGAATCGCGTAAATTTCTCTTCTCGTTTATTAGAAAGAAAATATGTTTAGACCGGGTATCTCCATCGAGAAAAAATAGCCGTTACCGTCATCCGCCTGATATAATTCAATGGGTCATTACGTACACAAGAAAAAATAAATCCATTTCTATTTTTATTGAAGAACATCTCAACAGATTATTTATGTGTGTTGCATCTTCCAAGATTTTCTCTATTTCTTTACAATGATTTGGCCGCTTCTCCACTCTCGCATTTTTCTTTGCAGTTTTGCTCTTTCACTCATTCGTTCCCACACTCTCATACTGTTTCAGATTTTACCTCTCTCTCTCTCTCTTCAATCTATTATATTTAGTTTTTTAAGTCATATTACGGCATCAATTATTAATCAAAGCAATTATGTTTAAATAAAACCAATAAGAACTGTATGTGTTATCTTTTACTGTATTATGAAATTTTCCGAATAATTCGTGTATATTGGGATCAAAATTGTGGATAAACTGTCCAATGTTTGTGTTTATCCACAGTATTGTTCCCAGGACGCAAACCTAATTCCTAAATTTTAAAAAATGCAACAAAAGATTAAATAGATAGTCTTGTCAGTTGTTTATTATGAAACACACACACATATACATATATATATATATATATATATATATATATATATATATATATATATATATATATATATATATATAAGTGAATATTGAAGTCAACACTCAGAGGCGACAGGTTGTTTCATGCTAAACGCAATCTTCAGGCCTCTGAGTGCTGACTATAATGTTCACTTTTATATTTATATTTACATATGCTTTATCTCTGATATTGTGCACTTTATCCCATAAATATAGCACGCCATAAAACTATATTTCTTCATATATATATATATATATATATATATATATATATATATATTAAGAGTTCGGAGGTAGAATATTTTTCAATGGGAAACTTTCTAGAAACTCTAAAAATAGGCAAGCAAGAAACCCATTGGGATGAGATGTCATTGGTTAGCCAAATTTTTTATATAATAAAAACATGTTAGAAATCGCTACACAATTACAATTATGCTTCAACCCTAAAAATGAGTCTCTTCAGGCAATGGTAACCTACTGGATAGTGAACAATTATTTTAATTATAAAAGCAGAATGCTTCTTGTTTTTTCTTGAGAAAAAAAAAACAATTAAAAATAGACTTGTGGGCTTTACCGTGAATAACCAATGGAATTTGACCTACGCTAGATTCAAACTCACCGAAATGTTTTTATTATTATTATTATTATTATTATATAGTTCATGACACGAAGTTCTATACACATAAATCATAGTCAATTTCATTATGGGCAGTTACAAATGGTTACATTATTTCGTAAAATGTATAGAAGTCTGGCGTTCAACTTTCATAAGAGGTAAAAGCGATAGAGGTATGGAGGTAATTTAAGATAATGTTGACTAGTTATATGCTTAGTCCGCTACCTACATAACAGTTAATAAATAAAAGGCCCTTTTAAGAAACTGGTAAATAACTTAAACGTGTGAAAGAGAAACCAAGAACATAAATGCAAATCTACTTTGGCAAATTAATATGTAATCGTTAAATAATGATTGCCCATATAAGATATTATATTAATAATACTAACTAATCAAAGAAAGATTTTAATAATTCTAACTAAACACCTGTACATCCATATAAGATGTTAATAATCCTAACTAAACAACAATAAATGGCTATATTAAATCAAAATGAATCTTACAAATGGAATCGTAAGCCATATAAGGTGCACCACAGTTCATCTACTGATTATTACAATAAAAAAATAAAAAAACAGTTTAAACATATTGTAAGCTAATAGGTGGATTATGCCTACATTTTACAATCTATGCATTTCTTTGGTTTAATAAGGAGGTTTATCAGAAAATTTGATAATTTCTATTTTTCATATAAGCATAGAAAACAGGATTCATTTTAAGATCTACATATTCTAACTTTTTTTAAATTCTCCATTTTACCTTGGAGGTTTTATTAGCTTCGTTTAAATTCCAAAATATTTAGCAAGAGATGTACTATATACATAAGTATTATTGCTGAAGGATAAGATATGATGGTACCACCTAGTCTTAAACGAACTTTTAGTACTACCAATATAATTTTTTTCATCGGTCGAATTCTCTATTGTAGAAATTGTACTTACATTAACAAGAGAATTATTTAAACATATGTTTCGTAATGGGCATTCATTAAAAGTCCTGCAATTGCATTGTTTAATATTATCAACAGTATTTATCATGGAATGTGCATTATTATCCAAAATTTATACCGGTTTAAAATTTTATTATTGTGTTTCTTATAATCTTCTCAAGATTATCGTTGCCGCCATAACTTAATTTTAATGTGCTTCTGTCAAATGTTTTACTAAGAGGGTTAATTTTAGGGAAATGTTTATCAGTTAAATCGAGGAATTTTTGGCCTAACATATTACGGACCAGTTGGTTAAATGGGTGTGTGTACCAAATGATATTCATATTCATATTTCTTTTCCTTAGGTTCGCATTATCACATTCTCTATTCTTGATTTCAGTATACTTGTAACCACTATTTTTAAAGCAATATTATAAACAATGCTATATTTATCAAACATATCTTTGTCAGATGATTCGTTATTAATCTTACATTCTATAGATGAGGGTATATGTTTGATTACAGATGGAGAGTGGTTAGAATTGGGATGAATACAAATTGGGTCAGCATTATTTTACACACGAACAAATTAAACCAACGTATAACTGCAGAATAAAAACGAATTTCCCTTAAACGGTAATTGTTTACAAAACGA